>NIWZ02000015.1:0-560812 GCA_002242745.2 Lecanicillium sp. LEC01 | reverse complement strand
CAATAACGGCGTAGCGCTAGCTGCCGCTTTAGCCCAAAGGGCCAGACCGTTACACCCTTAAGGATTTTAAAAATCGCGAGATTTAGCTTCTCTTATAGCCGCTATACTCGCTAGACTTTAACCTAATTAAAAACTACTAGAATTAGATAAAGGATTAAATCTAGAATTAATATAGTTTAGAAGAAAACCCTTTATATAATAAGCTTTAATCTTATATTATAGAAGCGTAGGAAGCACTTCTAAATAGCTTCTTATAAGACTAGTTATATATAATACTAGCGTATATATAAGTAGTATTATAGCTAATAGCTTATATATGCTATATTAGGAAGTAGAGATAGCTTTATAATTCGAATTCGTTATATTCTCTCTATAAGCACTTATCTATGTGGCTAGATTGACTAATAATGTCGCGCCCCCCCTTTTAGTGTGGATTATGTGGTACGAGCGGGGCGGATTTTACTTACCCATCATACCTCGTAGACTGACATTCGCCTAACTGACTATATAAAAAACGCGCTTTACCAAATTTAGACTTGTAACATCAGACACGCTGCTGCCGCCTCCGGAAATGGTGGCTCCCCAAACAGGCAGGCGGGGCAACGCCGCCTTGCACGCTAACCCTTGCTCATGGCTGAGCCCCACCATGCCGCTCCCCTCCAAGTATAAATACCATGACCGCCTCGTGCGATGGCACGAAGTACTCTAGACTTCTTCACTTTCCCCGAGCCTGAAGGAGAGTACTAGTCTCTTGCTGAATGAGCACCTTGCGCTTTGCATTCCTCTGCAGCGCCACCCCTTTCCGACCCCTCTTTGTTTGTATCTGTCCTCTAGACACAGAGTCGACGCAGGCACCGTCAACCTGTTGTTTTCGTCTGGCTTGACGCGGCAGCTGGCTGCCTCTCCTCTGTGCAGACGACCATGCTACCATGCTACTAGCTACATGTCCAAGCATTCCTGCTCTCTAGAGCGTGGACTTGCTAAATTCTGCTCGTTACTATTACCTCTTAGCTTGCACGGTGCTAGTCGCCAACCTAAGCAGCCTTCTTGCAGGTTTGGACATTCGTGGTACACACCAGGTGAAGATTGAAAGGTTTACCCTTGCGGATACACATCCTACGTACTCATTGTCAACAGCAACTGCTTCCTACAACGACATTTACAGTTTGGCCACCTCTCCATCCCTGTCGTCGCCTATAGCAGGCCCAGGCTCTCAAACACCTATCGCTTTGCCTTTTCATTTGTCTGACGTTTCTGGTTCTAAGGGGAAGGAAGGCGCGGTGTTTGACGCGGTCCTGATTTGGGCGAAAGCTGGCGGGGATGAATACACGGTTCATCACAGCCTGATGGCATACACCTACGCACATGTCCGTAGTGAAATATTCCTCAATGTAGAGCATTTATCTTCCACTACCGCCTATCTAAAGTAGAGTGCAGTTCATATTGCTTGATGAAACTGCTACATACGGCTGCGCATACCGCCGCTGCGAGCATTATCAACCAGACCCTGTAAAACGCCTCTGCAAACGATGCCATAACGCCAGGCCGCCATCCTTGCGGAAGATGTATCAGCTCTTCTAAGTTGTTTCGAATGCGATCAATTTCCTCAGCGGCATGAGGCTCGTCACCGAAACGGCTCCACAGGCTTGCCTTGAGCGTATACTGATAGGTCGCGGAAGCGATTGTCACGCCGAGGTTGCTACCTAGGCTGCGGGCCAAGTCTATAGTTGTTTAATTTCGTTTAGTGGTTAGCAAACTGCTCGTATGTAATGAAAACAGGCTAGTATGGACTGTTATGGGCTGCTCACATATGGCCGATGTGGTCACTGCTTGCTGCGAATGGTCAAGTGCCGCTATAGACGCCAGTAGTGTAACATTAAGCATGGAACCAAATCCTGCTCCAACCAACAAGAAGCCCCAGTTAGCCAAGGAAATCCTGCTGTTTTCGTTCTGGAGCATAAACAGTGCGCATCCGCAAACCAGCAGCGAGATTCCGATCATTCCAACTCGAACGTACGTGCCCATTTTCTTAACCATGAAACCTGCACCAAGTGATCCCAGCGACACGCCGAGCGGCGCGAACAGCATCCTCATGCCTGTAGCAGAGGCGGAGCATCCTCGGACTTGAAGGAAGAGTGGCACGAAGAAGATGCTGACGAAATATGCGATGGTAGCGAGAAAGTTGGCCAGGCAGGACGCGAAGACCGTGCGGTTGTAAAGAAGCCTTATGGGAAGAATTGGTAGTTTCGCCTTTGTCTCCCAGTATATGAAGCTGAAGAGGCTTACGACTGAGAGAGCAATCGAGGTTAGTGGTAACGTATGCGTCCATACAACGATGTCCCCACCGGAGTTAAGGCCCAGCAGCAAGAGCACCAAGAACGAAGTCATGAGCAGCGCGCCGAGATAGTCAATTCTGGCGAGGGTGGACTTGTCCGACTGCTTGGGGGGGATATCTACGAGGAAAAACGCAGCGACGGCACAAACCAAAGAGATGGGTACCTGGACAAGGAACGCCAGCCTCCAGCCGGCCCTAGTATGATCGTTGAAGAAACCTCCCAGGACGCCGCCGGCCACGGCGCCTGCGCCGTACCAAATGTTGCCCAGCCCGTGGACTATCCCTCTATGGCGAAGCGGAACAAGGTCAGAGCCCAGGAAGGTGGCGATGCTCATCAAGCCTCCCCCACCAATCCCTGCAACAGCACGCCCTAGGATCACGAAGCGTTGGTTGGTGGCTACGCCACAAATGAGATTTCCGGCTGCAAAGACGACGTTGCAAAAGACGAGACCCCGACCACGCCCGAATATGTCAGTCAGTCGGCCAGAGATAGGTTGACAGGCGGCGTTAGAAATGAGATATGCCGTGGCAAGCCACGAGAGCAAGGTTAGCGATTGGAATTCGTTGGAGATTGGGGCGGAAAGCGTGGAAATGATCGTCGAGTCAGCAGCGCCTAAGAAAAACCCAAGCCAGGCCGTGAGCATGATGAGCGAGAACTTCAAAAACGAGATACCTTCGACTAGGATAACTCTTTCGACGTCCTCGCTCTGAGTGGAAGCTGACGTGGGATGATTGTGGCACAGGCCCTCAACTGCAGGGTGAAAAAGCGGTGTCCGCACCGTCGCGCCATAGCTGCTACCAGTGTTCGTTTCATTGCATGGGATCATTGACATTGTGGCAACACTGCTGGGAATGCGTGGAGATGAGGCTGTAATCATGGACCAGGCGACAACAATTCCAACGGGATTGGATACGCTTAATAGATAGAGTAGATACGGTCGTGTCTGTGATAACGCCTTTCAGAGACGGCTTATGTTTTGGCGTCATTTTGTCGTGTGTTCTGCTTCGAAAACGCGTTTGAACATTGTCTAGGTTGTTGCCTAATAGAAACACAGCTGCGATAATCATGTGTTGGCTGCTCTTCTCTTGTCTCGGCTCACTTGCCCGGCAGCAGCGGCAATGCGGAAACTATGTTGAGTACTTCAGTCCTTTCATGTGCCTTGCTCCACTATGTCTTGAGATAGTTAGCACGGAATAATACACTAACTGTACTCCTAAGTACGGGAGAGTGTCTTTGACTCGATGCCAGTCTATAATAATCTCGGGACCCTAGTGGATCCGAGCCAGACGTGGCTCCTTCTCATAGGGCAGCAGCTATTGTACTAGCAGCAGCAGCTAGATGTGGATTCGAATAATGTCCTCGCATCATGGTGCCACCATGATGGTGGCTGACAGGGTATAAGTATAAGCAGTTTAGGTATCTAATGCGAGGCAAGGCTAAAGCCATGAGGGCCACAGCGACGCCAGTGCCTAATTGCTAGGCGAGAAGTCGCATCACTAGAAATGCCTAGGACTCAAACTATACAGGATCCAATTCGCTGTTCTTTTGCCTTTTTTCTAGGCATATTATATACTGAAGAGTAAAAGACTAGCATCAGGATAGGGGAAGCAGCTTCAGCTAGATTCGGTAAAGTAGGCGCGTCGAAACAAACAGCAGGGCCGCGCTTGGGGTTAACCAATATCGAGGTGCTCACGCAATGCAGAATGACCCTAACTTTCGATTTCGAGTTGCTCCACAGTCCACAGAGGCTCCTGTTGAAGATATGCCGGCAGCCCGACTCCCAGCAAATCCCCTTCAACGACCCATTGCGTTGTGCGTCTAATGCTTAGCCTATCCCATACTTCCACAATTGCTTCCACGAGATGTTCTTGATACTCTCTAGTGTGCGCCGGCGTCGGCGTTATCCGCAGTCGCTCCTGGCCGACAGGGACAGTTGGATGATTGATAGATTGAACATAAATCTTGTAATCTCGGAGAAGCATATCAGAAGCTTCTTTGGCTAGCTTCGCATCACCGACCAAGAGTGGGACGATATGTGTCGGGTTAGGGATGATGGGTATATTGAGAGCCGTTAGCGCCCGTTTAACCGCTCGCGTGTGCAACTGCTGCAGCTTGCGGTCCCCATTGTGTGCCATTTGATATTCAATTGATGCCTTGGCACCAGCCATTGTGGCAGGGGGGAGAGTCGTGGTAAAGATGAAGCCGGGAGCAAGAGAGCGGATCATATCCACCAAGTTAGCACTACAGGCAATGTAGCCGCCAATAACTCCGTAGGCCTTGCCAAGGGTACCCGAAACGATATCAATGCGATCCATGAGGGTACTGCTCTGCTGTGGCATTTTCCCCTGGATGCGTTCCTTCCAGTCAATATGCTCAGAAACACCGGCACCGTGCGGCCCATACATTCCAACAGCATGGACCTCATCTAGAAACGTCAACGCCCCATACTTTTGGGCGACGTCACATATTTCCTTTATCGGTGCCACTGTCCCACACATGCTGTAGATGGACTCGAAGGCAATAATCTTGGGCGTATGTAACGGCAGTACGGCCAGTTTCTTTTCTAGATCAACGACGTCATTATGATTAAATATAACCTTCTTCGCCTTTGAATGCCGGATGCCCTGGATTATAGACGCGTGGTTGAGACTGTCCGAAAGGATCACGCAGCCTGGCAGCTTCGCAGCAAGCGTCGAAAGAGTCGCGTCATTAGCCATATAGCATGAACTGAAAACCAGAGCTGCTTCTTTCCGATGCAGCCTAGCAATCGTTGCTTCAAGCTCCATAGCATGTTTGTTATGCCCAGAAATATTCCGTGTCCCTCCAGCGCCAGCACCGTACTCATCGAGAGTACGGTGCATAGCACTAAGGGTAGTCAGGCTACTACCCATGCCAAGGTAGTCGTTGGAGCACCAAACGTTGACTTTGTCTTCCTTCTGTGCCATGTGAGCGAGTGGAAACTCCTTGGCCATGCGGTTGATGTTGTTAAAGTGGCGGTAAGACCCGTCTTCGTGTTTTTTATCCAGTTCACCACGGCACACTGCTTCATAGTCAAATCTACCGCAGGGCCGAAGTCCCGAGGATATGTTCATCATTCGACTATTGGCGGCATCGGGTTGTTCAGCATCTGTGGGGCTCAAGGATCAGTTAGGGACATATTTTACAATGAATCATCTCACCTTGCGCAATAGTTTCCAGCCGGGAGCCAGACACTGCCGCTCTCTCAAGAGGAGAAATTTTAGCATGGAACCCACGCATTGCTCGAACATTTTGAAGCTTGCTGTCATGGCGAGTAGCACTAGGTGTACGAGACCCCGAGGTCAAGTGTGTCAAGAGCGATTTGGAATGGAGAAGAGGCAACCTGTTCATGTTGCAAAAGCGAAACCTGACTATGAGCCACAAACTACTTCCTTCAAGTTGACGAGAAAGGGTAGTTGCAATTCGATATCTACGTATGTCGACGGTATGTGAGAGTGGAACACTGGTAGCGGATACGCATAGAGGTGCGGAAAATCCCAAAGCAGCCTTGGGTACCAAAATAGACACTACTACGGGACTTTAAATGCTTCTTCTTCGAAACATGCTACTTATGCGCACCTTGTCAAAAAAAAGGTACCTATAATTCTACTGCATTATGATTAGCTGAAACCCTTGGTCGTGACCTATAATCGACGTCAAAACGCTCAAAGGATACATCTCAAGCATTGCGCCGGCAACCTTCTGTCCCCAAGCACACATCTAGCCCGCTATCGCGGACTCAAACGCCGCAAATCACTGTTTCATCTCACTCTATCAACCGTCGTGCCGAAAGCGATGTCGCGGCGTCGGGCTTACATACGCCGTACAACAGGCGAACGTCTTCCGAAACACGATCTTCCAAGACACCCGTCTTCCGAGACACCATCTTCCGGTATTCAATAATGGATGCGGTACCCTGGCCGATTTCAACACGACTGAGACAACAAAACACAGCGAGCAGTTTTCTCTACATGGCATACTAAAGATTTGTGTCGCCATTAGAGATTTCTGAGACCGGCCCCGCGCATGTCGCAGTGCCCACCATTACACGACGCATGGGGCAAAAAGGTCTTCATCTCTGACGCAAAGATCATTAATGCAATGCTCGTTTCCGTTCTGCTGTTTCGGCTCTTGCTATCTTTTGTGTTCAGCCATCCCGATCCATAGTTACAATGATAAGACATGATGAAGTGCGTTGTCAAGAAGCCGCGCGACAGCTATCACCAAGACGCGCATTGGGTACTTAATACAGTAACCATAGCTGACGCAGGTTCCGTATGTCCCGCAATGGTAATTCGACTTTTAATCCTAAGAGGTATTTAGCGTACATGCATATTAATTCTGGTACCGAACTGGTCCCGATAGAGAAAGTACGTAACAGGAAATGCCTGCAACGACGTGGTGTTGCTAGCCCCAACGTGCTTCGTTAAGCAGACATCTTTCTTCTTTACTTGAACTTCTAGTTACTGACGAGCTGGTTGGTAGCTATACATCAGCAGCAGAAATGGGTTCCCATCCAGAAGTTAGGCCTCGACAGCTTCACGGCCCGGAGTCGATACAACTCGCCCACGACATATCCACGGCGCCAGTGCCGTTGCACCCCCCTAGCTCTGAATCCCGCCACGTCTTGGTTATTGGTAGCGGTGTCACCGGACTAACCACGGCGTGGCTTCTCCTTGACGGTGGCCATCATGTTACCATCGTGTCTAGAGAATGGGCAAGCTTCGGGGAAGGACCGCGTCTCACCTCTCAGGTTGCCGGAGCCCTCTGGGAGCTACCACCGGCAGGGTGCGGCCCCCAGGCCCCGCAGGCAAAGCTCCCGTTAGTGCAGAAGTGGGCGTTGGAAAGCCTCGACGTGTACCGCTCTATGGCAGAGAGCCCAGTGCTGGCAAAAGCGTTTGGAGTGCGTATGAGAATGTGCACCATGTTCCACCAGAACAACATCGACGACGACACGGTCAAGGCCGAAAAGCTAAAACTCATCAAAAAAAGCAAGCTCGAGGGTTTTTCCCGAGGAACCTACCTCCTCCACAAGTACGGCGTCAATATTGACTGCCACGGGGGCTTGGTGGATGCCTATGAGCATCTCGCGCCAGTAATTGACACCGACGTTGCAATGGCCTTCCTCATGAGGCTTGTTAAGAGCAAAGGTGCCATTTTCAATACGGACACGATACATGGGCATATCCTCGCCCAGGAAGAGCACCTTCTCGCCATGTACAGTGCAGATGTGATTGTGAATGCTACGGGCGTTTGGGCGGCTGATGCCGCGCGAGACGAGACTGTCTACCCGCTGAGAGGGGGCACACTGCGACTGATCAACGACGGCAAGAAATTCCCAAAGGTAGAAAACTGCTTCGTTGTGTCGAGCGAGACCAAAACTAGTGGCAACTTTGAGGACCAAGCATTCATCGTACCCAGGAACGACAACATCCTGCTGCTAGGCTCCATCATCCACCAGGACTCGTGGCTCCTCGACCTCACCGCGACCTGCTCGGACATACAGGAAATGCGCGGTCGCTGCGAAGACCTATTGCCAAGCCTCAAAAATGCGTGTACAGACTCTTCCTATCCCCTATCGCAGGGAAGAAGACCAATGAGACTGGCCCACGTGCGAGTCGAGCGTGAAGAAGGGAAAACTCAATCTGGTGCACAAAGCACAATCGTTCATGCATACGGACACGGTGGCGCAGGATGGTCGCTCGCCTTTGGTTCAGCCCGTCAAGTTGTTCAGTGTGTTCAGGACCAGCTTATAGGTAAAGAACATAGTTAAGCATTTAAGAATGTAATTGTTTCCAGCCGATATGTCACACTGTCTTACGAATCAAGACGGATTAGTCGAGCTATAAGCGTATAGAGCTATGTCGAGCCAAGTGGTAAGCAAGACGTTAGCTACGCTTAGTCGAAACAATGAAGCTTTCCATTAGTTGCCCATTGTATACGGTAATGTTCCGAAACCCGGTTTTTATTTTATTTTATTTTATTTTTAGATAAAAATACAATACATATATTATATCTTACTACATAGCTAGTTAAAGCACGGGAGTGAAAGTTATAACAGTTACTAGCCATGCCTATAGAGCCACTATGGCTAGGCCATATAACCACACCGCTAACCTCTAGCTACTATGCCTAACTAGTTAGATGGAAACATTATATAAACCGTCCATATTGCAGTCCAAGCACTAACAATAAAACAGGGTAATAGCACTATTAGTAAGCAAGCTACACACTCTACCTTCTCTATTAAAAGGGTCCCTTACTTTCTCATTTTAAGGGAATAGAACTACATTTTTTATACTCTCTTTATAAAATCCCTAGGTGTTCGCCTAACTACAAGGGGATAGACCTTATTCTTATGAATAATAGCTAGGAGGTATAGTACCTCTTTTACTACCTTAGGTAATATATACTAGTGTGAAAAGCTAGGACCCGCGTCCTAGCCTTCCCGATTAGGAGGAAGGGACCAACCTATACGGCCGAACGTCTCCCCGGTTCCTCAACCACACCGCCAACCACGGGACTCGGGGTGGAATATTCGTTCTTCCACCCCCTTTATAGGCAACACTAGAAAAGGGGAAGGAAGCGTACTAGATAGGACTCTCTTTCTTTCTTTCCTTAAGTAGATTAATAACTATTCAGACGCCTACTTGCAGACGCCGTAGGACCAGTCCGTAACAGTAGTCTTTTATTACTAAAAATTAGTGGCCTTAAAACTAGGCTAGATTTCGCTTAGCGTAGGCTGAACTACTATTTTTTAGACTGGACTTCATGTTTGGCGGCTCCAGCTGGAGAAACCACAAAACGAAATTTGTGGGCAACGACTCGCGCTTGCCCATGGAGAGTCGGTCCTAGTCGCGGGGCACGTCGTAAAAGTAGAATTGAGGGCGGATAAGCTTCTCCATACGGCGGAGGGGGGCATTAGACAGTGGCAGGCGGCGATATGCGACACAGATGAAGGCGGCGAAAGTTTTGCACAGCGTCTTGGTAGTATTGAACTGCAAAACCAACACAACATTAGTTATGAAAACTGTTATTTGCAGCACAAACGTCCATCCAGAGATCAACTACGTCACCGCATTGCCTTGTATCGAGTGGACGCTCTTGGAATTTGATGTACGAGCCACCGTTTGCCGTAGTATCTTGGTGGTCACATTCTCTCAGGCGGACGACTGGATGAAGTCAGATTGCTGGGAAGGTGAGGGTGTCAATCACCGACAATTGCCAATTGAAAACAGGGAAATTGAGAAACACTATCGACGAAAAGGCGACTAGCCTCGTTTGCTAGGCTACTCGTGCTCGTAGTGGCTGGTGGTTGCGGATTCGAACAAAGTCCAACACACACCCCACCCCTCGCCAATGAGCACGTGCCACTCTTCAAGGAACTGGGTTGCGTAGTGGGGCTCGTGGATAAGCTCTTTTCAACGTCAAGCGACCTGACACTTTATTATCCTTGCTTGCTACGAGATTGATAGTCCTTTGGCCCTGCCTTCTCTACCCAGCTATGGACTGCTGTTTGCACGTGGAAACATCTTCCTTCTGAATACACTCGTATCCGAGTAGTTTCTTTTTTTCTTCTCCAAAAACAGTGAATGTCTATACTCTTTCGCTCAACAGTGAGCGTCTTACGCCCGGCGAGTTGGCATTATTGAGCCAGAAACTCCTGACGAAGCGCAACGTCATACCTCTCTTTGTCTTCAACTCTCTTTTCAATAAAATCATAAGCGTCAAATGTGTAATACCGAAAATATGCTTTCAAAAAGCCCTCTTCCTTCTTTTCGCCAAAAAAGCCCTGAATCCTGTCGTAGAAAACGTCGCACATGCCGCTGGGGCTATTCATGGCGAGACAGTACCAAAAGGTGCCTCTTGCCCATGTGTCTCGCATTATTGACGAAAGTTTGGTCGCATCTGTCCCAACTGGTTCCTCCCTTTCCTTTTCTTTTTCTTTTCCTTTTTCTTCCTCTTCCACTTCCACTTTGGCCATGGCGTCGCAGAACTCTCCATGAAGTGCTGCGTATTCATCTACGTCAAAGACACCAAATGTGCCGCCTGCAAGCCACCATGGAGTATGAATCATCTCGGCTGGGAAAGAACACGCCCATTCCAAATCAATGAGACCAGTTATACTCCATTTTTCATCCACGAGTATATTTGGCTGCAACAAGTCAGTCAAGGTCAGGAAGCACTGCCTCGGATAATGACATTGGAAAAAGCTCGTCCAGATGCTTCGCATGGCCGTCAATGCACACGTCTGGTTTAACCCATCGCCAAAGTTGAACATGGCGTTGGGCTGATGGCGGAGTTCTTTGTCGTGATAAGACAATAAAGCATTGACATAGGAGCAAGTGTCGGCGTACGTCACGTCGCGAGGAATATCCAGTGGAATGTTTTCGTTTTCGAGCTGATGGATTTCTTTGGTCAGCGGTCGGTTTTGCAGACGCAAGGATCCATCTTCATCAATGACAAATGACCCTATCTTGGGTAATGGTACTCATGCCAAAGTCACCATTATTCGTGACAGACTAGAGTACAAGTTGGCTCGCAGTTCCGGGTTGTGACGACCTTCTTCCCAGGTGTCGGCCAGCATCTGGCCCTCTTCCGGCTGTATATATTCGATCAAGAGGTAGGGCATGTCTGAGATGGGGGAATGTTTAGCCCGCTCAAGGGTGAACCGAGTCGGCCGACCGTAGCCCAGCAGTTGCATAACCCAACGACGCAACCTCTGAAAGCTGCGCGTGAAAAAGGGCAAGCTCTCGAGGTTCATAAACTGTCCAAGAATTAATTTCTGTCCCCTGGAGAGTGAATTGGTTTTGCTTACACGTCTGCCATTGGAGAGTCCAAAACCATAGAGATGAGGGATGCCTATCGTGGGGCAATTCTCTTGTAGCCATGCATAAGTACCGGCTTCTGTTCGTACTTTTTCATCCGCATTGCCTGGGAATGGCAGGTCTCCAATTTTGAAGGGCGAGGCAAATCGCATAATAAGTTGCAGCGAGGAGTCTTCTTTTTGCGGCTCGACCTGAACTCGGATACAGACGTTGAAACTGCCGTACAACCATTCCGTGTGGTGAGCGAGATGGACAGCGAGTAGTGATTGAAGGCCAAGATGGCGAGCAATGACCTTTTTATATTATAATAATTGGCGTAAATTTTTCCAAAGAATTCGTTCCTCTTATCACAGTAGCTCAGCCTATGCAAGAGGTTGCTGTCCTTCTCTTTGGCAGATGCGTACGAGATTTCTTCACCCCGGAGCAACTCACGTGTCCTGAACAACTCAAGTTCTTGGTCTTGGTCTTGGCCTGCCTGTTGTTCGGGTTGAGTCTCTGTTTGTGACTCTGGAGCTTCAGCCATTGTTACAAAATATCAATACAAATAAACATGAACAGAACAACTTCTTCACGTTGGCATGGTTTTTTTCTCGCCGCACAAAGGATTGAGAGAAGAAAAGGGAATTGTCAAATAGGGGTGAATCAAACGGTGGTGTAACACTCAGTTATTGTCACCACGTGATGCCGACCACATACAGATCTCAGCACTGCCTGGCCTCAAGGCCCTTTTGCGGGAAAATATTTTTAAAGATTAATAGTTTGTCGACCTCCTGACAATATATTTAGACAAAAAAATTGAAACCCTTTAACTATGCGCTGAAAATTCCGGATTGAATATGGACTGACACTTTTCCTTTTTACGTCGAAACCCACACACAGGCGCTTGGCTACCGAGTACTACTTTCATACTTTAGATAGAATCCTGGGCACCCATAATAACAATTACGATGCATGGCTCATGCTTCGCTATAGGAGCCGTGAATAGCTATGTGTGAAACTCGCCGTCCTAGTAATATAATACGCGCTCTAGGCAAGTCTTCTTGTCTAGCTTTTAACTTCTTAAGTCGTTCAAAGAAACTTTACTTTGTTGTATCCCATATATATATATATTATTACATTTGCATGCTAAACGGTCGATATCTGCTTCCTTTTGCATGGCAGCAATTTCCAATTATTCCTCTCCTCCCTCCCCACACGGCAATTTAACTCGGCACTCGTTGCTCTCATACTGCTGTCGATATAGACTCATTGCTAATCGCCTATGGAGCCGTTGAAAAGAATGCTGCGTTCATTTCCACCTCTTGTACCTCTTGCTATCTCTCGTGTCGTTCGATGATTCATAATTCGTCCTTCTCTGCCACGTTCTCGCCTGTCTTATCCCCCCTTGAGGCAATAGCAGAGCTAGCTGCACTCGCAATTCGTCCAGCATGTTCTGTTGCTGAAGCGTAAACTGCGCTCAGCCTCGAAAATACGCTTTCAGTAAAGGGTGCCTCCTTTTCGCTGAGTAACTCTGAAACCAATTCGACAACTGCCTCTCGATGGCCCACTGTCTTTGACGTAGTGCGGACTGCTTCTCCAGATTCCTGCTTCTCTTCGAAAAGTGACTCTTGTGTCATATGTTCCTCCCAGCCAATAGGCAACACTTCGCCATACATCTCGGACTGGAGCTCCTCAATTATTGTCTCCCATACTTCGCTTAGCGTCTTTCCGGCAATAAGTGCTTGCTCCTGAGCTGAATCAAAGAGCGAATAGATCGCTTCATCCGCAGCTTCTCCCGCGGCGATGATCCCTTCCGTTGCCGCGCAGTAGGCGGACTCTGCAGCCTTGCCAGCTGCGTTGGCTGCAGAGAAAATGGAGGCGCTGGCACCCGATGCCAATGACGACGCAGACTCTGCCAGGTTGGTCGGTGTTGGTGTCGCAGTTGCGGCTACCGAAGACCAAGCAGATGAAGCCGCAGAGAGGAATCTTGCGTAACGGTCGTGCGCGATGCCGAGTGCGGCATAGTAGTTGTATTTGACTCTATCAGGCATGTTTGTAGAAGTCGCTGTTGGTGTGGCTTGTCCCATAGCCAGCAACGCACTTTGATACTGCATCTCTGCCCATACTTTTCCTTCGCGGAGACGGCGAGCAGCAATTTCTTCAGCTCTTGAAAACATATCATAAGGCCTGGCTACAGTCGGTGTGGGTGATCCATACAGCCCTTTCGAAGCTAGAGATGTTGCCTCGTCGAATCGAGAACCAGCAGCAGAGACAGCATTGTCGTAAGCCGCGGTCAACGAAGACAATAGGTTTTTGTGCACTGGTTTCGGGGTACCATACATCTGCACTGATACGACAGAGCTAGCCATGGAGAAGCGTTCTTCGGCTCCAGCAACGGCGCGTGCATAGACAGCCTGTGCCGCGGCAGTTGCCCTTGCATAGTAGTCGCCCTCATTGCCATCGGCTTCGTCGTCGTCGACGTCGTCAAGAATTGGTTGTCGATTTGGGACTGTCTCAGCAAAAGCGCCGAACAAGGCGCCCTTTACCTTGCCGCCGTTCCCTGTTGGCTCACATGACTTGTCCTGGTCAGCTTCATCCGGATTCTGGCCGGGCTCCTGGTCTCCAGTTGTCGATTCGGAAGCGGCGTTGCGTATAATAGGAGGTGGGTAATCTTCTAACTCACTGTGGGCCGGCTCCGTAGGCCTGGTTTGTCGCCTTTGGTTTGGCATGATATGGTCTCTTGGTACTGTTGCTGCGTCCGCTGCATCTGCAGAGGTCTCAGGATCCTCTGGTGACATTTCGTCCGTAGCATCCTCGGGAGCGTCTACAATATCGTCCGTGGTTGCCTGGCTAGCCATTGGTTCACTGGCAGTGCTCACAGTATTATCGGTGATATCAGCGCTATCATTCGCTTCGTCGTCTCCGGCAGTCGCATTCTCCGTGATTGCACTGTCTTGTGATTCATCCTGTTCTTGGCGCTTTCCATTTTCCGCAGATGTAGGCGCATTCTCTGAAGCCTCTTCACCATCGACAACGAAAGTGTCTGCCTGCACAATTCCGGCGGTTTCGTCCGCATGTTCAAGGTCGTTCGAGTCGACATCTAGTGCCTCGTCTTCATCCGTGCTCTTTGCCGCATCCTCTGCCTCTTGTGCGGCCCTGATTCTTTCTTCCTCTGCCTCCTGAGCAGCCCTTGCTCTCTCTTCTTCTGCCTCGCGAGCGGCCTTTTCCTTTTCCTCGATAGCAGTTTTGAGGCTCTCCAGGTCAAAGTTGTCTGTTGCGTCCTCAGCTAGCATCTTCCATTTGGCAATCTCCTTAAGGCTTGCCAGCTCTTTTGCAGCTGCGGCAGCAGCAGCCATGCCATCATCCTCAACTTGCGCGGAAGCCTCTTGAGCTTCCAGTAAGCTCGGATGGGTGACAATTAGTTGCTTCAGTTCTTCTGTCCAGCCACTGAAAGTGCTCTTTAGCTCATGGTATTTGGCCCAGTCTTTGTATGTGACACCGTCGGTCCAAGCCCATTTCATTCCAATCTGTTGAAGGGCCAAGCTTCTAGTTTCTTCGAGAATCTGAAAGTGTACGTCGGCTGTGGATAAAACAGTTTCCTGAAGCTCAGCGTCATAGTCTTCTCGCCAGCCGCGGATCACTTGCGCTTTTCCCTTGATGACAATACCAGCGCTGCGAATAACTTTGACGATCTCTTCCTGCGCATCTTCGTGGTGTCGTCCCTCGATTTCATCCGCCACGATGGACGAGATTTTTGACTTGAGCGACTTGGTTTCGGCCACAATGGTTTTCTGAAGTTGATCGACCAAGCCCGTGCCAGTGGTGTTGGCGTTGTTTGTGATCAAGGCTCGCGCAATTTCATCGATGCTGTCTTCGATGGCCGCGGCCCCGTCTTCAGCCTGTTGGGCGAATTTCTCTTGCCAAGATTCAAGATCCTGTGTAACCATTTCGCGCACTCTCTTTTGTCTGTCTGTCTCGTTTTCTTCGCGCGGTGGAGGTTCAACGGGACTGTGGCTCTGTTCAACATATTCATCCGAGCTGTCACGGCTTTCGGTCGCAGACGTGCGGTAAGTGTCATCAGACGCAGCAGTTGTGCTCTGAGGCGATGGCTTGCTAACATATGAACTGGTAGTAGTGGATTCTCGGTTCGCCTTGTCTGGTGAGCGAAGCTTATATCGGCCGAGTCGCTCGCCAATGCGGACGAGTTGCGGTTCGACATTCTCCACGTATACAACCCGAAGCTGTGGCCAAACTGCAGTGTCGAGAAAGGTATTGGTTCTGGTCCAGCCCCAGTTCACAGCAGGCAAAACGGTTGTCACGGCGAACTGGGAGGTTGCATTGTAGCCGCGGATTGCATATGGTTTTGCAGCCTCATACGCAGGCAAAACCGCCTTGTTTAATGCGACCTCTGCGTTGGCATATGCCAGATTGTAATATGGTCCCAGGACTCGCGTGGCATGGACAACGTGCGGCGCAACTGACTTGTCGTATTGAGCACGGGCAACACTGTGGGCATGGGCCAACTTGGGCTGGCCATTTGTCTCCCATTGCTCCCGAGCGTATTGTTTTCCGGATTCCACCCATGGCGCACCGTAATGAGCGACATAGTGCTGGGCAGGGTCGAATACGTTGACTTTGACCGTTTGATAGTATGGCTCGGCCGCGTCGACGTATGGAGCGGCGTACTGGTCGTAATAAGGTTGAACATGGGGGGCGACGACATTTTTGGCACGGAAGTAAGGCCTGCAGATAAAAGGCGAGGTCTCGTCACATTCTTCGATGGAAGACGGGCAGCGGAAAAGGATCACGAAGATGGCAGCCCATGTGACTAGCCTGTAGAGAAGCGGAAAACAAGTTAGCGACGGGGAGCTGGAAGCAAAACAGTGATTGGACTCTGGCATATTCGTACCTTGCAGTGACGCTAAAGAGCCATGCGACGAAGCCCCTTTGCCGCTTCGGCCTCTGCCTGTTGCCTGCACTGGCTTTGGGGTTGGCATGAGCCGAGCCGTTGGCACCCTCGGCGACGGCCATAGCGATGCTGAAAAGCTAAGCTCGAAGAGAGTCGCAAAACTGCGTCGGGTCTCGGCTTTTTGCCAAAGAAGGTTTACACCGAAGTCAGGATGGTGCGAAGCTTGTCGTTCCGGGTTATAGCAGGTCAACAAGGTAGGGTTTGCGATAGAAATCGTTGGTAGGATCGGGTGATGAAATGCTGAAGACTCGGGTCTTGGAAAAGCTCTGGGACACCTGTTCCAAGCTCCGTCGGGGGCTGTTGTGGAGCAGGGGCGGCCTTTGTTGTCACAAGCAGATGCAGGGGTTCAGTCAGTGTGAGCTCCGCGACTGGGACAGCCTGATGAAGCAGTACGTACTTGTTTTGTGAGGAGAGTGGAACAAGGGGAAGCAATTTAGAGGGGAGAACAGAGTTGTATGGCATACGAGTACAGATACTTGGGATATCGCTTTTCACTGGCACATAAACGTGCAAGGTCGTCATAGCTTATGGGAAGTAGGTATAACTACTACCTAGGTAGGTAAAGCTTCCCCAGTACTACTAGGTAGGTAGGTACTCCTCCAAGCCACGAGCGACGCGCCCAGGTCTCTAGTACCTGGTAGGTACTAAACTACCCAAGGTACCTAGCCGAGGCACGCCGTCGTGACGAGTTTTAAAGTTCTAGGTACGCGTTGCACAGGGCTGAGGGCAGCTGTCCAGCGTCGTAAAAGACGAATACTGCCCTTTATTAGTAACGGGCAGCTGTTACAGAGGGATCTATCGATTAATACAAGAGTTACTACTTATATAACGTAATGTACAAGGCAAGGCAAAGGTAGGTACCTGTACGTACTACTACTAGGTAGGTAGGAGGTATGCACTCGATCTATGGAAGTATTCTTTACCTGGGAGGTGAAAGATTTGCCACTGCCAGCTCTTGGTGGACGAGGCAGAACACTCCAGCGGTCGGCAGCCAGGTCCCAGTGGTGTTTTTACAGTGCCCAAGTCAGCTGTCCCCACCCAACAGCCCGCACCAGATAGCCACTCAACGTCCCAGTGTGTAGGTCCTTTCCAAAGCATCTTCCTGTTAGCACTGAGCGACGGCACTTGGCGCCGTTCCTACCAATTTCTCTGGCCCCGGCGGTTCCGCCACCACGTCTCGTGCTCCTACTTCTCCTGCATCTAATATTCACATAAGCCTGTCAGTCACGGCAAACAAGTCTTTTTTTCAACGCGCAAAGTTTGTCTCGAAAATCAGATTCCGGGATAGAGCCTTTCAATCTGGCGTTCGCCTAGCCCTCCTTTATTAGCGACGTCGCCCCGGAATCCGTGTCCCTCATCTTCCAATGGTCTCTACCACGTCGAGAAGCCGATAACCTGTTTCCACCCCAGAGAGGGTCAACCTCCCCTACTTGCGAATTTCCCTTCATTTGAGCCTTCTTTCTACATTATCGTCAGCATGGAGAACCCGCTCGCGTCATCGTCACATCGGCCGACGTCCGAAAGACCTGGCACCGGCACCAGCAACACCGCCCCTAGCCAGGCCAACGATGGCATTCCCGGCATCTGTCGAATCTGCCGCGGCGAAGCGACCGAGTCCGAACCCCTCTTCTTCCCATGCAAATGCAGCGGCAGTATTAAATATGTTCATCAAGAGTGCCTGATGGAGTGGCTGTCGCATTCGCAAAAAAAGCACTGCGAGCTATGCAAAACGTCATTTCGCTTTACAAAGCTTTATGCGCCAGACATGCCTCAGTCTCTCCCTCTTCACATCTTTCTTGAACACATGGCGAAATACTTGGCTCGCAACCTTTTGAACTGGATGCGTGCCACCCTGGCCATTAGCATCTGGATCTGCTGGCTGCCACTGCTGATGAGAGCCGCCTGGTCTTGCATGTTCTGGATCAGTGATGAAGGCCTAGGCGGCGCGTTGCTCCCCCAGCAATCCGCAGACTGGAGGCTGGATTCCACAGTCATGGTGTCAAGTCAGTGCCCCGTCACGCCGCTTGCTCCTATGACGAGCACCTCACTGGAAGAGGCTGCGTTTGCCATGGCCCATATTGGTTCACAAGATTATCCGGATTCGAGACTCAATTCTTTCGAAACAAAGTTAAACATTGCGAAATCGAACATGACTCTGTTCTTCAACTCTACCCGTATCCGCCAAAGTCCAGCCAGTTTGATTACGTCGTCATCGCTTCTCAGCAACGTTACATTTCTCAGCAACCTGACCAGAAGTCCAACTGTCAATCGAGCAGTCACTTCCGTCATCGAGGGTCAGGTCATCACCATCCTTGTTATTATTTGCTTCATTCTAGTCATCCTTGTTCGCGACTACGTCGTTCAGCAGCAGCCGGAGTTGAACATGCGCGCTGCATTCGCCGATATCCCCGACCCAGCGCCAGCTGCCGATCCAGAGGAACCCGACAATGTCCACGGCGCCAACGCCCATGGGCTGCACCAAAATCTACAGGCAGAGCCAGAGCCCGTACATGATGCACCGGCCCAGGAGCGGCCAGCGCCGACGGAACTAAATGCACACGAAGAGGCCAGCGTAGTCGAATTTCTAGAGGTTCACCGTCGAGCCGAAGGGGATCCTGCCAGGGTTATACAGATCATTGAAGAGGAAGGCCTTGAGCATAGGCTCCAGTACTGGCTTGACGTGACACGGAGAGCTATGAGAAATACAAATAACACTGCTCGCGAGCCTGCACCTGCTGAATCAGCCGGACCTTCTCAATCCACCGAACACGCCGAGTCAATAAATGAAGACGCCAACCCTGCAGCGTTTCAGGGTGAACAAGATTCCGGCCCTGAAGCCTTGCCCGAACAACATGTTGCTACCAGCTCTGTGAACGCGCTTGGGGACAACACATGGTCCTTTTCTTCCCTGCCTGCTGAGCAGTCGTCTACCGCCAATAATAGCAATGGTCCATTTGCTGGTCCGTCCATCCTTCCTCCGAGTACTCCTCACGAAGAGCTGCGGTCTAGGCCACTAGATGTCGATGATGCTGGCTCAGACGACGTGATAGCAGGCCCATCTTCTGAAAGGCTGGGCACGCCAGGCGATCAAGATGTGCTTCGGCCTATCCTTCGTGATCAAATAGAAGACGAAAGTATTGGCGGAAATGACGATACTCAAAACCCTGCGCAAGACCCTGGTGGCAGAATCGTTCAGCCCCCTGCTCCTGTTGAGAACGAGCCTGTAGGCCTGATTGGCCGTGTTGCTAATTTCATGTGGGGTGATCTCGCCCATCATGGTGAAGACTTAGCTGTCCAAATCCTGGATGAAGATCAGGGTCATGATGATGACGAGTGGGCTGATGTTCCTGTTGCTGGCGACGATGCCGAGAATGACCATGTTCCACCTGCTGAGGAAGGTGTCGAAGTGCCACCGGGCTTTGACCAGGAAGCAATCGAAGACATGGAGGACTTTGAGGGCGTCATGGAACTCATCGGCATGCGGGGGCCTCTTGCGGGTCTCTTCCAGAATGCCATCTTTTGCGCAGTTCTGGTATCGGTCACAATATTCGCCTGCATATTTGTGCCCTACAATATAGGCCGAGTCGCTGTCTGGATCATGGCCAGCCCTATGCGATTAGTCCGCATGATTGTTGAAATATCCAAGCTAATCCAGGATTCTGTCGTCATGGTCATTGGCTTCGTCCCTTGGTGCGTCATCAACTTTGTCGATGTCTTTACAGTGCTCATGAGCGAAACCATGACGGAGAAAATAGTTGCTGCAAGGAAAGCATCATGGGCTTTTTGGACCCAGGCTGGCTCTAGGGTCATTGAATATTTATTTATGGACTTCCCAATGTCAGCCACCGAGATTCAGAACTTTTCTGCCATTAGCCACGACGCACTTCTCAGTGTGAAGGGGCAGGTATCACAGGCAGCTTGGGCCGTTTACAACATTACTGAGTCTCTTCATGAAAATGGCCTGCGCCTACCAGACGGGCGGGTGCTTGGGTTCGCAATGAATCAAACCAAGTCTGTTTTCCAGGCACTTGCTTCTTCTTCAACGCTGTTTCTGAACCCTGGTGCTTGGGTTATAGACCTAGGCGGGGGCGAGGACGCATCTGCGGTTGACCCGCTGCTCGCACACTGGTCTGGAACTGATCGTTTCTGGGCCATTATGGCCGGCTACGCCACAGTGTACTTGATCGCAGCCATGTACTTAAAACGTGACAGCCCATTCTCGACAGGTCAAGTCATGAGAGCTTGGGAGGCTGGCGTTATCGATACTTTACAGCAGGCAAGTGGTATCATGAAGGTCATTCTCATTATCAGCATCGAGATGTTGGTTTTTCCACTCTACTGCGGAATGCTTCTTGACCTTGCTCTCCTTCCGCTTTTCGCGGGTACAACGGTTGTATCACGCCTCATGTTTGCCTACGAATATCCTCTCACGTCGGCGTTTGTGCATTGGTTCGTTGGAACTGGCTACATGTTTCATTTTGCGCTTTTTGTCTCCATGTGCCGCAAGATAATGCGGCCTGGTGTTCTATGTAAGAACATATTTTATCCTTTTTCAATTTCCTCACTAACGACCTGATAGATTTCATCCGCGACCCAGACGACCCGGAATTCCACCCTGTGCGTGATGTGCTCGAAAGGAATCTTACCACCCAGCTTCGAAAGATTTTATTCTCTGCGTTTGTCTACGGAGCGTTGGTGATTGTTTGCCTTGGCGGTGTTGTGTGGGGATTATCCTATACACTCCCTACTGTCCTGCCTATTCACTACTCCTCCAACGAGCCAGTACTTGAGTTCCCAGTTGACCTGCTCTTTTACAACTTCCTCATGCCGCTGGCTGTCAAGTTTTTTAAGCCGAGCGATGGCATACACTCTATGTACACTTGGTGGTTTCGCCGATGCGCAAGAGCATTACGCCTTACTTCTTTCCTTTTTGGTGATCGCAGAGTGGATGAGGAAGGCAATTTGCGACTTCATGCTGAGTCAGAGCGGCCTCCCAGGTACTACGGCTGGATGTTGCTAGGTCTCGATGATGCCAACAACGTGGTCACAAAGCCATGGCAGGATGCGGTTGCCGGAGATGTCGAGATGGCTCCTGTAGAGAGAGACACACAGGTTGTTAGAGACAATAAGAGACATCTTGTGGAGTCTGGTCAACTCGAAGAGAGCGGGCGGTTCGTACGTGCGCCGGCCTCCGACCGCGTCAAGATACCAAAGGGGCAAAAGGTGTTTGTTGCCTCCAATGAGGACAACGAGCGGCAAGATGGCAAGGAAGAGGACGATATATACAGCTCGGAGCAATACCGGCTCGTCTATGTGCCACCTCGGTTTAAGGCCCGCATTTTCCTTTTTATTCTCTACATCTGGCTGTTTGCCGCACTTACTGGGGTGGGGCTGACCATTGTCCCCTTGGTTTTTGGGCGTATGATCTTCAAATCCGTCATCCCTAATTATGTCCGCACGAACGATATATATGCCTTTAGCATTGGTATTTATCTATTGGGTTCCGCGGGCTATCTAGCGATCCATTGCCAGAGCATCTGGAGCAAAGTGACGAGCTGGGCGACCAGCGTTTGGCAGGAGACGTCCTCTTCGCAGGCGATCGAGCGGGTGACATCTGCTCTTCGCTCTTGCTTGAGTGTCGCGTACACCTACTTCTTCCTTGGCATCGTGTTTCCTTTGTTGATATCGACAATTGTGGAGCTCTACATTGCCTTGCCGTTGCACAGTTACATGAATCCGCCAACTGCAGAATCGGTCCAGGCTGTCGGGGATCAAGCTGCACATGAGGGTAGACACACTGTGCGTGTCATGCAGACATGGACTCTCGGTCTGCTGTATTTGAAGCTTGGGACCAAATTGGTTACATCGCTTATGCCCCAATCTCGAGCCACGCTCGCTGTTCAGGCTGTGATGCGTCGTGGATGGCTGCAGCCTGACATTGGCATTTTTACCAGAGCATTTGTGATTCCAGGGGTAGCGGTTGCAACAATGGCAATCTTTGGCCCGCCACTGACGGCTAGACTCCTTGTCAATCTTGACATGCTGAATGTCCTGCCACAAGAGATGCACGACCCAGCCGAAGCCACAGCTCGGTTGGTGGCTTACTATCGCCATTCATATCCTGCAGCGGCGCTGGCAGCTTTTGTGGTCAGAAACGCCCTTTTTTTGGTCAGTATGTTCCATAGATGGACAGCCGGTGTGCGAGATGAGGCGTATCTCATTGGAGAGAGGTTGCACAATTTTGGCGCAGCGACTGCTGGCGCTCGGAAGGGGCGCAATGCGTGGAAGGCAGGCGGGACTAGACTTTGATACCCCCAAAGCTACGGACAGGATGTAAAAATAGCGAAAATTCCACAAGTGTTATTATAGAAACGAATATGAATATAGAGCGATGGTGCGGGCTAGCGCTACCCTACACGAGCTTGCCAACGATTCGATTGTCAAACGTTGTCGTGCACATCTTATTTTGCTCGGTTTTTGTCAGCAGTACATTACACCAATAAGTAAAATGGGCAACGAAATTTGGATGTTGGCAATAGTACAGTTGTCAAGCATTACGCTACAATCTCTTGACTTGAGGATATGATAGGAGGCCTAACCCACCAACCATGTCTTGTGAATACCCCTCTGAAGCCTCGCCACGCGCGAGCAGTTCTTGGCGCAACGCTTCCTCATCTACTACTACCCATCGGGCATTTATTGTTATGTATTATAATAACTTCTCCTAAGCAGGTTTATTGTAGATAGTCACTAATATGACTATGAACTAATGCGTGGTAAGTCATAGGCAGAAAATCACGTGATCTAACCGCGTCAGGCTGGACCATGCGTCACGTCACGCCTCATCAAATTGGTCTGGTTCAAGTTGTTGCCCATGGTTGCAAGGCGCTAGTCCCCAAACAGCAATGTGGGTCACCATTGCCACGGGTCGGCCAGAGCGGTCGCAACAACAGCCGGTCACAGGCCAAAACACGGTAGGTAGGAATGGCTGCGCAGCCAACATCAAAGGAGGCTCCTGTGGCCCATTTGATCTTCTTCTCGACAGCATCACGAGGTAAGGTAAGGTAAGATTGTCCTCGGCGACAAGTAAGCCGGTAGAAAGGCGTTTTGCTACAGATTCTGCGACTGTCTGCTAGCTTGTATTCCTTACACCTACGCCGCCCCTTCACCGCTTGGCCGGTCGGGTTCTCCTTGACCCCTCGACCACTTCATCTACGAACGGAGAGGATATCGCGCGTTTTGCGACAACTATACCGGAAGAAGGGCTTCTCGATTGTGCACCGCTACCTAGATATCGCACAGGGCTGGTGATATAGTGCCCTGTGGCTTTTACTTTTTGCTGTTCGCTTTGTCGCCGCCGCTTGGTGCTTGAATGGGTGTCAGGCTGCATACCGTTCTTCGCAGTGTCGCAGCCTCCCTTTTTCGCCACCCTGGAGCACAAAGAACAGCCACGATCTGCGCTTCATGCGACCTTGCGCGACCGAGACCACCGAATACTTGCAATATACAACTGCCTTGAACCATGGCGGAGCCGCCGTCTTCGCCGCCAAGCGCATCGGCCACCGCTGAGGATGCCTTGACTTGGTACAAGTCGCAATACGAACACCTCGAATCGGAGCTTGCCGACTTTCGGGAGTCTAGTCGTGAACTGGAGCGAGAGCTTGAAAAGGACATAGAGCGAGCTGAGAGGCAAGAGCGCGTCTTCCAAGAAAAGGCAGAGGCTTTGGGGTTTGAGGTTGAAGAGTGGAAGGTATGTTTGCTTCTTTTGCTAGGGCATCAAAGATGCATATGCTGACGGATATGTGACATGCAGAGAAAATACAAGGAGTCCAAATCAGAAGCGAGCATTGCCCATGCGTCGCTTGAAAAGGAAATTACAACGCTACGCGACACAAATCGAACACTTCAGTTGAAATTACGAGATTCTGAAGTTGCCAATGACGACTTTGAACGCCAGGCACGCAACACCACTTCCTCCCTGGAGGACATGGAGTCCAAGTATAACCAGTCGATTGAGCGCAGTGTTATTATGGAAGGAGAGATCAAGCAGGTCGAACAGGAACGCGAAACACTACGCATCGAGTCTCAGCGCCTTCGCGAAGAGCTCTCCGACCTCAAGATTGAAGCAGAGCTGATGCAAGACAAGGTTAAAAAGTATGAATCCAGACACCTGTCCACAATATCCACCGACGTGTCCGTCCTCGAATCGCCCACCTTTGATAGGACAATCAATACGTCGCCGAATTCCATGGCAAGCTCGCCGCTCGTCAGTACACCACCAGAAGCCAAGATGACAGGCGGAAACGTATCCGATCTTAACGAGCCGCCATCACCGCCAATGTCGGATGCATCCGCCCCAATGCCGAAGCAGACATCAGCCAAGGCCCCGACGTCTGCGCTTCAACGCAAAACTAGACTGCCGTCTCTTGACCACAGCGTGACGCCGAAGCCGAGAGCCAAGTCGACCAGCACAGCTCGTGCGGCAGGCCCGCGTATGCCCGGTGCTGGATCATCGACCCGAACGCCTGGAAACAATCGATCTACGAATTCGCGCACTGCTTCTCAAAAGCTCCCTGCTTCCAGCTCGCTTTCTCATATACGATCTCTAACGGAGAAGATGCAGCGCTTGGAAGCACGCGTGCAGTCTGTGCGATCGAAGCTGCCAGGGCCTGCAAACACGCCACCCCGTGCGTCTCCTAGGTCGGCGGCGAAGGAAGGTGGCGGCGTGCCTTCAACCGTCACGATTCGTTCGCGCAAGCGTGCGGCAGGCTCGACGGCTTCGTCGCAAGCCGGAGATGAAACGACACCGACGAATTTCCGCTCTTCAACATCAAAGTCAGGCCATGTGCCTAGACTGAGCACTTCTGGAGTCAGCAGGCTGTCTTTTGGACCGCTGCCAAATCGAGCACCCGATGCCGACAGTAGCAGGCCTAGTTCGCGTGCTAGCATGTCATCATATGCTCGACCATCCTCCCGAACCGACATGGCTCCACCAAGGCCCATGTCTCGTACGTCGTTGAACGGATCACGAACGCCGCTTAGCCGACCAAAATCATCAATGTCTCTACATGGCCACTCGTCAAGCACGTCCCGCCTTGATATCGAGGAGGAACGTGAAGGAGAGTTTCAGACGCCAAACCGCCGCGGGACATTTTCGAAACTGGAACTTGACAGCGGCACAACTGGAATTCCAATGCCAAGCAGCTCTATTCCCACGCCCAGCTCGCGACGGCAGAGTGGCGGACGGCGACCAAGTACTGGAGTCGGTCGTGATGCAACTGTGACTGGCAGAACTAGTACGTCTGGTGCACGGAAATTGGGCGATCTGGGGGAGACATATTAAATGGCGCCTCACTGAATGCATTATTTAATAAAGCCAGCAAATTTATTTTGTCGCAGCTTCATAATATGACTTTTGGTGGTGTAGCGATACTATGGCGATCACTGGATATTGCGCCAGTGGCCAATACTCACAAAGCCATCTCGCGGCTATTCCTTATAATAAAGATGACGAAACCAAAAAAAGCTGCAGCAGGATGCTGGGACAGCTGGGACAGTTTACGACGATTATGGATTTTCTTTCTGCTTAGCCGAACGGGCGAGTGCTTCATTTTCACCTATACCCGCACGGAGTTGCTTTACATAGAAGGGAGACGGAGGAACAACATAAGGGGAGCGGAGGGGTA
Organism: Lecanicillium sp. LEC01; assembly: GCA_002242745.2. Classification (NCBI taxonomy): domain Eukaryota; kingdom Fungi; phylum Ascomycota; class Sordariomycetes; order Hypocreales; family Cordycipitaceae; genus Lecanicillium; species Lecanicillium sp. LEC01. The sequence continues at coordinate 534,996 of NIWZ02000015.1, read as the reverse complement.
TGATGGAGAAGGTCTTTGAAGAGGTATCGACATACTTGCATACAAGTTTTTCTTCTTCTCCCGTCATTTGATGGGACAAAGGACTTTGATGAGACTTGCACATTTAAAGCAGGATGAGCCCCAAATCCTGCGTTAAATGTGCAAGGAGGAGAGGACAGAACCGGTACGAATTCAGGCATGGAGACGGAAAGCTGACTGCTGCTATAATGGAACTTACACTTTGCACATACAAACTGTACATTTGATTTTTCCTTTGTGACGAGAAGGAGGCAGGCGTGTGAATTCTATATACGTTACATGCAGAGAGTAGTGTTGCGCTTATCGAGATTGGTAGTAATGAGAATACCAATTAGGCATAAAAAATGTCCTTTTCTGGAAATCTTCTCAATGAGCAGTGTGGAAATGTGTGCAAACGATCCGTTCCGAAGCGGCAAGTGCTTGCTTGGGAGTGAATTATCTCCGTCCGGCGCCGGAGGTTTATGATTTGCTCTATGTATGGTGTGGGTCTTGGCGGGCTGTGGTACGAAGTACGGACAGATGGGCAGCGCAAATCGAAAGAAGCTGGTGTACCGAGTATCGTTGGACCGCAGAAAGCTTTATTACAATAGGAGTAGGAGCTATTTCATAGGGAGACCAGTAATTTACTGTTTATTACGTTACATATCCATAAGGCCGAGCGAGTTGCCTGCGTGTGGAGAAGCCCCTGTATCTATTGTCGAATGGCAAAAATCGCGGCTTTGCTGGGTTCGCCTGCAAGACTTTTTTTTTTTTCATGTTGGGGAATGGCGGGGGTACCAAATTAGCGCTTTCAAGTGGGAGGGCTCGGCGAGCCGGGCGGGTGGGGACCTCCGTTGTTGCGGGACTCAACAATTGGGAAGGAAGGGAACAAGGAACAGGCTTCCAGGGGCGGGGCGGGCAAGACCTTTGTACTTCTGGATGAGGTACATCAGCCTAGCGTTGTTGTTATTCTGTAGTAACGTATGTTTTTTATTTCACATTAAATCCTTTAAAAACAAAAAAGAAATTGAAAAAGAGGCCGATTCTGGGCATTTGGTTGTTTGTTAAATTGAAATAAAAAAAACGTTTCGGAGACTGTACATGTGAGCCGTTCTTACCGTGAGGGTTGCATCCTGTGATGGGACATTGATAGAAACAATTGCTTGTATTAAAAGCACTCATTAGAGTTTGCCGGCATTTACGGACTATGGCGCAGGAATTTGCTAGTATTATAATACCAAATACCGTTACAGACGACGAGCACATTTCAAGCTCTCAATTTGTACTGTGCTTGGCTGTCTACATACTCATAATGGGTAAGAAGCACACAGTTCACACGGCGGCGGGTTGGGGTGGGTGACTGTTGAGATGGACGGGAGGGGCGCACAGCGATTTGCCTTGCAGGTTACGTCGCGCATAAGTACGCTGGGACGTGAGGGTGATGGACGGGGACAAGGTTAAAGAGAATATATTGCGTCCGATTATGACAATAATAAACACAACCACAGCTGTTGAATTTGTACCACAGTACAGACTACAGAGTCAGCTTAACGACAAGTAAGCATCTGAATACAGCTGCGGTTGGTGATCTCGTAGGTCCACTATATTATTTTTAGGCATGTTGCAATCCGTTTCGGGTCGGACATGACGGAGTAATTATACTAAGAAGAGTGTACGAGTATATAGTGCACGTACTGCATTTGATCTCGGACATGACTGGCCAGTAAGTAGAGCCTATCGCGGTGACGGGCAGCAAACAGCCAGATTGGGCGCCAGGCGGAGCCGATGTATCTTGGTGGCGAGCCGGGAGCCTGCTGCTTAACGGAGGAGAGGACGAGCACACAGATTAGAAACGTGTTACTCCGGCGGTGATTAGTTAGTACGGAGTAAATGCATGTTCCGTTGGCGTGATATGCGCTTTTCGGACACCGGAGCTACTACACATGTAATGATGGGATGTCTGGTGGTGCAATAAGCCCAGTCAGACCGTTTTTATGCCGTGCTGTGTGTACAAGAGCCTCGCTTGACCCGGCTTCCCATTCTTCCTTTTTTACCTTGTTAGTTTTCTGGCGTTTACCACAGCCCTCTTTATTCTATTTGATCGAATCCTGGCACGGATCCAGGACGACCGTTGAGGTTTTCTGGGGCGAGCGTATCAAGTGTCGCCTTTCACTACTTCACGCCTCGGAGGTACTTGTCGGTAAGCTTGACGACAGCCCACCAGACAATTTGTACCAAAAGGTACCTTAGTACCATCGGAGCTTTTGCAGTAAGTCGAGTCTCAGCTACGTTGAAATACTGTCGGCACAATAAAGCCTCTGCACCTTGGTCTACGAAAATTGAAGCACAGCAACCACGAATGCGACGACGTCCGCAAGATGGGAGACCCAAAGTCGGAATTTCGGACTGTTTTGCGCGTTGCCCGGCTGAGGCATAATGGTCATGTTTATGCCCCGACAAAAGGCGCCGCAACCCGCAACCCGCCGGCCGCGATGTCCGAACTTGTCCAGATTCGGCGCCGCAGGACCCTGCGAGCTGCAGAGGGTCGGTCACGGCATTGTCGTCATGTCGTTTCGCACGCCGAATTGGTGTGTTTGTCGCTTTTTTGCTGTATCCTCAGTCCTCTGTGTTTGTTCGATTGTTGGCAGATGTGGGACGTTTGATACAGTTGGAAAGTTCCAACTATATTATGATAGAAAGCTGAAGAGAAGCTATGAAACTGATCCCATCGAGGTCGGTGGGCGGCTGTTTTCGGTGATGCTCCTACCACCACCAACACACACAGACACACCCACCCCTTTCCTTTTTAGCCTGCCCCATCCACCACACACGCTGCGCCGGGCATTCGGAGGACTCGACGGCGCTGCAGTTCGGTACGTTTTCCAGGAAGCTCATTGGGCAGAGAGATACCTGTGGCCACTGCTGCAAAGCCTGTCCCCAACTGGAGAGAAGCCTCAAACCAAACTTCTCTAGCACGGGGTACCTACACCTACTCTACTCTACTAGGTGGTACCCAGCCTGCACCAAAATTCTTGCGGCCCCCACTTTCCCTGACAGGCGGCCCAACTGCCGTCTGACCTTTTGACCCCAACAGATCATAGAATCCATTACACCAGTTCCGCTCACCAGCAGAAAATCTACCTGCGCTAGTTCCGCCCAAGCCCGCATAGAAGCTCGCAGAGGTCCTCTCTCCCCCCAAGCCCCCACACCCTGCAGGTGCCCCATCTGCCTGCTAAGGTACCATACTACTCGTAGGTACCAATTGAAGCCCACTGCAGCTGCACCAGCAGAGGTGCCATGCTACCTTTACCTCACTGTTGGCTACCTACCTTGGGAATCTTTTTTTTTCCTTCCCTCTCCCTCCCCTCCAACCTTTTGCCAGATACTCTTCTTCCCTCCCCCCAAGCGGCGAAAAAGGGAGACCTCTATTACAACACAGTCCTTCATCTTGGACTCAATTCCTTAATTGCTCATTCTTCTAATCTTTCTTGCGCTTGCAGCCGGCCGTTCTTCCATACATCATCTCCTAATTCCTTATTTCCTCCCCGTCGACTCTGCGACCAGCTGTTTCACGACACCAGCTGTTCCAGACCGCACCCTCTCCGAAGCTTCGCACCGGCTCTTAGAAGCGTCAGGATCCAATCTCGAATTCCTCCTCTTGTCTCGCAGTCTGCCATTTGATGACGCAATAAGCAGACAATTGGGCCAGGCTTCGACTCCGTCTCCTTTACTTCTCTCTTCCCTTCCGCCGATTATTCCAACAACCCCATACACCCTACACATCCACCATGGCAGCAGACTCAGCAAACGGCGCCGTCAATGGCGGTGCTTCCTATGCTGAGCGTCACGACATTGCTGACCACTTCATTGGCGGCAACCGCCTTGCCAATGCCCCCGCCAGCAAGGTCAAGGACTTTGTGGCCGCGCACGACGGTCACACTGTCATTACAAATGTAAGTAGAGCCTTCTCAAGGCCCTTGTCCGCTTTTTCTGCAGCTGGTTAAGAGGCTTCAAATCTCCTGCATACTAACACGCTTGTCTTCTAGGTCCTCATTGCAAACAACGGTATCGCCGCCGTCAAGGAGATCCGATCAGTCCGCAAATGGGCTTACGAGACATTTGGCGACGAGCGTGCCATCCACTTCACAGTCATGGCAACTCCCGAGGATTTGCAGGCAAACGCCGACTATATCCGCATGGCTGATCACTATGTTGAAGTCCCTGGCGGCACAAATAACCACAACTACGCAAACGTCGAGCTCATAGTCGATGTTGCTGAGCGCATGAACGTCCACGCTGTCTGGGCTGGATGGTAAGTTTTCGTCTCTTGAGAGCTGCGGTTCTAAATATTTACCGACCCAGTTGGGCTTGCTTGTGCTAACATTTGCCAAAGGGGTCATGCCTCCGAAAACCCAAAGCTGCCCGAATCATTGGCTGCCTCTCCCAAAAAGATTGTCTTCATCGGACCCCCAGGCTCTGCCATGCGCTCGCTCGGTGACAAGATTTCTTCAACAATTGTTGCCCAGCACGCAGATGTGCCATGTATCCCATGGTCAGGAACCGGCGTCGACAAGGTCGATGTTGATGACAAGGGCATTGTCACCGTTGCCGACGACATCTACGCCAAGGGTTGTGTCACTTCATGGCAGGAGGGTCTTGAACGCGCAAAGGACATTGGTTTCCCCATCATGGTCAAGGCTTCCGAAGGTGGTGGTGGCAAGGGTATCCGAAAGGTTGCCCATGAGGACGAGTTTGAGGCTCTTTACAAGGCTGCTGCCAGCGAAATCCCCGGCTCGCCCATCTTCATCATGAAGCTTGCCGGAAATGCCAGGCATTTAGAGGTCCAGCTTCTTGCTGACCAGTACGGCAACAACATTTCCCTCTTTGGCCGTGACTGCTCCGTCCAGCGCCGTCACCAGAAGATTATCGAAGAGGCCCCCGTCACCATTGCTAAGCCCGATACCTTCAAGGCCATGGAGGATGCCGCCGTCCGCCTCGGCAAGCTTGTCGGTTACGTCTCAGCCGGTACTGTTGAGTACCTCTACTCTCACGCTGATGATAAATTCTATTTCCTTGAGCTCAACCCCCGTCTGCAGGTCGAGCATCCTACTACCGAAATGGTTACTGGCGTTAATCTGCCAGCTGCTCAGCTCCAGATTGCCATGGGTCTGCCCCTCCACAGAATCCGCGACATTCGTCTGCTGTACGGCATCGACCCCAAGACCTCCACAGAGATCGACTTCAACTTCAGCAGCGAAGGCTCCGCCGCGTCTCAACGCCGCCCTAAGCCCAGGGGCCACACAACCGCCTGCCGAATCACCTCAGAGGACCCCGGCGAGGGATTCAAGCCTTCCAACGGTGTTTTGCACGACCTAAACTTCCGCAGTAGCTCCAACGTCTGGGGCTACTTCTCCGTCGGAACTCAGGGTGGTATTCACAGTTTCTCGGACAGTCAGTTTGGTCACATTTTTGCTTTCGGCGAGAACCGATCGGCCTCGAGAAAACACATGGTTATCGCCCTCAAGGAGCTGAGCATTCGCGGTGACTTCAGAACCACCGTTGAATATCTGATCAAGCTTCTTGAGACCGAAGACTTTGAGGACAACACCATCTCAACTGGTTGGCTTGACGAGCTCATCTCCAAGAGGCTCACCGCCGAGCGCCCTGATCCTATTCTTGCTGTTATCTGCGGTGCTACCACCAAGGCTCATATTGCCAGTGAAGCTTGCATGGCTGAGTACCGCGCTGGCCTCGAAAAGGGCCAGGTCCCCTCCAAGGACATCCTCCGCACCGTCTTCAACGTCGACTTTATCTACGAGGGTTTTCGCTACAAGTTCACCGCCACGCGCGCTAGTGCAGACAGCTACCATCTCTTTATCAACGGTTCCAAGTGTACCGTTGGCGTTCGTGCTTTGAGCGACGGTGGTGTGCTGATTCTTGTCGATGGCCACAGCCACAACATCTACTGGAAAGAGGAGGTTGGTGCCACTCGTCTGTCTGTTGATAGCAAGACGTGCCTGCTTGAGCAGGAAAACGACCCGACTCAGTTGCGCACTCCTAGCCCTGGTAAGCTCGTCAAATACGCCGTCGACAACGGCGCACACATCAAGGCCGGCCAGACATACGCCGAAGTCGAGGTCATGAAGATGTACATGCCCCTCGTTGCCCAGGAGGATGGTATCGTACAGCTCATCAAGCAGCCCGGTGCCACCCTCGAGGCCGGTGATATTCTCGGTATCCTTGCCCTCGACGACCCCAGCCGCGTGAAGCAAGCCCAGGCTTTCGTTGACAAGCTCCCTTCATACGGTGCTCCCGTTGTTCTTGGCAACAAGCCTGCCCAGCGCTTTGCCGTGCTCTACAAGACCCTCACCAATATTCTGGCCGGTTATGACAACTCGGTCGTCATGGCGTCTACCCTCAAGGAGCTCATCGAAGTCCTTCGCAGCCCTGAGCTGCCTTACAGCGAGTGGAACGCCCAGTTCTCTGCTCTTCACGCCAGAATGCCCCAGAAGCTTGACAGCCAGTTTCTTCAGATTGTCGAGCGTGCCAGGGCTCGTCAAACAGAGTTCCCTGCCAAGGCACTCCAAAAAGCATTTGCCAAGTTCCTTGAGGAGAACGTTGCTGAAGGCGATGCTGATATTCTAAGGAGCACTCTCACACCGCTCACATACATCCTCGACATCTACTCTGAAGGTCAAAAGGTCCGCGAGCTCAACCTGATCAAGGAACTGCTCGAAGCCTACTATGATGTGGAAAGCCTTTTTGTGAACCGTACCCAGGAAGACAGTGTTATCCTGAAGCTCCGTGACCAGAACAAGGACAACATTGGCAACGTCGTCCAGACTGCGCTCTCCCACAGCCGTGTAAGCGCCAAATCTTCTCTCATTGTCGCCATTATCGAGGAGTATCGTCCCAACAAGGCGAATGTCGGCAACGTTGGCAGGCACCTGCGTCCCATTCTCACCAAACTCACTGAACTCTCCACTCGTGCGACGTCCAAGGTATCGCTCAAGGCCCGTGAGATCATGATCCAATGCTCTCTGCCTTCATTGGAGGAACGAACTTCTCAGATGGAGCATATTCTACGCTCTTCCGTCATTGAATCTCGATATGGTGAGAGTGGCTGGGACCACCGAGAACCTAACCTGGAGGCCATCAAGGAGGTTGTCGACTCCAAATACACTGTCTTTGACGTTTTGACGCTCTTCTTTGCCCATGACGACCCTTGGGTGTCACTGGCTTCTCTCGAGGTCTATGTCCGCCGCGCTTACCGTGCCTACGTTCTGAACAAGGTCTCATACCATAACGATGAGTCTGACAACCCGCAATTCATCTCTTGGGACTTCAAGCTGCGCAAGCTTGGCCAGACTGAGTTTGGCCTACCTTTGCAGTCTGCTGTTCCTTCCGCTCCCGGAACGCCTGGTGATGTCGAGCTCGGCTCCAAGCGCGTTAACTCCATCAGCGATATGTCGTACCTTACTGCCAAGATGGCCGAAGAGCCAAGCCGCACTGGTGTCATTGTTCCTTGCAGGTATATTGACGAAGCCGAGGATTTGCTGCCAAAGGCACTTGAATCCATTGCGCAGCATAACAAGGAGAAGAGAACTACCACTGCTTCTGGCCTGCTGGCTGACCTGAGTGGCAAGCGCAAGCCCTTTGATGCTGTCAAGAGTCAGCTCACCAAGGATTCCGAAGAGCTGTCCGCAGTTATCAACGTGGCGGTTCGCGACGGCGAGAGCAATGATGACGAGGAGGTCCTCTCCCGCATTCGACCCATTGTCGACCAGTTCAGAGAAGAGCTCTTGAACCGCGGTGTGCGCCGTCTTACTTTCATCTGCGGCCGCAGCGACGGCTCCTACCCTGGATACTACACCTTCCGTGGACCCGAATACCTTGAGGATGACAGTATTCGTCACAGCGAACCTGCTCTTGCTTTCCAGCTTGAGCTTGCTCGTCTGTCCAAGTTCCACATCAAGCCTGTCTTCACGGAGAACAAGAACATCCACGTTTACGAGGGTGTTGGCAAGGCTGCTCATACTGATAAGCGCTACTTTACTCGCGCTGTCATCCGACCTGGTCGTCTTCGTGACGAGATCCCCACTGTTGAATATCTCATCTCTGAAGCTGACCGCGTCGTCAACGACATCTTTGACGCGCTGGAGATTATTGGCAGCAACAACACGGATTTGAACCATATCTTCCTGAACTTCAGCCCCGTCTTCCAATTGGAACCCCAGGCCGTCGAGCACAGCCTTCAGGGTTTCTTGGACCGCTTTGGTGCCCGTGCTTGGCGCCTCCGTGTTTCACAGGTCGAAATCCGTATTATCTGCACTGATCCCAAAACAGGCATGCCCTATCCTCTGCGTATTGGCATCACCAACACCTCTGGTTTTGTTGTCGATGTCGATCTTTACGCTGAGCGCAAGTCTGAGAAGGGCGACTGGGTTTTCCACAGCATTGGTGGTACCAAGGAGAAGGGCCCCATGCACCTTTTGCCTGTCTCTACTCCTTACGCTACCAAGAACTGGGACCAGCCCAAGCGTTACAAGGCTCACCTTATGGGAACTCAGTATGTTTATGATTTCCCTGAGCTGTTCCGTCAAGCTATTCAGAACAGCTGGGTCAAGGCTGTTAAGAGCCAGCCTGGTCTTGCTGCCCACCAGCCAAAGGTCGGCGAGTGCCTCACATTCACTGAGCTTGTTATTGATGACAAGGACAATCTGGATGAAGTCAACCGTGAGCCTGGCACCAACACTTGTGGCATGGTTGGTTGGATCTTCCGCGCTCGCACTCCTGAATACCCTAGTGGCCGTCGCTTCATTGTTGTCGCCAACGACATCACTTACAAGATTGGTTCTTTCGGTCCCAAGGAAGATAACTTCTTCAACAAGTGCACGGAGCTGGCTCGCAAGCTTGGTATTCCTCGTATTTACCTTTCTGCCAACTCGGGTGCCCGTCTTGGTCTTGCCGAAGAGCTGATGCCCCATTTCAAGGTCGCATGGAACGATGCCACCAAGCACGAGGCCGGTTTCCGCTATCTCTACCTTGACAGTGCCGCCAAGGAGCAGTTCAAGGACGCCGTCATCACGGAGGAGGTTTCTGAGGATGGCGAGAAGAGGCACAGGATTGTCACCATTGTCGGTCAGGAGGATGGTCTCGGTGTCGAGTGTCTACGTGGCTCCGGTCTCATTGCCGGTGCCACCAGCCGTGCTTACAACGACATCTTCACTATCACTCTCGTTACGTGCCGCTCAGTCGGTATCGGTGCCTACCTCGTCCGTCTCGGCCAGCGTGCTGTCCAGATTGAAGGCCAGCCCATTATCCTCACTGGTGCCGGTGCAATCAACAACTTGCTCGGTCGCGAGGTTTACACTTCCAACTTGCAGCTTGGTGGCACCCAGATCATGTACCAGAACGGTGTCTCGCACATGACGGCCAATGATGATTTTGAGGGTGTCTCCCGAATTGTCGAATGGATGTCTTTTGTTCCCGAGAAGCGCAACGGTCCTGTGCCCGTCAGCCCTAGCGTCGACGGTTGGGACCGCGACATTACCTATGTTCCGCCCCAGAAGCAGCCATATGATGTGCGTTGGCTGATCTCCGGTAAGCATGATGACGACGGCAGCTTCCAGAGCGGTCTCTTTGACAAGGACTCTTTTGTCGAGACCCTCGGTGGCTGGGCTCGCACAGTTGTCGTCGGTCGTGCTCGTCTCGGTGGCATCCCAATGGGTGTTATTGCTGTCGAGACTCGCAGCGTCGAGAACACAACCCCTGCGGATCCTGCCAACCCTGATTCTATTGAGCAGGTCAGCAACGAGGCTGGTGGTGTCTGGTACCCCAATTCTGCCTTCAAGACTGCCCAGGCCATTAATGATTTCAACAATGGTGAGCAGCTGCCACTTATGATTCTTGCCAACTGGCGTGGTTTCTCTGGTGGCCAGCGAGACATGTACAACGAGGTTCTCAAGTATGGTTCGTACATTGTTGATGCTCTTGTCAAGTACGAGCAGCCCATCTTTGTGTACATCCCTCCCTTTGGCGAGCTGCGTGGTGGATCATGGGTCGTCGTGGACCCTACGATTAACCCCACCGTCATGGAGATGTATGCAGACATTGACTCTCGTGGTGGTGTCCTTGAACCCGATGGTATAGTTGGTATTAAGTACCGCAGGGAGAGGCAGTTGGAGACGATGGCTCGCATGGACTCCACTTATGCTCAGCTGAAGAGTGAGCTGCAGAACAGGGATCTCACCACAGAGCAGTCCGAAGAGATCAAGCAGAAGATGGTGACTCGCGAGAAGCAACTACTGCCTGTGTATGCCCAGATTGCGGTGCAGTTTGCTGATCTCCACGATCGCGCTGGTCGCATGAAGGCCAAGGGCACAATTCGAGACGTTCTTGAGTGGACGAACGCACGTCGCTTCTTCTACTGGCGTCTGCGCCGCCGTCTGAGCGAAGAGTACATGCTGCGCCACATGGCTACCACCACTCTCGTCGCAAAGGAGAACCAGACTGCAGCCAAGACGGCCGAGGTCCGTGACAAGAACTTGCAGCTGCTGAAGAGCTGGTCTGGCATTGCCACATGGGAGAAGAATGACCAAGAAGTTGCGGAGTGGTATGAGAAGGAGCGCAAGAGCATTGGAGAAAAGGTTGAGGCCCACAAGGCCGAGAAGCTTGCTGATGAAGTTGCGGAAGTCGTGCGCCGCAACAAGGAAGCTGGCTTCAAGGGTGTGAGGGAAGTGCTGAGAGTTATGTCGGTTGAGGAGCGGGTTGCACTCCTCAGCTTCTTGAAGGAGTAGAAAAGAGAAGCCGAGTTACCTTACAGTGGCATGTATAAAGTACAAAGTAATGAATGCTTGGGAGCAATGGCTTTTTTCGATTGGAACTTAGAAGGCGGAATTGTACGTTTGCATTTCAATGTTTATGTTTGACATTGGCTTATTGTTCTATTTCATTTTCGTTGTTATAGCTTATTTAGAAATGATACTACTATTCCAATACTTTGTATCAGTCTCTTCGCGTGATGATAAAAGTCAAGGGCTGTTTTGCATTGCCAATGATGTGTGGCATGTATATATGCTTTGCATTATATTATACAGTCTCTATCTGCAATCTGAGAAGTTTTTGCATATCGTACATTCTATAAAAACCCACTCGTAGAAAGACACGCCTTGTGTCATATGCGGTGCAGCGTTTTCCCAGCGCCTTCAGCCCAGCAAGCACTCCTATATATATTTCTTCCCTCGTACTCGCCAGGGAAAGGAAATCAAGCATCAGGAACCTTGGTTCGAATCTGAACCCCATGCCAAGCCTTGACCAAGTCTCCCAGCGCCGCATTCACCATACGCTGCTGCTTGAGCATCGTCTGGCCCTTGAACTGGTGCGACGCAATCTCAATGGCGTACATGCTGCCGCAGCCGCCTGAGACGTCTTGCACCAGGACCTCTGTCGGCTGGAGCTTCTCTGTCAGGATCGTGGCAATGGATTGCTCGGCTTCTGTCATGGAGATTTCGGCGTCGGTGCGGAGCGGGCGCGTGCTTGTAAAGAGGCGGGTTTGGCGAGCGATTTGGCGCTGACGAGGGAGGTGGAGGAGGAGTGGTGATGTACTGCTGCTGCTGCTGCTGGCTGTTCTTGTTGCTGTGGTTGAGCGGGCGCTGGCTAGTCGGAGGGAGTGCGCTGCGGCGCGGCAGGCTGTGCAGAACATGATTGGCTGTGGGATTGATTCGTTGTGGTGGATTAGGGAGACGAAAGCTTCTTGGAGGTCGTTGGGGGGTTGCGAGGTTGATGATTGCTAATACTCGTAAAGATTTCGGGCGTGGGCGGTTTCTCTCGGATGCGACCGTGGATTTGCCGAGCTGGTATAGGGTATGCTGGGGGGGGTTCTGACGGGTGCATTTGCAATTGGAGATTTTGGATTGGTCAGCAGCAGTGGTAGGAGGTAGAGAAGGACGATGTTGGTATTGGACGTAAATTGCACTTATTTTGGCTGTGAATCTATGATTATAATACCTGACTGCTTACGGAAAAATGCAAAGCGTTGCGAATAATGACATTGTCCACAATAGGGCTGAGATTGTAAGACAGGTGGATGCTCTGGGCGAAATTCGTAAATCTGTGGGTTGTACACCTGATTTGTTGTAAAATCAGCCTTTCAAGTTGCACAATACTCTCTTAGCGCCGAGATACGGGAATATTATGTGATTGTAGGACCGCATTGCTTGACAAGATGCAGTCTTGGGTGGCAGGGTCTATCATCATGGCCCTCAACACCACAATAACTTTGCTGCAGCGTTCGCCAATATGCACCCACGTAGCCTGCTTATGCACAATCAATAAAATACATTTGTTTAGTTTAATAGTTCCTACACACAATTGGACCTCATACGTGGCAGCTGGTGCCTTTTTTCTCAAGAGACATCCGAGGTTCGTCTCGCCTGCTTACTTTTACTTCACCTTGCAGCCTCACCGAAATTGTGACAAATCTCAATGCAACCCTGCATCTCCATTCACCAGGTTCCCTGTTTCCAAAACATCTTCTTCATCCACCCAGTGATTCCCGGCCCGGATGCGACGCGAACCGCCTGCAGGGCACAACCGAGACGGGAACTGTTGCTCCCCGCACCCGTCCAACAAGCTGCCCCATCTCCAAATAGGAAGCTGGCTATGCAGACCTGCAGCTTTCTGGGGCTGACTACGGAGTAGGCTAGACTTCTGTGGACTACAGCTGCAACGGTGGGATGGTTCGTCCTTGTTTACAGTAACCCGGAGAGGCTCCAATTATCCAGACTAGCGACTACTTAGGTAGGTGTTTTTAGCGACTTCAGCTAGGTGACACCCTCTCCCTCGTTCAGTGTTTGAGTGAAGGTCAATGTGATCGTCGGTCGACATTGGATGAGAACTGATGGGACCAATGTTTTCCGCAATTGCGACGCTGGCACGTTGTAAGTGGTGCAGCTGTGGACCGCCGGACGGGTTTGCCGAGTGATGTGCACTGTCAAGATCAAGACAGTCAAGCGTTTATTAATTACAGTGATACATTGATAACGTGTACGTACAGGTACTCGTAATGGCAAATGCTTTCAACTATACGACGTAGGTATACTCGTAGAGCCATGGCCTCTGCAGACATCAATAGACCCAGCAGTAATATTACGCTATATGTTACGCAGACCTTGTCAATTATAGGCCCGTCCAACGCAGTACGTAATGTATACCATGCAGATAATAAGAAGCGCCCAACGTCCCTTTACAAAGTGGCCCATGTTAAATTATCTCACAGAAAATGGCGGTACGGAGGGGTCTCCGCTTGTCATAAATCCCCATGGGGTCTGGCCGCAGTTTTGTTGTACCGAGTACGTAAGGATGGGCATGGGTTATGTGCATAATTGATCCTGGCGTGATATGATCTGGGGGAAACCGAGATTAGTACGTACGTACTGTACTCGTATGGCACTCTTTTACAACCGCACTTGCTGAAGCGACAAACGTTCCTGATATTTCTCTTTCCGTACAAGCCCATCATGCAAGTTGTAGTTAAACGAGCCACAATAACAGTTCTCATATACCGAACGACGCGACCCCGGACACTTTGGATGTGGCGCTACAGAAGTGCCTCTGCTCGCCTGCTTTCTGCGCTTTGCATCCAGGCAGTGCTGTGGAGGGAAAAGCTCGCTTCTGCGGGGAGGGACGCAGGACAGCGCGCCGTGTTGTATTGGGCCCTCTTGAAATGTCCTCGCATGTGGCCGCTAATAAATGCTCCGCATGTGAGCCAAAGAAACTGGGCCAGCCACTTGACGCCACCATCTTCTTGCCTCCTCCCCGATTCAGCCAGCCCCCCGGCTAATGAAGGCGGACGAGGACGGGACATTGAGAGGTGGCGAAGGACCTTGATTGATATGGGTGTACGAGTATGTACGAGTATGTGCTGCTTGTACCAAGTTAGTAAGTGGACTGTCTGAATCTAACGAATTAACAAGTTTTATGCTTCTTCTTTTGGGTGGCCCTAAAAGTTCTGTACGAGTAATTGCTTTATTCTCCACTCCGTTAGCCGCCAGCCACCAGTTGCAGAAGAAAATGTGTCTCACTCCGGTGGCCGGAAAATGAGGTTCTTTGGAGACTGAGCGTATTGCGGGCGCTGCTGATGCAATGCCAGCCCTTTTTCGCCATTTGTTCCCCATGCTAACCCTGTAGGGGCTGCAGAGCCCGATAATGCATTGCCTACTTTGTGCTGCCCGGCGCTAGAATTATTTTCGTGCAAGGTGAAGCCCGCCCTGTGAGAAAAGTGTCTGTATCTGTATCTGGTAGAAAGGGCGTAAAGATGCAACTTGCAGCTAATAACGAAAGGGTCCCATTGTTGCTTTCACTGACCATCATTGCTGTCCTCGTATTGTAAAGGCTTGCAAGGGGCTTTGGACAACGAGAGATGATACTTGGTACGAATAGAGCCATGAAAAAGACGTTCGCCGTTTTGATGGGGAAGCATGGGGGAAGCCGCGGTCAGCACCGAGGATGTCTCGCAGTCTGCTCTTCTACAGGCTAGGTACGAGTAGGTGGCCACTGGCCTGATGGCCAACAAGCTGCACATTTGGCCCTGCAGCTAAGACTTCAAGCTATCCCCAACAAGGCAAGCCAAAGGGTCGATTACCAGCCCGGCGAGGTCGGAACAGGAGCATCAGCAGCCACACTTCCAAAAGCTCCCATGCGGGTTTTCTTGCCCAGTCGAGCAGTACGGACTACACATGTACATATCATAGTAGCATAGCCCGAGCTACTGGTCGTAGCAGGTCAGTTGTATAATTAATATTACGAGTATTTGTCCACCCGGATGGGGTTCTTCTGGTTTGGGCTGCTCCATCGGGCTTTCCCCGTCGAGAGTCAAACATGTGGATAGGTAGTGTTAGAACCGTACGAGTAGTTTGCAGGCATTTAGGTGAGGATTTGCCATTGCCGACAGCGAAGGTTTCTCAGCAACAAGGAGTTCAGAATAGCTGCTACATCACTGAGGTGGTGCAGTCTTGTCCGAGGGTGCCTGCGGTGGTGAGAACGTCCGCCCTCGCTGCAAGTTCCAAGTACTTCTCCGCATGTGCACTGGAGCTGACTCGTTGGGCAGATGGTGTTATCGTGGATTGCGTTCCACCTCGCGCTGAGCACGCTAACTAACAAAAGTAGCGTGCTGGATCCCTTGGTTATCTAACCCAGCAAAACTTCACCGAGGGACCCCGGCAGCGTCGCCGCGCCAATTCGCGAATGATGGAGGAGGCAGATGCATTGGGCGCATAGGGGCAGCTAATGATACCGTCTGTACTCTGTGCGAGTATGGCCAGGTGCATGCTGCCTTGTATTGATTGTGCAGATACTGCAACGCTGTGCCACCACTCATTTCTCCTGCACACCATTCCGGATCTGTGCTTGTTCCATTGTGTGTGTGTGTTCACAAGATGGATTGTCTTTTGGGGAAGCACATATGCAGCCATTACTACACCGTAGTCGCAAACTCTCTTCCACTCTTCGTTCCTGTCGCGCAACTTTATAAGCCGTCCAATGACTAATGACGCTGCAACTACCACCAGCCGGTGAACAAGGCTCTAGGGCAGGTGATGAAAACAAGATTCAAACCGATATGGTCTTTTCGGCTGCTCACCTGCGCCCGTCCCTCTCCCCCCCTGGTTGTGGGGAAACCACCAGAGCACCGACGCCACTGCCACAAGCAATGCCGCTGTAATACCACTGGTAGCATGCCGAGTTTAAAATGTCTCACTGTAGAGACTGGGTGACAGGTGATCTGCTTTAATCCGTTGTCAATTGCATAGATTTGCTTTGTCGATGGATGTTTTATATCTGCTACATGCGGTCTCACTGCATCTCACGACCATGCCGAACCAACACAGCCGCTGGCACAGACTAGAATGCTGTAGAACGAGAAACGGGAGACCGGGGAACAGAGGACTCGGCCCTGATCGACCCGATGTAAATAATACCAGAACAGGGCACAGTTCATAATACTCGTACGCCCTCATCAATAAGCCAAGTTACTCCGCACACCAAGTCATATCACGCCCCCTGGATCCTCGCACTTTCTGCTCCTCATCATCTCTCGCCTCCTCTTCGTCCTCTTTGCCCTCTTCCTCTTCTTCCTTTGGGCTATCTCTTGTCGACAGCCACTTACCCAAATGGGCAGGTCACAGACCCTGTAATTGCACCATGGCGTATCGGGGCTTGGCCCCTCTCCAACATAGGAAGCTACTGCAACCTCCATCTCCATATGAGCCGTAGGCCCATTCTCCCAGTCTCCACCTCAATGGCCACTCTTGAAGATAGTGGAGAGGGAACCTTTTCTCATCGGCACCTTACATGGCGGGCCCTCTATTGTGCGGTAGTGCCGACGAGTGACCTTTTGTTGGAACCTGACTTTTTGACTCTCTGGCTGTCGGTCTGCTTTGCTGTCCGCCTGCTCCAAGCCACCAGACCTGCCCAGACGGGATCCAAGTGCGCCCCTCCCTGCCTCACGCTTGCACCCTGCGGTGTGGGGAGTTGGAGTACTTGCTCACATCTTCTGTGCCTGGGCGCCATTGGGCCGGGCGTTGTGACCCCATTTTGCTGTGGTCAACGCAGTCGTCCGTTCATTAAGTCATGTACTGTACCATGTTGTTGGCGTGCCTTGCGTGCTACTGTGCTAGCAGAAGTGGGCATGGACCAGGATGTTCGTGCCCCCAGGATGGAAACTATATAGCTGCTCCATGATCCTCTTCGCCTCTCCGTGCTAGAAGCTCGCTCTCTCTCTGATTTTGGTTCTCTCGTATCCAACTAGTATTTACTAGCCCCTACCGAGCCTTTACACAGCTCAGGTTTCTTGTTTCTTGTCGTTTTTGCGTGGACCAGCTGCGCGCCGGTGTCTACACAATGGTCAAGCTCACCACAGTGCTGTCGCTTCTGGCGACGGCCTCATCGGCAATTGCTGCCAAGCCGAGTGGCCCTGTCACCGAGAATACTATTCCCGGTGCCTACATCGTTGAGTTTGAAGAGGGTCAGGTATGGCTATTCTGCCTATAAAACATTTCAATTGACTTGCTGGTTTCTAATCCATCATTTTGTTGCAGGACACCCAAGCCCTCCGCGACGCCATTGCCAAGGATGGCGACACGCGTCTGGAGCTCGACTACGAACTCTTCAAGGGTGTTTCCATCCAGCTAAAGGAAACTGACAAGGCCGAAGAAAAGGCCGCCAAACTCGCATCCATGCCGGCTGTCAAGGAGGTCTGGCCCGTTCGCAAGGTGCCCATGCCCGACCCCAAGATTGAGTGGGTTGCTACTCCCGAGGACATTAAAAATGCAGACCTCGGCCAGAGCCCCATTGTCTCTCGTGCACCCCCCGGCGAAGACCAGTACCCTCCCCACGTCATGACGCAGGTTGACAAGCTGCGCGCTGATGGTGTCCGGGGCAAGGGCATCAAGATCGCCGTTGTTGATACTGGTGTAAGTTAAGCCTCCTTTCAAGCAGGATGAATTAGGCACGATTAAACTAACCATGGGACTAGATTGACTACACCCACCCTGCTTTGGGCAATGGCTGCTTTGGCGAGGGCTGTCTCGTCTCCTTCGGTACCGATCTCGTTGGTGATGCGTACACCGGCTCAAATAAGCCCAACCCCGATAATGACCCCATGGACTGCGGTGGACATGGTACTCACGTTGCTGGCATCATTGCCGCCCAGGAGAATTCTTTCGGCTTCACTGGCGCTGCTCCTGACGTTAATCTCGGTGCCTACCGTGTCTTTGGTTGCGCGGGCTTCACTGGCGAGGATATTCTTATTGCCGCATTCAACCAGGCTTACCAGGACGGTGCCGACATCATCAGCTCTTCCATCGGAGGACCTTCTGGCTGGTCTAGCGGGCCCTGGGCTGTTAGTGGCTCCAGAATCGTGGACAAGGGTGTCCCCGTCGTCATTTCTGCCGGCAATGAGGGCGCAACTGGCATCTTCTACGCCAGCAGCGGCTCCTCTGGCAAGAATGTTGCCGCCATTGCCTCTTTTGACAACACCCACTCGCCCTCCATCTTCACGCTCTTCAACTACACCGTCGATGGCGGCGACAAGATTGAGTTCGGCATGGTCCCGGCAACACCTGACAACTGGGCTGGTGTTACCCTGCCTGTCTGGGCCCTCAACTATGACACGACCGTTGCCGACGACGGCTGCCAGGCTTTCCCTGCCGATACTCCTGATCTCAGCGACAAGATTGTCCTGATTCGCCGTGGCGGTTGTAACTTTGTTGTCAAGGCAGCCAACGCCGTCGCCAAGGGAGCCAAGTACGTCATCATCTACAACAACGTCAGGCCCGGTGCGGGCAGCATCGACTTCAACAACCCTGAGCCTAGCGGCGTCGAAGCTGGTGGCATGGTCGAGGCTGTGACTGGTGAAGAATGGATCAGCCAGCTCAAGGACGGCAAGGAAGTCACTCTCTACATGGCCGACCCCGAAACTCAGCCCAAGAGCATCCGGGTTGGCGAGAACCTCGCCACAGGAGGTGCCCTCAGTGCTTACACTACTTGGGGCCCGACTTGGGAGATGGACGTCAAGCCGCAGTACGGTGCCCCTGGCGGCAACATCCTGTCTACGTACCCTGTTGCCAAGGGCAGCTACGCCGTCCTGTCCGGAACTTCGATGTCCTGCCCGCTCACCTCTGCCGTCACTGCCCTTGTTGGTGAGGTTCGCGGCAGCCTCGACCCTATTGCCATCATGAACCTTTTGTCAGCCAACGCGAACCCGCAGCTCTTCAACACTGGCGGCAAGTTCATCCCTTACCTGGCTCCGGTTGTGCAGCAAGGTGCTGGTCTGATCCAGGCCTACGATGCTGCACACGCCACGACCCTCCTTGAGCCCTCGAGCTTTTCCTTCAACGACACGGCGCACTTCACCAAGCAGTCGACATTTAAGCTGAGCAACACTGGTAAGAAGGAGGTGACTTATGAAATCTCCCACAACCCTGCCCTTACCTTTTATTCTCTTGGCGAGAACTCGCCATATGTCCAGCCATTCGTCAACGAGGCTGTCGACGTGTATGCCACGCTTGAGTTCAGCAAGAGCACCGTCACCCTCGGCGCCGGCAGCTCTGACTCTATTGACGTGATGCCCACTCCTCCCCAGGGCCTCAACCCCGACCGCCTTGGTGTCTGGACTGGCTACGTTGTTATCAACGGTACCGACGGTACTTCACTGTCGCTGCCCTACCAGGGCCTCACGGGTAGCCTCCATGACCACAAGGTTCTTCAAGAAGAAGACACTTGGATTGCCGTGAACGGAGACGAGAACTACACGCCGGTGCCTGCCAACACCACCTTTACCATCCCCCCTCCTGGACAGGCCACCGGCGATGATAAGCTTCCGGTCTTTGCCATCTTCCTGGCTCTCGGCTCACGCAAGGTCGTTGCCCACCTGCAGCCTATGACGACTTGCCCTCCCAAGAACACCTTCCAGGTATCTGGATACAAGTCCATCGGCTCGCCTGCTGGATTCCCGGCCCTGTGGAGCTCCCGCGGCCTGGGTGCTTTTGTGTGGGATGGCCAGCTCGCGGACGGCAACTACGCTGCTCCTGGCAAGTACCGCCTTGTTGTCTGGGCTCTTCGCATCTTTGGAGACGAGAACAATGAGGAAGACTGGGACCTCAGCATTTCGCCGGGTTTCAAGATTAAGTACGACTAGAGTGTTAAGAGGGAAGAAGAGAGGAGGAAGTTGGAAATTATATGCCGCTGTGAGCAGTAGCGCCTGAATATAAGTTTATACTGTTTTTTATACTTGTCTATACATGAACATGATTGTGTATAATGAAGGAAACGTCTAAATTAAAGAATTTGAAAGTAGCCACTGGCCTAGTTTGTTTATAGTGATGTTTTTAAACGGTTTCATCTGTTGGTTGTCGTCTATTCGAGGCAAAATGTCAGTTGTTACTTTACGTGTTAAGCTGAATGTAACTTGGCAACTCTTATCACCTTTCTCCCCCCCTCGGCCGATGTGGTCTTTTAGTTGAAGCCTAGGTAGTAGTCCTTTGTACGAGCGTAGTTGTGATTGATAGCCTCATCTCTCTCATCTCGATGGTTCCCCAAATTTGTCTTCCAAACCGTTCTCCGCCAATCAGAATACAGGCATGGCGCGGCTTTCAGGCAGCAGCATTTGCAGACAAACCACTGGCGCAGAAGCACTTCAGCGACCCCGCCCACTGCACCCACGGCCTACAGCACCACCGATAGCGCTGCGTAACCGCAGGCGCAACAAACCCAAATACGGCAAAAGCTGGGCCCCGCAAGACCCTCACAAACGCCCAAGTAACTCCGCCCACCACAAGGCACCGACATTATCACCATCGTGAACCCTGCGAAGTCACCAAATCGATCCCGCAGCAGGGCCCCCCGATTGAAAAACTGTCTGCCTGCCAGGCGCGCAAGAGCGAGCAAAGACGCACGGCTCTGCTTTCACTCTGTGCGCCGGTCGTCCCGTCCCTGTGTTGTCTATCTTTATCTCGCTGATAGATGCGACTCTGAATGCGTTTAGCTGCCCCCCCCGGCTCCTGCAGGCACCAGTTACTGGGGCGACTTTTAACTTCCACAGCTTGACCGCTGCTGCTTTTCTAGTCTCCGAGCTATACCGCAGCTTTTGGATCGACGCAGACTATTGGTCTTTGTTACATCTTGCGTCCGCCCTATAACGAACCGAACAAGAGGCGGCACGTTGACAGTGTCATCCCTCGCATGTTGACGAATAAACCCAGCATAGCCCATCATTCGACGGAATACACGAATATCCGCTATATAATCTAACCTCACCATAACGTCTTCGAATCGACGACATATACATTCGCCATGGCCTCTTTACTATCGCCGGGTGGCTTCCAGCTGCCCATTCAACGACGGCTGAGTCGCCTCTACAATGATACCAAAAAGTCGAGTGACTTCGTCAAGGAGCCGCTCCAAAACGAGGAGGACCCCGAGGTCAAGGGCCTCCATCGAAAGCTGCGTATTCAAAAGGATCGCCTGGTCAGTTGGGGCTTGGAATGGTCAGACCCAAATCAGTCTGCCGAGATTGACGAGTCTCTTTCCAAAGCTGGGCTTAGCGAGGTTGTCGGTAGCATCATGTCCACGATCAAGGATATCCTCGCAGAGGCCGAGCCGCTATGGCTCAGCTCAAAGCGCGTGGTGGAGGGAACCAGGACTTCTCCGGATAAGAAGCCGCCCTTGATTCAGTGGGACAAGCGCCAGTTTGAAGGTCTCATCAACGACCTGACGGCTTCTATTGATACCTTGTACGATCTGTCACGTACACGCTCGTCTGGTTGGGCACCGCGTCGCATGTCCAAAACATCATACAAAACCTCCACGTCTGAAGACCTTCGCCCGTTTGAATCGACGCGCATGCAGACGCCACAGCAGATAGACCCGGCAACGCTCACTCGTCTAAAGCCCATGAACGAGGGCGCTGATGGCGATGCATCGCCCCGCTCTGTGGTGTTTATGAGCAAAACGGCATATTCTGAACTTGCCCATGGCCGAACCCGTGAACCTTGGGCCCCTCTGCTTCTCGAGTATGCTGCATTCGACCCCATCTATTCCACAACCGGCATCATGCCTCCCATGGCCCGGTTCGAAAAGCTTTCTTCTGGGCTTCAACAGGATTCTCAACGGGCACCCGGTACATGGACTGGACTACCACGTCTGCTAGGCTACTTTGAGGACATGGAGAACTCGAGGTTTGGGCTTGTCTATCGCTTTCCGCCATCGTTCAGTGCTGTTTCAATTGAACGCACGACCCAGAGCGCCAAGTACAATCTCCCAACCCTGGGCCAATTGCTTACCACGTCCGACTCAGAACCTCCTCTAGAAGCCAAGTTCCGGCTGGCCTATAATCTTACCAATACAGTGTTTGATATGCACGCAAGGGGAATCACGCACGGGCAGCTCGTTGACACGAACATTGCCTTTTGTGATTCATGCAACAAAGAGGCTGCCTCATCTCTCGCTGCGGTAGATGTACGCCGGCCTCTAGTCGCGTCATTTGACCTCTTCCCAGATAGCTCTGAACTGGCCACTGTACCTTGGCGACACCCTCTAGATCCGCGATCTGCCTCAAATTCTCCTTTGGGCAGTGGAACGGATGAGCGTATTCTAGAGCTATACGCTTTAGCCGCCCTTCTTATGTCTATCGGCTTATGGACTGGAGCAGGTGATCTTTATACAGACTCGTCCGCCATCATTTCGGAGTCTGCCTTGCAGAAATTATCCGTCAAATGCGGTAGTCTGTATACAAAGGCCGTCCGAACCTGCTGGGAGGCTGTCGACGACGAGATATCTGGCCGCACTACAGGCGACGCTTTGCTTTCTGAGGTTCAGATGCGGGTGAGCCGCTTTCTCGAGACTTGTTGCATCCTGGACGGAGTAAGCGATCTTGAACAAAGAATGCATCATGATTTACAAGCTGGGGACAGCAACATGGACGGAGTGCCGGCCGCGTCGTCTTCTGCAGCTGTAAAACAGCCGACGGCGAAAGATAGCAAAACACCGACGCCATCATCTAGCGGCACTCGTGTGCCTGCCGACGTTGGAGCTCAAGGTAAGACATGTAGAGGCAAAGGGTTTTCTTGACTTGGTTTACTAACGCGATTACGCAGCTTCCGCCGTTGCATCCGTTTCGACCACAGAGCCCAAATTAAAGCTCTACCCCCAGGTGCCGCTGGCTCCTGATACAGTTGAGAAGTGGAACACAATTGTTATGCCGCAAATCAACCAAGCTCTCCGCCACTTTTACCGTAAGCATCCAGAGTCGGTCGAGATTTCGCTCGAGTCTGTCGGCACCAGCCCTCAGCAAACTGAGCCCACTGTTCTCGTCGTCTGCACCTCGGTCGGCAAAGTGCGTTCCATTCTGAGAAAGCAGGTTGGGGATCTGTTTGACGGCTCTACTGGTTTCTCCCTGAAGGTCTGCCGCGGCCATGTCATGCGATCTCGGCGTTGCTCATCGAGCGTTTTGCGATCAATGGCTCGGGCGAATGTCGGGGTGTCTGAAGATGACGATGTCGAGGCCGTGAACCCTGAGTATCAAGAGCGCCCTTGCAACGGAGCAAGTATTGGAGCTTGGATTGGAGACCGACATCTTCCTCCCGTGAGCTTTGGTGGTCTTGTCCTCGTTGACGGCAAACCTTATGGCATGACTGTACACCACATGTTGGACGACCCAGACCGCGATTTCGGTCATGAGGAAACCCGGCGCAGTGCCGCCATTCCAGGATTGGAGTCGTTTTCCGACTCCTCTATTGTGAGCGTGGACGATGATGACTTTGGATATGAGCTATCCGATGACGAGTCTGAGCCTTACTCCGACACTGATATTACTAGCGAATATGGTGAAGATGACGAAGACGACGGAGACTTTGAAGAACCTGGCGATATTCCAGGAATCGAACCCGGCTGCGGAGAAGGCTATGTTGTTACTCAGCCGGCACTTGATGACGTCGAAGACGGCTTTTACCCATCTCAAGAGACGGAAGATGAAGACCACTTGGATACTTTCAGTCTTGGCGAAGTGTACGCCTCAAGCGGAATCCGTCGCCGGGAAGCAAACGGGCTGCTCCACGAGGTGGATTGGGCTCTGTTTGAGTTTGCAGATGGGCGCCTACCCGAGCAAAATACAATCCTCTGCGCGGATGTAGCGGCTTCAGATGGGCCAAAGCGTGTTGCACCATCGTCATCGCTCCCGGGCATGTCTGTCAAGTGCATTGCGCGCACAAGTGGTCAGCAGACGGGACAGATTCTGCCGGCGCTTTGCAGTGTGAAAATATACGGACGCACGTCTCCAAGCCAGACGTACCAAATCTCCAGCTCGTTTAGCCGGTTGGAGAGTGATGGAAAGCAAAGACGAGACATTCCCATGGGCATTCCCGGTGATAGTGGTGCGTGGATTGTAGGACGAGAGAATGGTGAACTCTGTGGCCATGTTCTGGCATGGAGTCAACGCAAACAAGTCGCTTATATTTGTCCCATGGATGTAATGATGCTCGATATTGCACAGACGTTGGAGTCATCGGATGTGAGGCTGCCAGGTGGCGAGCCTGTCGATCTACCAGGAGAGGAAATGGGAGTTGCACAATCGAAACGGTTCGGTAAGATGATTGCCTCATCGGATGAAGAGCCAGAAGGGTACGATGATGAGGCAGAAGACGATGAGTTTCCCCAGTTGGTGAGCGGTGTGGGTAGCCAAAGCCCAAGCCAATGCTCGGGGCGTTCCGTCTCGGCCAGCAAAACAGGAACTGGCAGTCCGGGATCATTGGCAATGTCTGGGGAGCTGCATAAATTGGCAAGTGGGTTACAAGATTTAAAGCTTGGACAGCGGATTGGAGTACGAAGTTGACTACAAGTTTTAATTGTATAAAAATATATGATGGATGTGTCGGAAGCTTGCTTTGGGGTTTGGTGGTTTTGGATTATTTATGCATGGATGAATATGGGCGCGAATAGCGCAGAAATAAGGGCAGGAGGAATACCCAGCGCGATTTGTTTTCTATTTATATTGGTTGAGAAATATTCATGCCTTTCCATTGAGTTGGCTATGCAACAGCAGATGTGTACACGTATAGGCGCAGTAGGATGGATGCCGGTGAATTGTATTTACATAAAGTCGTCTTCCCAATCAGCGGACCTGTTTTGGTTACTCTGCTCCGACATGAGCTCCTCGGTAAACAGGTCATCGTAAGCATGCTCCTTTTGCCACTTTTTCTCCTTCCACTCCTGTGCCTGTCGAGCCTCTTCCTTTTTCTGCAGATGGACATGGGTGAATTAGCACAAGATTTAGTTGTTTTCGGAGGGGAAAAGAATTTAGAGTAGAATTTGACTGGAAACATACCTTTGCTTGCGAGACTGCAAAGTCTCGCTTGCGCAGCTCTCGTTGGTGATCATCGAGCTCCTGCTTCAGATCGGGCTTCTTTTCGACTCGTGTCTTGTTGAGGCGGTTGACAATGGGATTTTCGCGCTGGGCGGCAAAAATGCGTTTTACTTTTCTGCTGTCTTTGAAGCTTACTTGGCCGACGTCCATGCTTCCGTCTTTTTTGAGGTTGGACCAGGGCGTGTAGATGACTGTGATGTTGTCCTTTTTGTTTCCTGCGTTTTGTAATGTTGGCAAAGGATGACTTGTTAGTGGATTATTCAACGTACCTTCTATTGAGTTGGCTTTTGTGAGTTGTGCTAGGTCGTCGAGGAGTTCCTTGGGTAAGGTATCCCATGTTTGGCCTTGTTGCATGCGGAGGTAAATGTGGGCGCTTGAGAGCTTGTCTACGTGGAACTGCAGGATGGGTGAGTATTTTGTTTTCCAAGTGCTTTAATAAGAGAGAAAAATCGGGAATCATACCCTGACAGTATGTATTAGCCAATGGGTGAATGAATGGGTTCTATCATCTTGTCAGGTGTACTTGCCAAATGTCTTCTTCCCAGCCGTACTTGATGAGATCCTCGTCTACTGTACGTTAGCAGGGTGGATAAAATAAATGCATGAGAATACTCGATATTCGACCCATGAGTTGAGACAATCGTCGTCGAGACTTACTCTCATACTTGTCTTTGCCAACATAGATGAAACCTGGCGGCTCAACCGCCGTCGAGGTAAAGTAGTACACCATTTTTGTCGGTGCCTGTTTGGCAGTTGGTGCAGTTTCACTCTGGCTTTTATATCGTAAATGTGCCTCTGTGAGCTCGGGATCTACCGTGTTCGGGTAGCAGCTCTGTTGAAAATAATATTGCTGAGTATATTTCTCTTCCGAAAAGGCTTTTTTTTCCAGCTGCCTTATTCTCGTTTGGGCGGAGGCGTAGATTGGGGGGGGGGGGGGGGGGGGGGGGGGGGGGGGGGGGGGGGGGCGGTGAGGTTGTGGGACTGTGCGGGTGAATTCACGTGACGTCGCCTGGCTGATACATTTTGGTCTGACTTAGTACCTACGAAGAAACATGTATTACTCGTATATTCGGCTACGACAAAGCTCAAGGGCCTAATTTCGGGATATACCGATACATCACTTTTCGCCCTGCCATGTACGGTCTACAGACTATACTAGCACTAAACCGACAAGAGGAATTCCAGTACGGACGTCGAGTTCAAAAGTCTGTTCCCAAGAAGACCCACTTAGCGTCGTAACCTGGTCAACATCCCTGCCAATTTATATAGCACCTTCACCGATTGTTGACGGAGTGAGGGTTTTCATCATCTTGCAATTTTGACGATGCCGTTAAGCAAAAAGCCAGTTAATTCGGCCACAAGGGCCTCGATTATGACACTAAAGGCAACTAGCCAGCGTAGTGACGATGTGGCCTATATGTTTGGCGTGACGCGGCGCGCCGTAGATAAGATCTACGCGAGGGCTATTAATCGAGGCTTTGACCCAGCCGTACGACCTATACGAGTGCCTAACGAGTGTATTAATAACGCTCCTCGCAGCGGCAGGCCGAAGAAACAAACTAAAGCTATCGTCAGTCGAATTATACAGAAAGTACGCCGTAACCGCTATAGAAGAGAGAAGAGCTATGCTGATATCGCTGGTGACCTTAGGGTGGAAGGGATTCGCCTATCAGCTTCCACTATATAGCGTGTGCTAAGGACCGCTGGCTTTCGGAAAACGAAGCCGACGAGGAAGCCTAGACTGACGAAGAAGATGAGGAAAGAGAGGCTTGATTGGTGCCTCCGTCACCAATCGTGGACTTTAGAGGATTAGAAGGATGTGATTTAGTCTGATGAGACCTCTGTGGTTCTTCTACATCGGCGTAGTGGCTATCGTGTGTGGCGGAAAAGTGACGAGCGCTTTTTACAAAGCTATATTCGTGAGAGATGGAAAGGAGCATCTAAGTTTATGTTTTAGGGCTATTTTTCATACGAAAAGAAAGGTCCCTACCATTATTGGTGCCCCGAGACTGCAAAAGAGAAACGAGAAGCCAAAGAAGCAGTTCAGGCCCTAAATAATAAGATTAAGCCAGAAATGCACCGACTTTGGGAGGTTACGAATGGCATGCGGCGCCTTAGATTACGCCAAAAACCAGGCAAAACTCCTTCATGGCGATAGACCGCAAAGAACGGCAAGCTTACGCGGAGCAAGAAGGGCGGAATAGATTAGTATCGTTATCAGACGGTTATCCTAAAGCCCAAGCTAATCCCTTTTGCTAAAGAGTGCCTCATCACTCGGCCATACACACTCGTACAAGAGGATAAGGCGCCTACACATAACCACGCAATTCAGCAGCTTATATACGATCGCGAGGGCGTTCAGCGCCTCATTTGGTGCGGTAATTCGCCTAATTTAAACGCGATTAAGTGCGCCTGGCCATAGCTAAAAAGAAGGACCACAAGGCTCGGCGCGCCAAAGTCTCGTGGAGAGGCTATTCGTGCATGGCACGAGGCCTGGGATGAAATCCCTCAAGAGAAAATCCAGGCTTGGATTGAGCGAATTCCAATCCATGTGCAGCGAATTATCGATTGCGAGGGTGGAAATGACTATAAGGAAGGTCGGGGGTAATGCCATAGTAATTTGTATGCGTTAGTCCCGTTTTAGCCTAGCGTTGATTTTAGCGTGAGAACAGACTTTTGAAATCGTCCTCCGTAGGCTGGTTTGATTTGTGGAAAATTTATGATGCCCTCTTCAGGTGTGGTTCGGCGGTTTTTTTTGTGACTGCAAGATTTCTTACGTAGGTTTATTATTATACCGTTTGTGGCTCCTCTACGGCTGGTTATTGGTGACGTTCTATTATAAGATATACCAATGCATAAGACGCAAAATTACAAGTACCTCGTAAAAGAAATATCTATATATTTAGAACGAGATGACTCCTCCTTCCACTTCCTGAGTAGTCTATTCCTTCTTTCATCCTCATTAAATCCAACAAAAGAAAAACCTTTTCTACACAACCTTACTTACACCCGCCCCAAAAAATGCTAGCCAACACACCCCTCCTCCTCCTCACCACCGCCCTCGCCAGCGCCACGGCAGCAGCACTAGGCATAAACTGCCGCGGCTCAGGCCTCTGCACAGGCAACAAGGGCCTCCTAGGCGAAGCCCAAGCGCAGCTCCGCGGCATGGACCAAAACAAGCGCTTCACCGACGGCTAGCACGTCACCTGCGTGCAGTCCTCCGTCACAATCGGCAACCCGTCGCTGTGCATCTTTTACCAAAAGACAAACGGCCGCAGCTGGACTGTCAGTCAGACGGTACACTATGTCCAGAATCTGCTTGATCACGGCTGCAGCGCTTGTGGGAGTGTGCCTACTGATCCGGGGAATAACGTCAACAATGGCGAGTTGACGGCCAACATGGTTACGAATGCGAGACGAGGCATGGATCTCATTTACAATGGTGCTGCCGCCGCTGCTGCTGAGGAGTCTTCTTCTTCTTCTTCGAAGATCGAGGAGAGGGTTGCAAAGACACTGCTGGAGCGTGTGCTCGGGATAAACTGCAGAGGGAGCTCGACGTGCGGCGTCGGCGGCATTGGTCACTCGCCCGCTGGAACGCTGCAGCAGGTTCGCGACAAGGTTGCTGCTGGGCTCAAGGGTGTGTGGTCCAATGGGCAGCATGTTGCTTGTGTGCCGCATGCCACTGGTCGTCTGTGTGCCTTTTACCAGAATATAGGCTCGCGTACCTTTAACAGGGGCCAGTCGCTTACGTATCTTGGTTATCTCTTGGACCATGGATGCCGTGTCTGTGGTAGCGTGCCTACTGATGATGGCAACAATGTTAACAATGGCGAGTTGACTGTCAATTATGTTTCTTAGACGTCTTTGACACTTAGGCCGGGTTTAGAGGGCAGCTTTGATTACAACGCCATTAGGACGTCTTATATTAGAATGCTAGTAACTCACTTGTCAAAGAAAACCATTTGCATTGCATGCCCATTCCACGAAACATCATCGTGATCAATTGCCAAAGCATCATTAGTGCAATTAATACCGAACGCTATACTATACTAAATACGCAATGCACCAGTCGCTCTATATCCGATCCATGACCTGCGCGCCACGCATATCTGTACATGGCGCCCAAGATTCCTGCTCTAAAAGTCTGAACAGTACCTGTCCTGGCCAGTCCTTTAGGATGGCATAACATGTTTTCAAAATCAAAACGCCCCGCAAACATATTTACAGTGAAAATCCAATCGCGTTGTTGCTGTTGTTTCAAAATAACTTGCACCTACTCCATCTCCAATACCGCTGGCGCGGTAATCGTCTTGCCCTTCAATGGCTCCAAGCCTTCTCCACCCTGTAAGTGCCTGTTAGCAGCTGTTTTTGGTTGACAAATATCGATATCAAGAAATACTTACATAGCTCATCAACGGCGAGATCTCAAGACCACCGTCGGCAACGACCGTGGCACCAGCAGCCTGGGCCCACTTCATGCCCTGTTCCATAATGGAAGCCTTGCTTGTGTCAGGGTCATCCTGACCGGTGCCAGGAGCATTCTTGAGAGGAGAAAATTCCTCCTCGCGACGGACCTCCATGCAGGCAAATTTGTCCAGGTTCAGCATGGGGAAAACGTCAAAAACAAACAGTTCCAGCTTGATGCCGTTGGGCTTCTCTGGCTTGAATGCCTCGCCAGTCTCGAGGTCGACTGTAGGGATCTTCTTGCGGGCAACGTGATGTGGCAGCGTATGAGCCCACTGAGGGATGGTGTCGAGGAATCGGAACGAGTAGTAGTGGTTGACAATGTTGGCGGCACGGAACTTTAGGACACCGGGCTGCTTGGGATCCTCGGCCTCGGCGGTGGCCTTGTCAATTTCCGAATACTCGACAACGTCGGGCTTGCCATTGCGGGAGAGAATCAGGCCAACAGACTCGGTGGCGTTGCGCTTGCGGACAACCTTGGTGGCAATGTCGACGTCGAGCTCGGCGGAGAAGCCAATGAAAACGGGATCGGCAACCTTGACGAGGCAGTTGTCGACGCAGTAGGCATGAATGTGCTGAATGCCGCGCTTACGCATGTCTTCGATGACGCCCCAGAGGACGAGGGCCTCGTAGATGCCGCCGTTGCCATCGGGGGCGACTGCAACCTTGCCCTTGTCCTGGAGAAGCATCTTGCCATCGTTGGAGATGCAAGGCAGGACACCCTGCTCAAAGATTTTAACATTGGCGCGGTCGAGGCCAAAGTAGTTGTGCTTTTCGAAGAAGGCCTCGGTCGGCTCGCGGGTAGGGCCGCTGGTCATGACATACCAGGGCACGACTACGTTTGTGGCGCCAGTCTTGTTGGCTGCGAGCTCCTGAATTTTGCGGACTCGCTCGGCCTGGATCTGGAAGAGCGTCTTGCTGGAAGGGAGGCCAATATCGTAGCAACCCTTGGGGGCAGAGCTGCCCAGACGGGTGCCCTGGCCACCAGCCATGAGGACGACGGCAACTTGGTTCTTGGCAATGAGATCTAGACCAGAGTCGTACCACTTGTTGATGTCGTCGGCGCTGGAGTCGAGGATGCTGGCGGTGGCCGAGGAAGGGAGGGGCTCGAGAGCGGCGGCGGCGTGGCTGTTGTCGTCTGCGGTTTTGAGGGCACGCTGAGCATATTGGTTGATGCGCTCGACATTGAAGTCGGAGAGCTGGTCGTAGAGCTCAGCTTTTTCTGAGCTGCTCAGAGAGTCGTAGAATGTGAAGACGTGATCTTGTCCAGCGTTGGCGTACTTTTCCTTGAGCTCAGCAAGCTGTTCAGCAGAGGGGGCCTTTGGGGGGCCACCATTGACCCCGTTGGAGCCAATGTGCAGTTTTTGCTTGATGGTTTCCATTGTGACGGTTGCTGTGGACATGCGGTACGTGGATTGACGCTCGAAGGAGGTATTTGGTCGAAAGGGCAGCAAAAGAAAGCGGAGAGATAGGACGGAGGGTAGAGCTGAGGCGGGTGCGGAAGGCGGTGACGTGAGTGGTAACGCGGTACTTCGGTAGGTAGCTAGGTAGTAGCGGAGGCGGCCCAACGAGGTACTAGATAGAAGCAAGCTGCCAAGGCGGGAGGGTGGCAGAAGGTATTACAAGCAAGGTAACGTCTGAAATAAACGTTTGCCTTTTTAAACAGGAGAAAAAAAAAATAGGTTTAGTATCGACAAGGCGAAAGAGAAGAGGAAGCGCGATGGGCAGAGTCAAGGAAACGGCGTAGTCATATGTAGATCTCTCCTCTTGAAAGGGGGGAGGCGGATTCACGAGTGTATAAGTAGGTACTGTTATGTTACGAATAGGTAGGTCGGACCACTTAAGTTCAAGTCGGCAGAGGTTGAACAAAGTAAACACCAGGCAAGCAGCAAAGAGGCCCCAAGCAACGCCAAGTAACGCCAACGGCCAGTAGAGGAAGCAAGAAAATAGAGTTGTGCGCCACCACCACTGTACTCGTAGTTCCAGGAATAGGCTATGGCTGACGTCGCTGATGGGGCAAATCGTGTACAGGGGAGTGTGGGCGGTGGAGCAGTGCTGTGCCTCCTGTGGCGGCCCCTGCAAAGAGCCCCTCCCCCCTGTGCGAGGCGGAATGGCCGTGAGCCGACACCAAGCTTCAGGGGTCGTTGTTACCGCGTGTTTGGTGCAACAGCGTGCAATACGTTGTTGCTCCTTTATTCTTTCTGTGTAGCAGAGGTGGATAACACACGAGGTGGGGATACCAAGGGTGGTGGAATGGAGGGGCAACCAGTTGCTCCAATGATGTGAGTCTGGATGGTGCAAAGTGACGGATTGATTGACGGAGTGAGTGACAGGACGACGGGTATAATAAAGAGGGGCAGAGTAATGGAGAGAGGCCATGCGATAGAGAAGAGAATGTTTGAACTTGATGAAAGTTACGGTATTCTATATAGTTGTAGAAATTATACAGAGTAGTGTAAGAGTTTCCTGCAAAGACTCTACTCTACGTGTAAAACTAACAGACTAAATAAGAAGACGGTCTCTCGGAGAGTTTGTAAACAAAGAAAAGATGTGGCTTGTGCGGCTCTGAGGCGTTCTCGTGCTCAAGTACTCGTAAGTTATTGTACTACAAGTAACTATGAGTAATTATTACCAGTAGTCCCGGGCTCGAGACATGGCTGACTGGCCCTGACTTTTACACGTTGACTTGCACATGCGAGACATAAAGAAGAAAAAACGTGTCAGCATGATTTAATACGAAGTAGGATTCATTTCAAGGGGAATTTCGCATTTTTCGTCTTCTCTTCACTTTGTCTTTTTTTCTTCTTCTTCTTTATTCGTATGATGGAATGGAATAATCGGACCTTGGCCTCCGTGTAATGGCTCTGTTGCCGTGTTGACCGTGTCCACCCGTCTTGTTCCGTACGTCATGGTTGCCACGCCCACTCGCCCAATCGCTATTCCGTACTCGTACAACGCACGCAAGCAGTTATCGGATGTAGGACTTTGTCTCGTGTTGAGCTGTCCATGCATCCAAGACCACTTATTACGGCATGCGTAGATCTGCAGATTTCTTGGCGCCTGTTGGGCCATCGTTTATTACTCGTACATGACCAATCCAAACAACATACGGGATGGATCAAGTTCAAGACCGTGGTGCCTTCACTTTGGTTACCAGTACCTGTTTTCTGGCTTGTACTCGTACCACTACAGGTAAGGTACTCATACGAGCAAATTGTTTCATGCCGCTGTCCCGGCAGTCACTCTCCATCTAGGCCGGCTTCAGCCTTGGATGACTGCAGCCCGCCCGCATCAGCCTCCGTCTGAAAATAAGCAACAAATGTGGCCAACCTGGAAGCCTTTGCCAGCCTCATCCTCTAATTCCCTGCTAAAAAATCACTTACCAAATGATCAATCCTATCCTTATAACTAGGTAAGCTAAACGATCCTCCGGCTCACAAAATGCAGGGTCCTGCCAAGGTTCGGAAAGATGCGCTGCTGCGCCTCGCTGCTGCACACAAAATCCGCCCACCACGCCCACAATCCACACCCACGTTGCTATTTTGAGCATCCGACTGCCGCTCGTTTCTTCGACCCAATTAATCCCATGCCCGCGCCTCACTGACAATGAATGCAAACCAAAGATTCGTACCTGCTTACCCGTGGAGGCTGTCTAAAAATAAGAGTCTCGTGTACATATTTTAGATCTGGAAATGGGAAATAATGCCGGGTATACGTCATTTACGAGACTGCTCTGCTCTGCTCGTAGCCGTCTTTTCATCGAGGCAAAGATCCAGCAGACCTATGGCCGAGAGTCCGTACCTGCAGCTATCGTCTCAAGAGAAGAGAAGTGCATCTTCCGCGCACAAGCCACAGCCGATCGCGAATTTTTACCATCTTTTACATTTTATAAAATACTGCTACCTCTTCAATTGCAGGTGCTGTGGCTCTCCGGCGTCCCCAGATCCGATGCTGTCACGGCTAACCATGGCCCAACTCTGCATCGCCCACGAAGAGAAAAGCGAGATAAAGGATTTAATGTCTCTCTGTCTCTCTTCTAAGTTTCAATAAAAAAGTAGATCCTTACTCATATAATCATCCAATTTGTTTCATTTTGCAGCGTGCAGCGTGCAGCGACTCTTCTCTTATGTCGGTCTCCTGGCTGTCTACTTCTGGCAGCCATCCACGCTAAATTGACAACCAACGTCAAATCCGCACCAGCAACTTCCCAT
The DNA here is from genome assembly GCA_002242745.2 of Lecanicillium sp. LEC01. Taxonomy (NCBI): domain Eukaryota; kingdom Fungi; phylum Ascomycota; class Sordariomycetes; order Hypocreales; family Cordycipitaceae; genus Lecanicillium; species Lecanicillium sp. LEC01. The sequence goes on along the minus strand of NIWZ02000015.1, from coordinate 501,408 downwards.
CCAACAACTCGCCAGCCGCTAATTGAAACTAGCCACCAGCAACTAAATCCAATGACAGCCCCAAGAACTAAGAAATAAACATTTTCTGGTTTCGTTTTTTATTCCATTACATTCCCCAAGCTCTCACAGCTCTGGCTGAAACTGAACTTCTCATAATGACATCAGACGACATAAATAACGGCTCCGACACCCATCAGGACGTCCCCGAAGCCACTTCTCCAAAGACTACAACCTTTCAAGGCAGACTACAGCTTCAAGACTTCATGTACAACGGCTCGCCATCCCAAAGCAGCCCGCGCCGCAGCGCACGCCAAGCAACTTCCGCCGCGGCATCCTCCAGTGCTGCGGCATCGCCCTCGCCACAACCCTCACGTCGCTCACGCTCCTCCTCCTCAGCAGCAGCTCAGTCGCCCTCGACTCGCTCCCCAGGCGGCAGGGTAACCAAGCGCAAGCGCCAGAGCTCCGGCTATGCGCCGCCGTCTACTTACGCACACCTCCCCCACCTACCGGACCGCGTCCGAGAGAACCTGCTCGTCTTCTTCATCGGACTCAACCCGGGCATCGAGACCGCTCGCACAGGACACGCCTACGCACACCCGTCCAATCTCTTCTGGAAGCTGCTCTACTCGAGCGGCGTCACGCCACGACCATGCCGTGCCGACGAGGACGTGAACATGCCGCAGCTGTACTCGCTGGGCTTCACCAACATTGTTGCCCGGCCGAGTCGCAACGGCGCGGAGCTGAGCAAGCAAGAGATGGACGAGGGTGTTGCAGCTCTCGAGGAGAAGGCCCGTAGGTGGCGGCCCGAGAGCATGTGTGTCGTGGGAAAGAGTATCTGGGAGAGTATATGGCGTGTCAGACACGGCCGGCCGGTGGGAAAGGATTTCAAGTATGGCTGGCAGCATGAGTCGGAGAATATGGGCACTATAGAGGGGGAATGGGCTGGTGCACCAGTCTTTGTGGCCAGCAGTACTAGTGGCCTTGCTGCTACTTTATCGCCGGCTGAGAAACAGGCTATTTGGAGTGAGCTTGGGGCTTGGGTGAAGAAGAGAAGGGCCGAGAGAGAAGCTCATGCAGGGACTGAGCAAACAGCTTCATGATAAGCTTGGCGGTATAATATGTTTGCAGCGATGCCCAATAAACGAGGATCAACTAGCTTCTTGAATTTTTGAAATGGCGTCATCATGGGAAAACATATTCTGTGTTTAGCGGTTACTACCTTTTTATTTTATAAAATCACAAGAAATGATCCAGACCAAAAGTCCTCCCTCTCTTGTTCAGTTTCCTTGATATACGAACAAAAAGCGTTGCATCCCCCAGACCAACTCCATTGCGCCATAAAGTTTCTTTTGTTTTGCAGCCCCTACCCGTCTCCTTCCATAGCTTGCTCTTTTCACTTGCAGCGCTTCTCAACAATGCCAGCACCATTCTCCTCGTACTCCTTCCTCGAGATCCACATTTGGTGAAAAGTTCCCAAGCTGGCCAGGATACTGCCGCCGATCCAGGATCCGAAGCGACGCTCGCTCGTCAAGCCAGCGGCATGAATCTTGATCTTCAAGCCAGGGTACATGGCTGTTAGTTCGTTGTTCAGGCGGTCGTTGAAACCGTTGATCAAGCTGGTGCTGCCAGTGACAACGACATTGGCAAGCAAGTTACCGCGCAGATCGACGTCAATGGCGCCGAGAGAAGCCTTGATAAGCTCCGGGATGCTCTGGCCCTTGCCGAGGCGCTCAGACTCGGGCACAGGCAGGCCGGCATTCTCATCCCACATACCCTCGGTGACCTTGAAACGCTGTTCACGCCACATTTGGTTGTAGCCGTCAGGCATTTCAAAGACGCGACCAGGTTGTGTCTTGACGTACTCTTCGTTGCCGGGCGTGTTGTATCGGCCGGGGCCTCTCCAGACCTCGACGACAGACTCCTTGAACTCTGTCAGGACGCGCTCCTCTTCGTATGATCGGAAAGAGTCGGAAATTTCAAAGGGGAACTGGCGCTGGCGGAATTGAGGGGGCGCGAGAGCATCTACAGGGGTCTTGTTCTCGACCATAAAGGTTGGTGTCAGGTTAACCTTGGGCTCTGAAGTCTCCCATAGGTTACGGATTTGCGACGACAGCCACAGACCACCAACTGGCGACCGTTGAACGGAGCGCTTGAGAACCATGCCGTCGTGAATGGCCGTGACGGACGTGTTGGCGCCACCAATGTCAACTACCAGAGCAGTAGCCTTGCCCGCGGCAAAAGCCGCCAGCACTGGTGTCTTGCTTAGCCAGAACGCTGGGCACCCCCAGTTCTCCATGACCATCTCAATGGTCTTCTCTCGCGCCTTGGGTGTATTCCATGGAGCTTCAGTAATCAGGAGCGGGTTCTCCTGCAGCGGCTTTTCTTGCGATTCGACTTCCTCCATCGCGACATCGCCTTCATTGTCACCCTCCTTGGGTTCGTCGTTCAGACCGTTCTTGGATGGCGGCGTCGCGCGCTCAGGCTGCAGACGCTTGATGAGCATGTGCTCCCACATCTTTGACGCCGTATCCCATTCTTCAACGACGCTATCGCGGTTCATGTAGTTGCGAATCTCAAAATCGGCGCGCGGTACGATGCACTCGTCGCCAAACACATCCTTGGGCGGGTCGCTCTTGACGTGTCCATAGAATGACGGCAATACTGATTTAGGGACATCTTCGCCAGCGAATCCTGCGCGTGTACTGCAGTATCCTGGGTCGAGAACGAGGGCAGATACCTCATCTGCGAGTAAATTAGTTAGCCAGAGCTTTTGGCTTTCGCGCTTTGGTCGCAAGGGAGGCTCCAGGCTCCATACCTCCGCCATAGATATCGGTGGGCTGTGCCGACGGGGGCAATGGTTGTTGTGCCATAGTTATGTTTTATATTGATGCGCGATGTGCTGTCGTGACGCCAATTGATCGAGGCGGCGCTTTGGTAATGGTCGCGTTGTCGTTGCGCTTGTCGTCGCACCGGAACAAAATTCGGCCAGGAGCGACGCTGTTGGCAGAGCTCCAGTTCGAGACGCTGGCGGGGCAGCATGACTAAGCACAGTATATCACCATAATCGCACGAAAAAAAAAGCTCCATTGGCAAGCTCGAACTTTTCTTTAGCATCTTTGCTTTTGAACGAGGGCGTCGAAGAACACTCGTTGTGCACCACTGGTGCCTTTTATATTCTTTTATTGCAGATATGAGTGTAAGTCATGGTTTGCTTTTTGTATTGCACTTCCTTTGTTCATGATGAATTCGCATTTCTCGCTTCAGAACCGCTGCGATTGACACAGCTTGCTGTGCATGATTATAAAATGCCGAAGTCTGATTTTCATACAAGCACTCTCCTCCAGTCACTTGCTTCTGCCTGTTTGGAAGTAGGCACTAACATCTATCTCAGATATAATGATACCCCGTAATTGCCTCCGGCTGGCCTGCCGCACTGTAGCACTGCAGGCCCGCCCAGTTTCCATTCGATGCGGTCGCCCTCTTATATCGCTGCAACAGACGCAGCCGCTCTCCAGTGCACACGATCAAAACTCTAGAGTGTCTCGGTATGCTGACGCTGTGGACGAGGCGGAAAACACATCGCCGTTCAAGCGACAGCGGCAACACGACCTGCGTGAGGACCAGGAGAGCGAAGAGCCACTATATTCCGAGTCTTATCCGCGACTACAGTCAACCGAAGACAGGATTTCAGCGCCTGAATTCGTGGAAGAGTGTAAAGATGAGATGCCAACAGAGCCTGTCACATTGACCGGCCGCGTCCGGTCTAAGAGAGTGGTTGGCAAGTCCCTCATGTTTCTTGACATTGTAAACGAGTTCCAAAAAGTACAAATCATGGTCAACAAGAAAAATTGTGACGCAGCGAGGCATGGCATGCAGAAGTTTAAATTGTTCAAATCCCTGATACAAGTCGGTGACCATATATGTAGGCAAATCTCGTACCCTCCCACTATATTTGCTATCCGGGGCATTGCAGCTGACTACTGATGCAGCCGTCACTGGTATCCCGACGCGTACAGATGCGGGCGAGTTGACACTTGACGCAAGGGCTCTTCCGGAACTTTTGTCGCCGTCCATGGAGCAGATCCCAGAGAAGCTCACGGACGGGAAGACTCGAATGCAAGACCGCCATGTGGACATGCTTGTAAATAAGGAAGCGATGGATGTTCTGAGATTGCGGTCCGAAATTACCAGACACATGCGCGACCACTTTCACTCGAAACGGTTTTTGGAGTTCCAGACGCCGATCCTTGCAGAGAATGCAGGAGGTGCGATTGCGCGGTCCTTTGTTACAAAGGCATCCGAGTTTCGCGACAGGGACTTGGCTTTACGTGTCGCCCCAGAGCTCTGGCTCAAGCGACTTGTTGTCGGCGGCGTCGATCGGGTTTTTGAAATTGGCCCAGCCTTCAGAAATGAAGGAGTCGACGGCACACACAACCCCGAGTTTACAATGTGCGAGTTCTATAGCGCATACACAAACTTGCCCGATCTCATCAATGAGACTGAGGAACTATTATATAGCTTGGCCCAGCATACACAGGAATTGGTCTCCACGCAGCTCACGTCGCTACCCCCCATAGACCTGAGTCGCTTTGTCCGACCGTTCAAGCAAGTTGAGTTTGTACCAGCATTGGAAGAAGCAATCGGAGTCCGACTTCCAAAGTTATCCGCAGAGGGTGCTCTCCCAGAATTGTTGGCTGTCCTGAAGATTTCTGGTATCCATATTCCTGGCGAAGTACCATCAACACTACCAAAACTTCTCGACAGACTTGCTGCCATATACATCGAGCCGAAGTCATTTACAGAACCGCTTTTCATTACGAATCACCCGGCATGCATGTCGCCGCTTGCCAAGAGCTTCCTGTGCCCAAAAACATACCAGCTTGTGTCGGCGCGTGCGGAGCTCTTCGTGGGTGGACGTGAACTGGCCAACATGTATGAAGAGGAGAACAATCCAGAGGAGCAAAAACGAAAGCTCGCTGCGCACCGCAACTTGGTGAACCGGCCCAACGGCGAAATTGGTATCCAGGAGACGTTCGAGGAAGAGCAATACGACGAAGAGGGCCTGCAAGCTGCTGAAGCATCCGCTCGTGAAGAAGAGGACGAGTGGGAGGCGCCCCCGCTAGATCAGAGCTACATCAAAGCTCTGGACTATGGCCTGCCACCGACTGGCGGGTGGGGATGCGGCGTTGAGCGGCTTGTGATGCTCTTTTCAGGAGCAAACCGAATCAGCGACTGCCTGAGCTTCGGGTCATTGAGGAACGTTGTTGGACTGTCTTCCGACGAGAAGGGTCCTGACAAGTCTTTGTGAGCATAAAGATGTATAAAAGCGAATTATTATTATTATCCTATAGCCGATAGGGCGTGTACCAACATTACAGATGTAATTTATATAGGAATTTTTTGAAGTCAAGCGTCGCATATACCAATAGCTATTTTAAATATCACACCATTACGGCACACAGCAATCACTTTCAGCATTCAAGGGGCCAAGTCAGTGAGGATACGAAGAACTCCAACTCCAATTTCCCGTATCCTAAAGGTGGGTAATATTTATACAAGATTTGAAAGGATTGGTTCCATGCAGAGCCAACTTTGGCAAAAAAGGGAAACCAAGTGTATACAAGAACAGAACATCAACCACACACACACACACACACATACATGAAATTCCAACAGATATTTGAGCAGAAATGGTTTTCCAAACATCCGCGCTCCTTACATTTTTTTCGCTATTACTGAGCAAGCTGGAACAAGCTGCTAGCAATCTTCTCACCGAGACTGCTCTGGCCGGTAATCCAAGAAGTAACAGTCTCGTCATCCAGACCCTTGGAAAAGTCGACATTGTCCGGGAGGACCTTGATGGACATGCTGCTAGAATCCTCGTCAAAGACGACGGCAGCCTTGATAAACTTGTCGACGGGGCGGGTAAAGTAGTCGGAGCTGCCGCCGCCGTTGGCCAGGTGCAGAGTGCTCTTGCACTTGGTGTCGCCCTTGGCGAGGACTTCAAACATGTCAAACTCGCCGCACTTGGGCCAGCAGCTGCAGGCGTTGTACTGGGCGGTACGGGGGATCTTGCCGTTGAGGGCCCAGATGGCGGGCATGTCGCCGTTGAAGCCGCGGTCGCCGTCGAGGGGCATCTTGAAGTTGAAGAGGAAGATTTTGTGGCCGCCGGCGAAGCCCTTGTAGGCAATGTCAGGAACGCGAGAGTAGCCGCAAGACTCGTCGCACTTTTCGCCGCTAAAGATGGCAAATTCCTTGTTGGATGGGATGAAGACGCGCTTCAGGGTCTGGGGGTTGGCAGAGCCGCCGTTACCATCGGCATTGAGGTAAGAGATGGAGTTGCCCCAGACACTAAATTTTGTAAAGAAACATGTTAGACGACGCAGAAGTTTGCACTCAGGATGTGGTGTCTACTTACGTATCAAACGTGCCAGATCCCTGACCACCGTAGTTGGCCATGAAGACCATGTTGTCGACCTCCTGCGTCTCGGCATTATAGTAGGCAATACGGTCCCAGTCCTTACCAGAGGAGTGGTCCTTGTCAGTCTTTCCCTTGACGAGGTCAATGAGAGAATTGGCGACGCCCTCAATAGGAGCAGCAGGGGCCTCAGTGGGAGCGGGAACAGCGGGAGCAGGGGCATCGGTCTTGGGGCCATAGTAGACCTTTTCCCAGGAGACTACATCGCCGTTGATGGTGGCGGTAACCCACTCGGAGCGCTTCTCCTTGGCAAGCTGGTGGAAGTGCTGGTGGCCACGGGGGTGAGCCTTTTTGAGAGCGGCGGCAATGTCGCGCTTCTTCTTGTTGGAGGGCGAGAGGTTATAGACGGCTACTTCGTCGACGTAGATGGGACCACGGATGTGGAGAGAGAGCTATAAAATTGAGTTTTGGTGAGTAAATTTCTCTTCATCTTCTTTTTGAGTCTGTTGGAAAGTTGTGGCGGTGATGTGTATGGTGTAAGTTTTTTTGGTGCCATGGAACTTGATACACAAGAACACGGACACCAGAAGAAAAGAAAAAGAAAGAAAAAAAGGCGAAAGGTATACTTACATCCTGGTCAAGAGGAGCCAAAGGACCTCCATAGGACTGGTCGTTCTTCTGGCACTCTCCAGATGAAAGCATCTGACTGACGGCCGAGAAAGTACCCTTGGTGTTGAGGCCCTGGTACAGGATATGACTGACGGCGCCGCAGAAGTAGTTTCCGCCTTCATTTATAGCAGTTCCAGAACATTGCTGGGTCAAGGCCGAAGCCATACCCGCCGAAGCGAGCATAGCAATAGCAGAGTGCTTCATCTTGTAAGTCGGTCGAAAGTATCGGTATCGTTGGTATTGGGCTGGTTGCAAGTGTAATAAGAAACAGGGGAACCGACACAGTCGATCTTCCTTGTTCTCCGCAGAAAAAATATATATAAAAAGACTAAAAAGGAGTGGCAGGTGAAGATCTCTCACCAGAAGAGTTTATAAGATCACGAAATCGTTGGAACGAAGGAATAAGAGAGAAAGTGTAAGAGTTTGGTGGTGAGGCGTCCCAGCCCTTGTATGGTATTTTACATGCCTCAACCACCCCGGCCGAGTCGAGCGACACTAGTAAAGCCTAGCACCACCAACCCACAACCAAGCAAACCAGATCCGGCCATAATTACGCGCCAGGGGTCTCCGAGATGACAAAAGAGTACAAGTGTTAGCGCTGTCTATTCTTTGTGTTATGGGTCTCATTTAGGTACTTCTGGCTCCGGAACAAAGATGGTCGCTGGCATAAGAGCGCCTGTCCTACAAACTACGAGTAAACTTTGTTAGCCGCCAAACTCGCGCCCCGAAGCCAAGCCCCTGGAGAAGGACAAAAAAAGAGAGTCGGTCGGTCGGCTTGAGATTAAAGGAATACTTTTTTTTCTCTCTAGTCCGCCAGTAGCATCTGATACATAGAGCAAAGCCAACTCTTGGTGCTCGCCTTTGTGGATAATGAGCAGGGTATACGCCAAGTTTTAAGATGCGCCAAGTGTGGGCAGGATTTCTCTGGTAGTATCGAGCGCAATCCCGCGCAATCAGGGGCAAATTCCTTTTACCTCTTTTTGTACCAAGTAAGCTTTGCGTTACAGTACGAGTAGTCGCCTACCAGAATGGCTGAGCCATCAGTCTGCCCAGTTACGCGTAGTTCCTTGGCAGGGGGATGACCTTGGCCACTGTTAAGCGGCCGCGGAGAAGCAGGTAGAGATACTCGAAACGGGATGGAGGCAACGTCCAGCAGAGTCTGTAGTCCGTCAGCTTTGCTTTCACGTTCAGCAAAGTTCGATGCGTCTTCAACACTGTTAAAAGCAACACTACTACTCTTCCTATACAGCCGGATACAGCCTCACTCGGAATATCTGGCGGTCTAGCCTCTGAGCAAGATCAACATAGCCGCTCATGGGAATGAAAAGGATCATACGATTACTTCGTGAGGTCTCTACAAATAAATCTCAAGGCAAAGCCAAGACTCCCTAGTAATTTAGCGCCAGGTAAGGAGCATGCGCTCTTCACCAACAGAAACCCCTGTAAGCGGCTCACGGGTCTTTACCAGATTAGGGGTCCTCTCCAGCCCAGCCTCCAATCAAAGGCCCGCATTCCAGCAATGTCCATTGTGCCGCCGCCAAGGGACTCAAGTCGTTGCTGGATACAGGGGCTGAAGAGGTCTATTGTGAGGAGTCAGCGAGGGCTGGCGAGTTGAAGGTAAAGCTACTACTGTAGCTTGTTATACACGAATCTATGCATTTTTGACTGTGGCGTTCAAGGAAGGCATCGTATCATCCAAAAGCCATGGGTTTCTCTTATAACCTTGCTGTAGGCTTCTGACAACAGCCCCTGTGCCGCCTGTATCACCAAAACCAACCTCCGTTCCGACCGCGTCTAGAAACATACGAGGCCTCTTAGATTGTGAAATCGCGCCAACTATATACGGAGTATGTCTGTTCGAAATATTACTCGCTGGATAGCACCCGTGTTGTAATACCAAGAATAGCTCGGTGGTGCGGTGGTTGGTTGCCAAGTGCCGCATTCCAGTCTTCAGTTAAACGGTGCTGTCTCACAAAAGGGTGATGTCGACTTGTATTGTATACTCGGACGATCCTCTCGCTGTTTCGTCAAGACACTGGAGGGGCTATAATTGGTTAAACTTGGCCGTAGACCCTTGTCTTCGTTTCCCCCCACCAACAAGCCCGTCTTGAGCGGGCTATGAAACATGACGACTTGCACAGAAAGTTCCCAGCAGGCGCTTATTATAGAACCTGGCAGAGGGAACATTACTATTGGTGCTCCAAAAATACAGATTCTCTGTAGTAGTAATAAAGAATCAAACAATATCTTTGGCTGGCTGAAGAAGGTTTGCAAGAGATTGCAATTCCACCATCCAGGTTCCAGCTGTATTAGCCAAGCTTTGGCAATATCTTGGCTTTGTTTCCGCCCGGAGTACTTGTATCCCACCGCCCACGGCCAAGATTATACCAAGCCCGCTCTAGAAATTACTCAAATAAGCTTTGGTCTACCTGCCAAGTGTTCATTTGTTTATTACTCCTGTGTACAATAGTTTGCTGGGCCACTGCCCAGGCGCACACGGGAAATGTTGCGTTTCTTCTCTCGTGACATACATACTGTAGTCGTACATCAACAGAAATAAATACACTGGTAACGGCAAGACAATAGTCTAAACCTGGTGGTATCAGTAAATTCCAATCACCGCCATGCAAATAATCTACAAATCCGCTCTAAAATTCAAAAAAATTAATCATCAATACCACCCCATTCACCACCGCGACCGCCGCCGCCATCCTCGCCATCACTCTCATCAGCCCCCTCCCGCAATTTTCGCCTCTTACTCCCCTCAATAGCGCCGCGTCTATTATGTTCCTTTTGTCTTTCGTAGCCACTCGTAGACGTAATCTTGGCCTTGTTCCCACTGCGCCGCGACTCCACGCCGCGTTCACGCAGCTTCTTGCGGTCCGCCTTGTTGACGTTTGGCAGCGCGTCCAGCAGCCACTTTTGCACGCTTGCCTGATCGCCCGTCTTGCCTGCCTGCTTCTCGCTCGCTGCAATGACGTTGGCGACTGTCTTGACAAATGGAATGTCTTCCTTGGTGTAGAATGTCACTGCGACGCCGCCTTCACGACCAGCTCGGCCTGTTCGTCCCGCGCGGTGGACGTATGCTGCGCTTGAGCCGGGAACGTCGTAGTTTACCACGCCGTTGACACCAGCAAAGTCGATCCCTCGTGCCAGCACGTCGGTGGTGATAAGGACCCAGATCTCGCCGGCGCGGAACTTGCGCATGATGGATGCTCGCGCTGACTCGGCGAGACTGCTATGTAAGGCAGCCACTCGAGCGGCACCACCGGCTTCGAGGGGAATGTCGTACTTGAGTTCTTCGTGCAGGGCAGACGCTCGGTCAATCGTCTGTACAAACACGATAAAGGGCGGCCGTAGCGGCGGGCCAGAGTCATCCGCTGCCGTCGGGTGCAGTAGTTGTCGAAGTGCCAGGAGCTTACCTTGCTCGCTGGCGGTATATGTGAGTTTGTGCACAATGTTTGGCACTGCTGTATCCTTCAAACCAACGACCAGCCGCACAAAGGGTCCAGGTGAGATACCCAGGCTCTCTGCTCTCGACTGTAATTTCTCCGTCACAAGTGACTCGATATTAGAGCCCATAGTGGCAGACCAAAACGAGACTCGGAGTTCAGGATTGGTGCAGGTTGTCCACACCGCCAACGTCTGCTCACGGAATAGAGGGTCGAGGAGCACATCGGCCTCGTCCAGAATAAGATCCCGCACGCTGGGCAGGATTTTGTGAGTATCTTCATCGCCAGATGTCAGGTGGTTTAATAGCAGCACAGGCGTTGTGACGAGAATGTCCGCTTTTGAAGTCGGTCGTTTCTTGCCTGTAGGCTTTTCATCTTCATCTTCAGACTCGCCCACCTCGTCGGTGTCATTGTCCTCATCTTCAGATGCATCATCGTCGACTTGCTCCTCACCGTCGAGGTTCATACCCTTCTTCATACCCGCAATCTGAACACCAGTGCCCTGCAGCACCTTCATTCCCTCATTGACAATCTGATGGCAAAGTTCTCTCGTAGGCACAAGGATCACCGCCTCCAATTCGGACGACTTACTCTCCTCCTCATCCTCTTGGCCTCGCCGTCTCATAATTTTATTCACCGCTGGGATAAGAAAACTGATCGTCTTGCCACTGCCAGTAGGTGCAACAGCTAAAAAGTCCACACCGCCAGCAACATCCATTGCATCGGCAGGAAGCGCCAGTTCCGGCCGCAGAAGCAGCGGCAGACTGCCCATTTGCACTTCAGTAGGGACCCTGTAGCTTTGCGCGACCAGATTCTCCGCTACCCGTCTCGAAATACCATATGTGCTGCGAAGCTCACCAAACGACTCCAACGGGTGTGGGAAGAGCTGTCTCTGCTTCTTCTCGTCCTTTTTCGTTTCCTCTGGTGTCTTCTTCTTGTCCTTCTTGCTCTTCTTCTTCTTCTTCTCTATTTTCTTTTCCTCCCTCTTGGATAGCAAAGTCATCTTTAATCGGTGCGATCGCAGGAGCTGGCGGCATTCCTCTTCCGAGAGCTTCTTCACAGGCTTGGGCGTAGGACTCGGTGCTCGCTTCGCCTTGGCCGAGTCGGCTGGTGTCGATTTGTTCACGGGCGTCTCGGTTTTGGGCGCGAAAAAGTCGACGACGGGTAAATCTTTGTCAGCGGCTTCAATCAATTCAGCGGCGACCCGCTTCCTCTTGTGGCCGCGTACTTCATCGTGGTAGAGCTGAGGGTTTGTCTTGACGCCGGCCGACGGCAGACTGTGCAAAGCGCTGGTGCCGCTCCCGTTTGCCTGCTGGGCCTTGGCCGACTTTTTCGTTCCGCGGGAAAGGACTTTGAGGATGTCCATTTTCTGAACCAAATGCCGCTACGGCGGGCTAGGCTGTCTCCGTGGTAGAGTTTTGGCTGCAACTTAAGAAGCCGATGTGAATGTCGTCGAGGTTGAAATTTTGGAGGCGGCCAAAGTTGAACTTTTTACTGGGTCCGGCTATGCGGTGGGGGTTTCCCGCGATGACGGCCCGCCAGATTTGTGACGGGGGCGCGAGCTATTGGAATTGAACCGTGACCAAGTCAAAGAGAAAATTCAAGACAAATTTTTCAGAAAATTGAATAAGTAGACCTTTAGAAGTAATTCATTATTGTTGAAGTATTATTTCTCCAATGCCTGGAGCTTTCAGGGTATTATGTAACACTATACAAGCCGGCCCATGCCATTTCTTTCAGCACAGGACTCCCAAAACTCCAAATTCCCAAAATAATGCGATACGTTTAATTTACCAGCCTGAATAAAATCAATTGGTCGTCCAAACCACCTCGTCATCCCTTTCTTCGTCTCTCCCCTCGCCATAAAGCACCTCACAAACTCCACCAAGCGGAATATCCAGCACCGCATCGGTTCCCTCGCTCCAAACCTCCCTCCACTTCAGCCTGCCACTCGCATCACTTTTTCTCTCTCGATTTTTGCTGCCCTTTAATCTTCCTTTGCTATCAATTACCGCCACTGCTCCCGCGTCGTCTACAATCGTCTCCACGCTGTTTGCGGGCAGCGTCATAATCTCGAGGTTATACGACGCCAGCGCAACATAGATGTAGCATAGCGTCATGACCAAAAACGCCGGCGTCGCCAGCGCCCACCATCGATCCGGGTAGTAATAGATGCCCAGCGCGTGCAGAAACGGCGACGGCAGGTAGCTCCAGAGGAGGTATGTGAGGAACGTCAGGCTGCTGAGCAGGTACAGCACGAAGCCGTAGTACTCGTACGTCGGCACCTTGGGCGCCGCCCGCGGGACGGGCGCAATGTTTTCATCTTCGGACGCGTCTGGCGTAGTTGGTCGAGATGGCCGCAGGAGAGATGTGAGCGACGGAGACGGCGGTAGGGGAGTCGGCGGGCGGCCGTAGAAGGGCGGCGCAAAGAAGTTGGATGGGACAGGACGAGGGGGTGAGTCGTGGCCTTCTGAATCTGATGATGATTGGTTCTCGGAGAAATAGTCGTCTTCTTCATCGGAAGTATTTGACATGTTTGCGCGCCGGGAGCCGCTTCAAAGGGCACTCAGCTGCTCTTGTTCCGCTGCTGCCGTAGAAGATGTCCGGGTGAAGCAGTGCTTGGTGATGCATCGTTTGCGACGCATGAGAGAGGTCCAGCCCAGACCCCACTCTAGCTTTCCTTGCTTCCTGCGTCAACCAGGCAGGCTCTACACTACAACAAGCATAGCTTCAGCCACAGTATTCGATGCAAGATTTCGTAAAAATTTACATTTATACTTGATAGAGTACAGTTTTTTCCTATATTCTTCTTCAGTGTTTGCTATCTACACAAGCCCATCTTTCATAATGTCGCATATCCCCCTATCCGTCAATCGGACATGTGTACTCGCCATCTCTTCGAGGTTCCTGCTTCTCCTGCAACGAATCCAAGCAGCTCTGGTGATATATGTGCCTACATGCGAGTACAACCAGCGGCCCAAGCGGCGGGTTTTTCACTGCCATATCCTGCTCTGGCTCCATCAGCATGCTAGATGGCCGTGTATCCAGACCCTTGCCTTTGCCGCGGCTCTCGGATTCTGCGCCAGAACCCCGTACTCGTTCTGCAGCCTGGTTCTTCTTGACTGCCCTCTTAGCTTCCTCAATCGCCTGTCTGTCTTCCCAAGCTTCGAGTACTGCACCTCCTGCAACCCCTGGACCCCAGACTCTGCGTCCGCATGCTTCGCAGGTTGACCCACGAGGGCGCCAGCCTCTTTGTCGGAGTTCCACCGATTGCTTCACATTGACAAACAGGTTTCGCTCGAGGAGGCGGTTCGAAAGACGCAAGATGGACTCTTCATACGCATAGGCTGCAAATATTGACCCGAGAACGCCTCGCAGGTCGGCCAAGTTTGGCGAAGAAGCGACTGCATTCGTTAAGAACGCCTTCAAAACCCGCAAGAATGACAAGTTGGCCCCCGTATTTGCAATCGCCCGTGAGCCAGCCTGTCCGCTATTCTGACCCGATGTAGCTGTCAGCAAAGCTGTAAAAGTATGCTGCACTAGGGATCGTAGTAGACTCAGGAGCTTGTCGCCGTCTAAATCTGCTTGAAGTATAGCAGATTGAGCAGCCGGCGACAGTTGTCGTGTCAATCCCACACACGCCTCGATGAGCTGCAGCCACAAAAATTCGTCACTTGTCAGTTTACCTGCGTCGGACTTTGCCTTTCTCCGCACTTGCGTGCTGCGTTTTGTAGACTTGCTCTGTCCTTGGCAAAGCCAAATGCCGACATACACGTATTTCTGAAGGCTTTCCAGTAGTTCTTCGATAGACGATTGGAGGTACGCGTTGTCCTCATGTTTATCATCAGCGCTGCTGAGTATGCCTCGCAGTGTTGATTCGAGGGTCCCAAAGTGTCTAATGAGGCGCTGCATGGCTTCTTCAATCAATCCGTCGCGTGCCATCAAAGCAACGGCAGCATCAACTGCTCCAGTTTCTTCCATTGTTGGAAGGACCTGATCTAGCCTAAGGTCAGTCGACTGAATGGCACTGGCGTAATCGGACACCCGAGCGGGTTCAAAACTACACATGAGGCGGACATAGTGCTCTATAAGGTCTCTTGACGGTGCTTCTTCTAATTGTCTCTCACGCGGTGGTTCCAGTAGAGTCTTGAGATATTCATATTGGAGATTGGGCATATCAGTCGCACTCTGCAGAATCCTTTGGTGCATCTCCGTGGTTTGTCCCGCGAGTACTTTTGCTGACTTCTCTGGGCTGAGTATCAGAAGATCTCTGGCGTGGTCAGCAATAGCCCCACAGATGTCGCTCAACTGTTGCTCATCCAGATCGCTGTGAGGACGGAAGCATTCTTCGATGCACTCGAAAACTTGGTCTTGCTCCAAAGGATCTTCGAAATATGTGTAGATAAGTTTGCCGTACTGCCCATCAAGCTTAAAAACGCGCTTCAAGATTCTATAGAATCCCGCTTTCTTGAAAAGGGGCATCAGCGCTGGCATATCTGTCGGATGATAGACGGACAGGAGGTACTCGGCACTCAACTGAGCGTCTTCGGCAAGATCTTGGCCGGGGTAGTTGCAGAGGCCGGTCAACACCTTGAACAGAGTAGTTCCTGAGAAAAGCAGGTATTGTGGAAACTTTGGCAAGTTTCGTGCAATAAACATGTCTAGGTATATTGTGTCTGTTGGCGCAAACTCTTCAGGGTTCATGACATCGAGCAGAATCGAAACAATGTATTGTCTGTTGATGGTTTGTCCGAAAATTTGCTCTTCTGGCATGTCCATTCTCGCACTTCCGTTCATTTGTTTCTCCGGAGAGTCGTTCAAGAATGAATCCTCGAATGCCTCGTTCAGTGCGCTCAAGAAGCTAGGTGCGTCGTACTTCAGCAGCAATCGAAGATACGGGAAGGACGGCTCCGATTCATCATCAGGCCTTGTTAAGAATTCCTTCCCGCTGCCCTTGGGCCAAGATATAGTCTGACCCGAGAAGAAGAACCAGTATATCTCCGCCATTGCCTGGTCAGCTGTCTCTTCGTCAAGAAGCTCACCATTTGGATATATGCGGCCTGTGAGGGTATATGAGAGGTAGGGAAAAATTTTGACTGCATTGATGCTGTAAAATTCATCCGTTGTACTTTCAGACGCGTTTCCGTTTATCATTATTGGAACCAAGAGGCTCAGCAGATCAATCATCGGGGTGATATAGTCGTGTATCGACTGATTCCAGACATATGTGAGAGCATCATAAAGGCTATGCTGCTTGCAGAGCAGGGTGATTTGATCAATGTCCAATGTAGCCGTCTCCATATGGCAAATCATTTCTTCCAGCCTGTTTTCCAAGCCTTGTGAGGCGTAATGGCTGACTAAATCTTTGACCACAATAGGTGGGATAACAGTAATCGACGCATCTAGAATATACGGCTCCAGAGTCTCAAGAAAGATACCTGAAACATCTGCCTCTTCATACCATTCGTACATGTCGTCGAGGAGAAAGTCTGTATCACCGACATTAAGACATGCGACAAAACATGTCTCCGCAAGCTGCTTCAAGTGATTGTCGTCTGCTTTGGTCTTGTCGATTTCTCTCTGGGAAAAGGCGTATTTCAGGGAAGCAGCCACAATTTCCATCACTTTATCTCGCACCATATTATGACGTAGTTTCGAATCCTCAGGCAAGCCAATTGTAAGCTTGTCTGCATCACCTGTATAATAGGATGTTGCCAATTGAATGGCACTTATGTAGTCTCCGTGCTCCATCATTGCGATTAAGCGATCAGCCCAATTGGACAAAGCTCCAATTGACACCTCATTAAATCCTAACAGGAATATCCTTCCTTTGTAGGCTTTAAAACTCATATAAAAGGCATCTGCAACGACGCCATGCATTGATGTGTCTTCCTCATCTAATTGTTCGACGAGATTGTGAAGCTGCTTCGAAAACAAGTCGCTATGATAGATGTATCGTTGCATCAAATCAAATGCTTCCGTCATTCGCATGGTACGGTCCTCGAGCACAATTAGGCGTTGTGAAACAGTCAAAACTGTTAAAACGGAGCGGCTCAGCCACTGCACAGCAACAATTGCCTCCTCACATTTCCATCTGCTGCGAGCCTTAAATTTGAGTGTCGGTGGTTGGTCTTCATCTTCACTGGGCACTTCGGTGACATCCAATACTGTTAGCACATTAGACCAACAGTACGCCAATTTAACTTTTGAGATTTCAGATCCGGTATGAGGATCCGGCACTTTCAGCTTGACAGCGGGAAACCAAGCAAGACACCCCGTCATGGTACTATGCGCCGGGACGTCTTTTGGTCTGGCAGACTTGTGTTGCGTTTGTGCTACCGGTGTTGTTGAGACAATGACCAGCAGGTATGGTGTCAACATAGCTGTAAGGCCCATGACATCCGTGACGCACTCGACATTTCCAAGTGGTAAAGAAGCAAAACCAAGAACAGTGCTTGGCTTGACAACTTTTCCTGCCGGCTTCGGCGCATCAGGGTATCGACCCAATATTCTTGTTGTCTTGACGCTCCTGCCTAAGGGTCCGGTGCCCCGCGTGGCGAGATGTGAAAATGCCATCCCTCGATCATCGGCTGAAACAATCGCTGTATGTCGTGTACCGAGGAATCCGAGATGGATCACGGACACTTCGGGGACGTGGCCATCGGAAGTCCGGCTCTGGGTGTCTCCAGCGGCCAAATGCAGTATGCTGAGAAATGGTCGTGAAGGTCTTGACGTGTCCCATGTGAAAATATTACCAGCTGCATGGCCGCCAGCAATCGTACTATGGTCTGCAGATATAGCAATCGAGGTTATAGGACCAGATTCGACGGCTGCAGTACATCATCAGCAAAGAGCAGCCCATGTTTCAAAGCCTTACGACTTACCTTTTGTGCCAGGTCCCATTATCATTTTGAGGTTTTGGTTATAGTCAAATACGAGGATAATTCCCTTTGTTGTTCCAATGACAATGGAAGCTGAAACGGCCATGCAAGTGGGTGAACCAAAGTTGCGCTTGGCGGTCTCTGCAAAAGCCTGGCCGTTCAGTTTCTTAAGCTTTGTCCACCGCACAACCTCCCATGGCGGAGACGTCGTCTCGCTATCGCCTGGGTCTAGCTGTAAATTGGAGGTCAGTGATATATTACGGCCGTGGCCAGGAGTAAAGGCGGGTGAGCCAGGCCTTGACCCATGTAGGCTGCCTGAAGATATGCGCGAGGAGAATCGTCGGTCGAAGGGCCGGAATGACGGGGCCGGGCCACCTAGATACTGGCGAGAAGCTACCGAGGGAAGAACACTGCTCCCTGGCGAGGACATCAAGGAGTCCTACAATGTATTAGAATTTGCTGTAGAGTCGACGGCCTCGTCACATACCTGTATTGAAGGCGAAATGTTCTGTCCAGAAATCACCGAGTCCATTGGACTGCCAGCCCCTTTGGGGATGCCATCAACCGAATCAACATCTACAGATTCAAGTTCCGAACCTTCATTTGGCTGCTGCACGGGTTTTTGCGCCATATCAGGAGTCCCTACAGCACCACTCCCGTTGGCTTGCACAGCATCTTCGTCGACCGCCGGCTCGGGCGAGAGCTGAGCAACGTCGGCATCTCCGTTGAGGTCGGCTATATCGTTCGGCGCATCGTCTGACCGCTGCTCCGACAGAGCCGGTTCGTGTTCTGAATCAGACATTATATCGTCGTATCCATTATATTGTCATGAGGGCCGCGTCGGGGTTCGTGAGTGTCAAGTAGCTCAAGACGGGGCCGCGCTACGTTCGTGAAGTTGGGAGGCGTCAAAAGGCGCGGCAGCAGTACAGCTGAAGCAAGGGCATGGGCTGCACTCTGCTATGTCGCGCGCGGTGCTGCAGCAAGAGACCACGCCTTGATCATAAAGCTTGCCCGTGGCGCTCCGAGAGCTTAGCCAATATCGCAGTTTAGCTGCAGCTTGTTGGTGACGTTGCGAGGTGATCCACCTTGGCTGCAGCTTGCGCAGCTCACCGGCCGGAGATACTCCGCTAACACTTGGTATTTTAACTCAGCCGCTAAACGCCACCCGGCCTCAGGTGCCAGTAAAATGCCAGTAAAATGCCGGACGATAATTATATAGTAAACCTTTCCGTGCGATTGAAATCAATTTTGGAAGTTTCGTATCTATGCTTAGACGGTGAATATATTGTCTTGTGCGGTTCTTATAACATGTTAAAGCCCGTCTAAGATCAACCACAACTCGAAATGGGGGAATAGCTGCCCATGACTAACAGTATACTGGCATTTAATCCGTCACACCGTAGTAGCAGATAATCATAGCCCATAGACCTGAAATGAAACCTCAAGGTTTCTAATAACTGTCATGCCTCTCCCACAAGTATCATCCTGACAGTTCAGTTGTTCGATATGAATTAGGTGTATAAGGAGTAGAAGTACAGAAGATTATTCAAAACCCGAACTTGTGCATCTTTTCATGTCTCGTCAGTATTAGTATGGACGGATGCTTGTATTTGTAGGTGTGGTCCCACCAAGCCAGGCTCCAAAGCCGTGTCCCGTAATTCGGCTCAGACTGGACTGAAACCTTCCACCATCACTATCCAACAAACACCAACAAGTCCACAGCCCATCATGTCCTCAATAGGCCCCCGGATGCCTACAGAGGGCTCTTCGAAGCGCAAAAGAACCCCCAAAGCCGACCTACAGTCCACAACAAACCCAGCACCCCCCTCACCAAACAAACAAGCCCGTCGCGGCACAGCACCAGCGCGCAACACGGACGAAATCAACCTCTCAGATTCCGACTCAGAAGACGACTATGGTCCACGCGCACCAGCTCCCGCAGCTCCTCCTCCAACATCTACATCTCCCCCAAAGGCCACAGCGGGACCAACCCTCCCCGCGCGCAACACCGACGAAATAGACCTCTCCGACGACTCAGAAACAGGCCCTGCACCACCACCACCACCACCACCACCACCAAGAGAAACAGCGCAACAACCAGCAGCCGCAGAAGAAGATTCAGATCCCGACTCTGAAGACGACTACGGCCCCGCCCTCCCCGGCAGCGCAGCCGCCGCATCACGCCGCGGTCCCATCGGTCCTTCACTTCCTCCAACCGAAGAAGCACCCACACGCGACGAATGGATGCTCGCACCGCCCACATCAACGGGATACACGGAGCGCGATCCCACAAAACTACGCGCGCGTAAATTCGCATCCAAAACAAGCAGCACCGCCGGCGAAGGCGTATCATCCATCTGGACAGAAACGCCCGAAGAGAAGCTCCGGCGGCTGCAAGATTCCGTCCTCGGCCGCGACGGTGGCGACGATAATAATAATACTAATACCAACAACGCCAACTCTTCTGGCACCAAGGGAGCAGCAGCAGCGCAACAGCTAGAAGAGGAGCGGAATAAGAAAATCTCAGCGGCGATTGAAGGACAGCGTGGCAAGAGTCTTTATGAACAGCATAATGACCAGAAGCGAAAAGCGGCTGGTGGAAAGGACGGGGATGATGAAGAGGATGATCCCAGTAAGAGGGCTTTTGATAAGGAAAAAGACATGGCGCTTTCGTCCAAGATTGGTACGGCGCAGAGACGGGATCTTATTAATAAATCTGCCAATTTTGGCGGCAGGTTTCAAAAGGGTTCTTACTTATAGACGGCCAAGTACATTCAATAAAGATAACACTCACATTTGGACACCCAAGTAATTACCTCTGTCCCGGTTTGGAGGCAAGAAGCCACAGCGTGCACTGGAAATCAGGAAACAACTCAAGATATATATAGTTGCAATGTAGCCGTCTTATATAGCTCGCCTAGCTACGTACAAATGCCACTTGTAAGCCAAACTCCGCCGCTCCCAAATATCACCTGGCCCGTAAAAACACAAACTAGCTATCAGAGACACGCTGAAAGACCAAAACCTCTTCCAAAGTAATGTCAGAAAACCGCAATAGGACAAAAGCACAAAGGTTTCTCGCCCAAGTACATCCATCTCGTTTCGTCACACCACCTACAGGTACATACGGCTCACTCGCTCGCTCAGACAGGGGCACATCGTTTCGACAACTGCTGAAACCGTAATAACTCCTAGTCAGCTTGCTGCGAAACCGACGCAGCCAGGTCCACGAAGCAATGACCTCCGCGACCTGGTCCCACTAGGGATATATCGAAAAGCTGAATAACAGTAAAGTATGGCAAGTTTTGCATCCGAAAACAAAAAATCACAAATCCGTTTCACTATATCATAGTGTTGTAAAGTCGTAACCGAGGCGCGCCCCAAATGGAAAGCCAAGGGGTCACCTCTCAAATTCATAAGATATGTTGTTGAACGTTGGTAGGAAAGGTAAATCGCCAAGGACAGCAAGATGGCCATTGCTGTCCCGATGTGGAATGACTTGTAATACGTCTTATTCCTTATGCACGTGTTCCAGATTCAAGTTGGGCTGGAGTCACCTGTTGGGTGGCAGTCCCATTGGCGTCTGATGCAGGCTGGTCGTTGTTCCGACGGCCAAGCCTGAGAGCTGACCGAACTGAAGACATCATTCCCGTGGAAGGGTTAGTAGACTCGGAAGTCGTATTTTGCTGGTTCTGATTGTTTTCGCCAGAGTTGTTATTGTTGTTGCTGTTGCCACGGTTTCGCATCCGGCGAAAGTCGCCAACATTGGCTGGTGTTGAAGGACTAAGCCTTGGGCGAACACCGCGGAACCATGCAGCTGTGAAAGGAGCAGGCATATTGAGCCGCGTGTTGTTTCGAGGATCAAGTCCCGCGTTCTGCTGACCGGAAGCGTCACCCTCCTGGTTCGGGCGCGGCTTGGGCGTATAGTAGTCAGCCTTACACAGCGGGCAGCAGGCCCGACGGCTCGTAAGCCAAGGATCAACACAAACGGCATGGAAAGCATGGCCACATGACAATCCACGGACGTCGTCATCATCTTCCAAAGTATCAATGCAGATGGCACAAGAGTCACCGGGGGCAGCGAGCATCTCAGGTGGCAAGGCAGCATTGATATGCTCATCGTCATCCTCGATATCGTCCTCGCTGTGAACGCGCTGCAGCTCTGCCGGCTTGGAATTCGCCGCATTGTCGGATGCTGGAGCATTCGATGTCTGAGCGTTGTCGCCTGCCGACTCCGTTTGAGCCGGACCCGAGGATTTGTGCTCTTGGTCCACCGAGGAAGGCTCAGCAGCGGCACTAGTTTGCCCTTCAGATGAAGTCTTTGTGTTGCTGGCATTGATTTCATCCATAGATGCACGCTCCTTTGTAGCCATTGGCTCTGTAACACCTTCTGCATGGTGAACACTATTGGCACGGCTGGAAGAGACGCCGCCGGCAGTCGGCAAGCCCTCTCTGGCCCGCTCAATTACCCAGGTTTTGTACTTTGTCATTGGGAATTTCTCGTTGACTTCGTCCATTGTCATCAATTTCTTTTCACGGCGACGGCGGTGTGGCCGTGGCATGTTTTCGAGAGGCATAGGCTCGCCATCCTCATTCGCGGCCATGCGAGCACGGTTGCGAGCGTTATATCGGAAGCAGTATTTGACACCAACAATGATCCTGAATAAAAAGTCAGCGGCGTGTTTGTTGAAACAGAAAAGAAACGCAAGGGCGAAGTGCGAGGACAGAATAGCGGTCGGTGGCAAGCAGAGGGCTCAGTTAATGCAGGGTAAAACCGTACCATAAGTTTGTAAAGACGACACCAAAGCCCAGTGCCACAAAGAACAGTAGTGGCGAGCTGTTGTTGCTGTCTTTATCAACGGGGTTTTCATTGTTTTGGTTGCTATCATTTTGATTGGTTGGTTGTGATGTCGGGTCAGTATTCGAGGCGGTAGACGACAAGGACTCTTCGGCGGCACGAATGACGACACGAGTCGCCTCGTTCAAGGCGTTGTGCAAAATCGCCATCGCGAAGGCTCACGGAACGGCAGTGCAGGCGAGCAGTTTGCGGCGATGGCCCGGATTGACTCGATATCTATAGCGACGGCATGCAGAAGTGTTGACGAAGCGCTGTGAACAGCGTTTACCGAGGCTTTTGGGCAGTGTCGGTGATGCCGGCACTGGTCGTCTGGCCGAGATTTCTGCGTTATTCGTCGAAGCAGCGGTATTCGGCCGTCGTTCTATCGACAGGTAAATCGCTGCGAAATTCGACGGCGATGTAGGACGTGATGAGCGGATGATGGTGTCGAGGCGAGAGAAATTGTCGCGATGGACGGACCGGACACAAGTAGTTGGCGGAGGATGAATGGATGGATGGATGGATGGATGGGCGTGACTTTGCGGAGTGCAGCAGGAGTGGGTAAAAGAGGAGGACGAGACGACAGGGCTCGGGTTCTGAAAATAATGCAGCCAAAAAGGCGGCGGGCGGAACTGGGGGGGAGAGGGGGGGGGGTGTTCCAGCGATGGGGCACTGCAGGCTGCTGGGAGTGGCTGTTTTCCAAGTTCCCTGGGCTTCCCTTTGGGGGGCTACCTAGTACCTAAAGTGACGAAAGGCTGAAGCAACATACTTACTAGATGTGTGACGGTGCCATAGAAGAGGTTGTACCCTCGAGTGACTTTAAGTTCAGTCCCCATGCTTGCACGGGGGGCTGTACTCGTACTAGGTATGCTGTAGCGGGCAAGCCCCGGCTTCGCAAAAAGGCGGGACGGCGGGCACTGTGTGCACCGCGCTAGACCGCAGTTTGCAGGTGTGAGAGGTGACTTTTCAGTCGTACCTACAGGGAATGGAGGGTGCTAAGTGGTCCTGGCTTGGGTCAGCCAACCACCCAGACAAGTCGAGCACCCACACCAAAAATAGGATGGCACTGTGCGACGGGCTGATTGGGGGGAGAGTCATGGCAAAACATGAAAGTCCAGAGCGACAAAAGGCCTGAGCCAGGTACAATAACTACGCGTAGTATGGTTGCTATTAGGAACATGTGCAGATAGGTTCGAGTGGCAAGCTCTACGATCGACAGCAAGCAAAAAGTCAATGGGAGATGCTATTACTCCGTACATCTACTCGTATCTACGCGTAGTTGACAAGAGTCGGGTGGTGAGGCAGACATCTCGTGTTCAACTGGCATGGGCCCCGACGCCGCCTCCGCCCGGCATCCTTCGATTGCGCAGCATTAAGTGAAGCTGTTTCTGATGCATCTTACAAGTACTCGTAGACCTTCAGAATGGTCAAAATGCATATCACTCTGTACGAAGTAGACTTTGTATTGTAAAGAACGTGCAACGCAGACGAGGGCGTTGCAAATACTCCGTTGTCGCATCGCCGGGGCACCTTGGCACATCCCCCAGCGCTAGTGGCCCCAGATGGGGGGTGGCCGGTCGGCGTCAAACCCGCAGCTAACAGCTCTGTTCTTGACTCGAACTGGAATTGTCAGCAAGTGCAACGAACGGCGACATTTGCTTGCACGCTGGTGTAGTGGCGGAGCACTCGGGCAGTGAAGTGCCATAAGATGCATCTTTGATGGACCAGACACCAATCAATATGGGTTGCTGCAGGCTAATTAATGCTCGTACCCAGCCTTAGTAGTACATATGTATGTATGAGGAATATTTTCAGCAAAGCTGGCCGTCTTATTAGCTCGGTACATTGGGGCAACATGGCTCAGCCGCTTGCATGAAACAGGAGCACTACTCGTACTCGTCATGCTTACAAAACGGGTTGATATAGCTAACTCAAATGAACTTGTAGCCGGCATTCGTCCCGGGCAGCTCAAATTGGAATACACAATGGGCCAAAAAAAAAAATCGTTTACGAATAATTAGCGACTTTATCCCCGTATTAAGCAGCATCAGACTTTACCCATCTCGTTCATCGGTTACCGGAAAAGTGGAGGAAGCTCTCCATATTTCCGGTCTTCCATGACGGTGACAAGACTATTCGGAGGCAAAACCAACGGAACCGACAGCGTGCTGACACTGTGCGCGGATTTGGTTGGAGCTTTAGTTGGAGATTTGCAAGTTTTGGCATCAAAATTGCCGATTTTATTTGTAAGGCTGCTCCACGAAATCGGAGCATGTGTCCGTCCATTCTCGCAGGTAGATCTCTCAGAGCCGGCGGCTCCGACGCAGAAACGATTCCAAACTGTCGGATGGGCGCCCGGAACATGCGGCGAGATACTCGTATACTCGTAATAGTATTGGAGCAATGTGAGTTTCCGCAGTCGTCAATCAAATTGCGGACATACTCTACAACTAAAGTCACAATTACCATGACATATGCATAAGGGATTGGCCGAAAGCAAAGGGTTGGGTTCATTATCCATCAACTCGTGTGGCTGTTTGCTCCGCCACAGCCGCATTGATTGTCAGTCAGTGGTGGATGCTGAGTGGTGAGTGGTGAAAGGAATGAGGGGTGGTGCCCCCCGTCTACACCTCCGCACTCTGGCACGGGTATTTTGATGCCGAGCATGATTCCAAAACAGTTGTCAGCATCGAGAAAAACGCATTACAGGGGGTGGTAATTACTCCGTACAATCGACGATATCACATTAGCACTCTATGCTGCTTACTGATTTGGGCAAAGTAATAATTAATCATGCGCTTTTTCTTTGGCCACTCATACAACGCCACCAGCATAGTACTAGTCCCTTCTCATTAATTACATCGTGATCGGACCTCTGTAACTGCCCGGGTGGAACTAAGTTGCCCCGTCCCGAAATTGGAGGTTCGCTCGGCTGCTGGAGCTTACTATATCTGGCATACCTAACGTATCATTACTGTCACGCGTTCTCAATGTAATGGGTTTTGCAGGTTAATCTGTCATGACGGGACTTATCCAATACAGTGAGCGTAGGCAAGCAGCACTAATAGATCCTGTTTACAGCGTCTTGCCGATGTGAAGCGAAAGCTTCGTCCACTGCTTCCCGCCGAACCTACTGTCTTCGACTTCGTCACGGGTCTCGGTGCAGACAGAGGTAACTAAGTGCACGCAATTCTCCATCCGCTTGTGAGCAATATCTCGGCTCTGCTTCATTGAGGATGGCAACCTGGTGGCACGGACTCTGCTTAAACCATAGACCCGCCGCCGCCGATATGATTTTCCCTACCACTCTGAGATGGCCATACATATAGTCAGCTTCAACAACCCGTATCTGGACTCTCTCCTCTTTCAATCTACATTCCCACAACCGATTACAAGGGACGCCGAGAATCAGGTGCTCAACGACGATGGTTACGACCAACAGATGCACGCGATTAGCAAGCAGAAGACTCGTACATATACAGCATGGGCTACATTCTCCCGGCAGGCCTTTTAGAAGCCTCACGTGAGCGCATTGTAAATGCGGACGAATAGAAGGGAGCTACGTTGTAACGGTGAGATAATACCAAGTGACGTAGCAACAAAGTATCTGAAACCAGAGGGAACTTGACTGGCCCTTTTTTAAATCAAGACATTTTAAAAGAAGAGAAAAAGAAAAGCGGTCACGTAAACATGGAGATGCTTTGCAGCAAGTCGTGCGAACAAAGCTGGCAGCAATCTGCAAAGAAAGCACGCGCTCACTCACCTGCAAAAGCCTGTCGACGTGGGCACTGACTTCTTAAAGACTTGGGCCATATCCCTTTTTTTTTTCCTGGTCACTCTTACGGGCGTATAAGAACCAGACCAGTCTTTGTCTATCGTGGCATAATTATGTATGATAGGCACAATGGATCCTAGAAATGACAAGGTACTGTACGAGTAAGTTGTACAAGAATAGGCCCTGTCCCAGCGTACACGGATTTCCAAGACAATGTCTCAGGTTATTTTGTCTGCAAAAGAATTTTGATTAGCCCCGGCGCTCAGACATAATGGCCCTGCAGCACCTGTCTCAGAGAGTGACAACCACATCCGCTGCTGGAGATGAGCCAGCCTGTCAAAGAAGCCATTCTCTACGTCGTACTTGTTACTAATCCCTTAACTAGTTGTCAGTTCATAGGCGATAAACATTCAGCCAGAAGCTCAGCCATGTGCCGCGCAACGACATACCCCGAATTGTAGAAAAAGAGAGCCTCAAAAATGCTTGGCTTTGCGGAGAAGCTCAGGGATAAGTGAGAGGGCGCCAGGTTCGCACAGTCTGCTACCTTGCAAATAAAATGGGGGGTGCGTGGCCGATGCACACAGTGTATCTGGGCGGCGCCTCGCACGGTCTTTTAGCGTCGATGGACAGCACCGTGATTCCTCAGTGCGGCTGATCATCCCATTGGCTCTACAGCATGCTTCGGGGAAAGACGGTCGCTGCATAATTGTAGTCCCTGGTGCGTCTTACAAGTTGAAAAATTACTACTCGTAATGTCATGTCTATACGGAGTCCTATTACTTGTACCTATTGGTTCAATATCAAGCTCTCATTCTTTTCAGCCGTGTCTCTGTCATGACGCCGCCTTTGATTTTATGGCGCCTAACTGGTCCGGCTGTGTCTTGTCGCCGAAGAGCTCCCGTAAGAAGCAATGACGACTAATTAAACAATTTTGGGAACCTTTCTTTTTTTGCCCTGGAAGATGGTAATATGTGCAAAA
Source organism: Lecanicillium sp. LEC01 (assembly GCA_002242745.2). Lineage (NCBI taxonomy): Eukaryota > Fungi > Ascomycota > Sordariomycetes > Hypocreales > Cordycipitaceae > Lecanicillium > Lecanicillium sp. LEC01. The sequence goes on along the minus strand of NIWZ02000015.1, from coordinate 474,397 downwards.
CTTTGCGATGTCTGCCGCAACTCGAATGCTTTTTAATTTTTAATTTTTGTCTTTGTTTTTCTTAAATTATTGGAAGATTAATTATTGCTAATAAGTGCCTTGGGATGAATCCATTCCGCCAACATCATACATTGCGAGGGCCAATAGTTCCAACCATGCCACGCATTTACAGGTATTGATTACTCCCAACTCTCTGCTTTGAAGCCGAGTGCCAAAAGTATCCGCATATTTCTTAACAAACTTCCAACCCCATCTTCTCGGAACACCGGCATGTCGTTCCTTAGCCGCCGGCCAATATCGGCATCGCACTTAGACACCTGCCACCCACCACGTGATGGGCTCAATCGCCGATTCCTTCTCCTTTCGGTTTATGCCGTTGACATGCCCGAGCTAATAAAACTTCCAAGCCTGTCCATCAACACCACAAATTTACACTGCCGAGAAAGCCAAGTTAGAGAATTTGCGCCACTTGTCCCAAGCCTATTGATACTCACAAATCCCCAAAAGCCATGGTACAATTCTGTCGTCATCGTCTCACCTCTGCCTGGCTACCTTGACTGCAATACGTTGTAATAATCGTGCAGAACATGTCAGTTTGCTCTGCCTTTGCACAGCCGCTCAGCCGCGTAGTATCAATGACCTTTCGCCTGACGGCGCGGATGCCTCGGGCTGTGTTCTTGATGCGTATATATCCCTGTAGTCTTGGCTTTCACGTAGATTTATTTTCCCCGCGCCGCCCGCACGACTTTATCGGCATAAATACATACACACATACATACACGGATCAACCCACCCATCCATCCCTCCCCCACGACACCGGGTCATGAGGGTGTGCGTGGCATTTGTCTGTTATCCGCACTCGGAAGCCTAGCTGCCGGGGCATACAGCTCACCCTCACCTTGCCACCTTTTGAGTGGGTGCGGGATTCCTTTTCAGGAATTGGAAGTGCATGCATTTGTGTTCGCTACTTGACAGCAAAGCGGTGGCATGTCAGAGCTGGCCGTGATACATACTAAAGGATGGCCACGTAATTTTGCTGTATGATGTACGGAGTACTGCTCCTTGTAATCGGACACACAAGTACAATTACATGGCAACGTCTACCCGTAGGTCCGTGTAATGACTTGATTTGCCATGTCTAACAGAACTTTCAATCGGCTGTTTGCGTTCGGAGCCTGTGAACCACGCTGATGGTGGCTGTGTAACCGTTTCAGGTTCATGCTGTCACATATATTACGATACTCTTGCTATTCAAAAAAAAAAAAAGGGGGACTTATATTGTTCTGTGCACTTGTCGTTTCTTCTATTCTACACTCTGTCAGAGAAAAGTCAAGACCCACATAGCGTTAATGTGGTAGCGTTTTGCACGGCTTCTTTTCTAGCTCTAAACCAAGTCGTCTGAAACTTCGATTTTGGCCGTGGTACCCTTACGTGGCGAGGCATTCTTAGCGTTGAAAATGTGACAACATAGACATGTATTAAAAAAAAAAAAAAAAAAAAAAAAAAAAGAGCCGAGTCTTTCATCCCTCGCTCGCTACAGCTTGTCTGTAAGGGAGCTTACGCTAAGACATGTTGGACAGTATTTAAACCCGCTTCTGAGAATATCTAAAAAATAATTATATCAACTGACCTCGCTTTTTATCGCTGCACCAATCTTTTGACGTAAAACGGCGTTTGAACATAACATCAAGGTGGTTGGTATGATCTAACCCGACTGCGATATCGGTTGCCGTAACCATGACGACGAACTTGAATGACAGCGAGCTGGGCTCATAAACACCGGGCTCATAAACAAACAGTTAATTGTGCTTAACCATACTAGCTACCGAGACATGGATCAAAGTCCGTTGAGGTTTGCTGTGTGACTAGAAACCACTGCTGGCCACTGACAAGCAGCAGTAAGTCACTAATCCCACTCCGAGACTGCGGCATCAGTTGTTGTAAACACAACGACGATCTTGAATGACAGCTAGCCGCACTTCTGAACAAAAAACCAATTTTGCCTAGCCATACTAGCTACCGAGACATAGATTAAAGCCCGTTGAGGTTTGCTGCGCAACTAGAAAGCACTGGTGGCCACTAACAAGGGCTGTAGCTCATTGATCCCCCACCCGAAACAGGAGACATTTTGAGGTAAGAGCAAGCTTCACCAACGTATTGTAGAGAAGGCTCGGTGAAACAAGAACTATTGTCACCCTGTGTTAACACCAGGCCACAATGTATCAGTCACCCTCTAGACTATCAAGACTTCAGCCCTCTCCGTATTACGACTTTGGGCCTGAGGCTTTAAGGAAAAAAAAAAAGAAAATGAAAGGAGAGGGAAATAATAGGTATAAAATGGCCGCGTTGCTCTTCTATTTGGCAATGTTTGCTGCCATTCAGCTTTGTTTCATTCATAAGACTCTTGTCCTTAACAATACCAATATGCTCGCTATCGCCATCTTTGTCTCCTTTGTTGCCGCTATGGCGGAGGTCAAGGCGGCCGACGAATGCCTCAACAACAACGAATCCAAGTTGTACTGTTGCAAAAAAGGGGTGTCCGAGAAGCTCAGCAAGGAACACTCCGGTTTGAATGCAACTGATCTTCAAATCAGGTCTGACGAGTGCACCGAGTTCCACCTCTTGTCCTATCTCAAGGAACTCCAGGATCTCGGCCCCAAAGATTACTGCTATGATGGAGGCATCTGCTGCCTTGAAGAACTTCGTGAAGATTTTGAATTTAGCCTCGCTATGCCCGTACGGTACTGAAACTCCCTGCTTGAAAGAGGACTTATTAACAATGCTAACGTCTTGTTACTACTTGCACCCGCAATACCGAGTAAATCGAAAATATACGGGCCGTACGTGTTCGGGTTGGGGATGTAGGCTGGAAAATTGGGATTACCAGTCAATAGCAGTAAGAAGAGGAAGCAATCAAGCAATACTAGAACCTCCGTACTAGCCCTGCAAAAATCAGCCAGCCAATTTTGCAAGGTCATATCGTCCTCATAACCCTAGAATATACATGCCATCTGAACAACGCCTTATTCAATATGAAAAAGAATGCTTATATTAGAAGCTTAGACTGTTGGACATCATCATCTTTATCGTTGCGGAATAAACTACGCGAAACAGCCTGATTGCAATGGGTGAGCGACTCAAATTATGCGACTAGGATCAAACTGCTTGTAGCCTGCTGACAACGAGTAGTACTGTCGCGGACTGGAAGCTCCATTTGCACAGAAGACTAATTACGATATAGGTACGCACAGAGCAAAACGTTAAAGAAAATCAGAACGGTAGAGGAAAAAAAACCTCTGGCGACAAGGCTCAAGTGAGTTATGTAAACCGTGCTGGACTCGTGCGAAGCTTACACAGGCTCTAAACAAACGTCTGATGACCAATTAATAGTTAAATTCTATACAATTTCCATTTTAAAACCTTACTGTACTATTTTCCACAATTATTTGACACATATCGAGATTTGCTGCAAGTGCATTCCAAGTTTTACGCCGTCCAGGCCGAGTCGGACTACGGCCCCACATATCGACACTGTTAACCACCCGCAGTTCAAAATCCGAACCAGCAAACTCCTTTCATCATACCATAACAAGTTTGCGCCAGGCCACATTGAAACTTTTTACCTATCTAAAAGCAGAGGAACGTGAGTGTGTCCTTTGTTACACTTCATTCCACGCTCGTACAAGCCCTTGGGCAGCAGCAGGCTAACCTATGTAAAGGGCATACAGCACTCAAGAGCAAACACCAAACAAATCCCATCTCGTCCGGACATCATGCCTCCTACGCAGCTCCCCGAGTCGGGTAACCCACTGTAAGTAACACTGATGCCATATTTCCTACAAAATTTTACAGGACGCCGCAGCTAACAACGTTGTCAGAACATTCTTCGACATAACTCTTGGAGGTAAGTTTGTTCAAGGTCACGACTCACTGAAAAGGAAAACTTTCGCACAAGAATCACTCCAAAACTGACCATGCTGAAAAGGCGAACCACTTGGCAGAATCACATTTGAGCTCTTCAAAGATGTCACTCCCAAAACCGCCGAAAATTTTCGTCAGTTTTGCACAGGCGAGAGCAAGGACTCTGTTGGCCGGCCACAAGGATACAAGGGATCCAAGTTTCACCGCATTGTATGTCAAGCCAGCCAAGCATAACTTTTACCGACTTGCTTTTTTTTTTCTTCGCAATACTAACGTTCTTTTTCAGATTTCGAACTTCATGTGCCAAGGCGGTGACTTTATCAACGGCGACGGCTCGGGGTCAACATGTATCTGGGGCTTCACGTCCTTTGAGGACGAAAACTTTACGTTGAAGCATAATCAACCCGGTCTTCTATCCATGGCTGTAAGTCCCCCTCAATTCTCCTCTTTTACTTTTATTTTTATTTTTCTATTATTTTGGAATCTCGTATCTCGGCGAGCGTGCGTACAGTCCATAACTAACACCATGTCACAGAACGCTGGGCCAAACTCCAACGGCTCGCAATTCTTCATCACCACTGTTCCAACTCCTTTTCTTGACGGCAAGCACGTCGTCTTTGGCAAGGTTGTTGATGGTATGGACGTCGTCAAGAAGATGGAGGCTACCAAGACGGGATACAAGGGCAAGGATGTGCCGAATTTGGATGTGGTGATTTCTCAGTGTGGCGAAATGTGAAAAAAAAAAAAAAAAACCACTGGCGTTTGCAAAAAAAAAGTGATACCTGAAAGAACTTATGAAATACGAGGTAGAAAATTTTGGTTAAATTTTCCGATATACTATAAACAATTCATTCCTTTGCTGTCAGGCATTTGCTCAATCTAATTTAGCTGCCAAGATGGTACTGTTTAGAAAGTAAAAAGCTATATACTCGGCCAGAGCCTGCATCAAATAGACATTCTAATCTCATCAAACATATTCCCTTCTCATGTATCCTTGTCTGGCTTTGTCAATTTCACCCTGTTTTATTGTCCTTATAGCCCCCCAAACCGCCAGTTTCGTCGCGCAGCTCGTGCAATCGGCGTTACAGTCGGTCGCACGTTGCTTGTCAAGTGTGGAAACACATATTCCGACGCAGCTGGTGCGCCTGATCCTGCCGTGACTGTGACATACAATGTGCTCGGCACCACCACAGTCTCCATCGGCTGTGTTGTAGTCGTCTCTGCTGGTGTTGTCGTCTCTGCTGGTGTTGTCGTCTCTGCTAGTGTCGTCTCCTCTGGAGCCGTTTCAGCAGGCTGCGTTACGTAGACTGTAGAGATGACTGTAGTAGGTGGCACAGTGACTGTCTGCGTAACAGTAACAGCACCACCACCACCGTTGCCCAGAGTTTCAGTGGGTGTATCTCCTGGTGTAGTTTGTGAGGCAACAGGTGCATCTGGAGTACCCGGTGCTCCATCTGCAGGCTTGTTTGCGTCAACGTCAACCTGGAAGTTGTTTTCCATCTGCTCCTTGATTGCCTTTTTGTAAATGTCTTGGTCGGGAATCCAGGCCTGCTTATTCACGGGACCAGAAGCACCAGCGGCAGCAACCTTGGCCATGGATCCCGGCATAGTCGTGCCGACAATCTTAATGTCCACGGTGCTCGCGTAGCTCTCATTTCTCGCAATGGCATCCATGGTGAAGCCGTGGGGATCCGTCTCACCGCGCATAAACGTCCCAGCCCAGGGAAAGATGCCGTTCTTTGTTCCTTCCATGTTGATTCTGTCGGGGTTCAGGTCCGGCCAGTCCCAGTACCAGTATATCGTGTACACAGACCCCTCGTTCAAGTTCTCAGGGAGCTGAATGTCCGACTGGCAGCGCAGCTCAGTCGAGTGTACCGCACCATCAGAAGCTAATTCGTTGGCTCGCTGGACGCTGATGGCCCCATCGTTGGGCTGATAACACTGGCCGTCATCATAGTTCCTCGTGGCCAGGAGCTTGCCTCGCTTATCACCACCCGTGCCGTCTCGATTCCATACAAGATGGACGTCAAATAGTTTCTCTTCGGGCTTCGGGTCGGACGTTCCGTAAAAGTAAATCGTACCTCGATTATGAGGCTTCATCGGCTGGTTCTGTGGGAGTGTCGTGTGTCCGTTTTCGAGATGCTGCAGCGCAATGTGGTCGCCAGCCGCTGCCTGCAGCATGGGAAACTTGGGATTCTCCTCAAAGGGATACTTGTTTAGAACCTCGTCACCGGTATAAGCACTTTGGCCAGTAATAGGGAGCAGCCACTGCGGTATAGCGTCTTTCCAAATCGGATTTGTCGAAGTGCGCGCGACCCAGCCGCGCGGGTAGCCAACCTCTCCGACCATGGTACCATTTGGAGCGATTCTGTAGGCTGCCTCGATCCATGAGTGTGCCAATGCAGAGCCAGCGAGGGCCACCAGGGAAACGGCAGCCAGATTCGTAAAGCTAGACATTTCGAATTTTATAAGGATGGTTTCGCTGGGAGGAAAAATGACGGGCGTTGCACTCTAACCAGGAGAGACGGACAGGACGAAACAGGCGGGTTGGCGAAGAGGAAAGAAAAGGAGAAGAGCAAGTCGAGGCCAACGCGTGGTGGCTGTTAAAAGATATGACTGTAAACGTCGCAGCGGCCAGCCGCTTCGCGAGTTAATCAAGTCGATTTGCTCGAAATAGCAAGCGTGTACGTAGGTATTGTATTGTCGTGGAGGAGGAGGTTGCTTTTGTTGTCTTTTTTTGGTTGACCAAAACGGTTTGCCAGGTGGCAGGCAATCTTGACAGCTGGCAGAAGCAAAGCTGACAAAACCAGAAAGCGTTTGTTTGTAGAAGAAACTTTTCTGAAGCAGCTAGCTTTGCCTGGTGAATAAGAGACTTGTCGACTTGGCGACTTGACTGAAAAAGTAAACCGCTGTTGAGGAGGTGGTGAATCACAGGAACCAGCTGTAGAACCACACTGGGCTCAACAAGGTGAAAAAAGGGCGGTAGATGAAGAGAAGGACTCTCACAGCAGACAACATGAGCAAGAACAGTAATTCAAATACGTTGAATCGCCAAAGTCGTGTTGTGAGGAGCGTGGGAAAGGATGAAGAGTGGCTGGATCGAGCAAACGCGAAGGCGAAACATGCAGAGAAGAGATGAATTCCACTAGTCATGCATGCTGCACGTCAATGGCGAAGAAAGGAGGGCTTCTTTACTCTCATATACAGAGGACTGGACGGGACAGTAACATAATGGCCAGAGATCCAGTTCCACCGGCCAAACGGTTGGACACGGCCGAGTGGTAAGCCAAGCTCGTGTGCCAGTGCAACCGCAATCACACAAACATCGAGTTGTGACTTTTGGACCAGGCTAACTTCTGCCAAGTTTCGTCCTTTATGGGACGATTGCCATCGAAAGACTAGAGGACTCGGAACGAGGCATGTCGAGCCGGGTGTAAGAAGAGGCCAGCCAGCCTATGGGCTTGCAGATGGACCTGGCCGCCATGCGGGCTTGAGACGATGAAACCAAGAAATACGGAGTCATGCTTTTCGTTAGAATGCTAATAAAACCTATTTGGTCTGGGCCTATTATCACGGCCCGTTGAGGATTTCTCAAGTCGAATTGTATGGCTTACATTGTCGAGTTACCTCGACGCGGCGAGTTTCATGCGGGACCCGGTGGTGGGGCTTTTGGCCGGCGCCAGGCGCGAGCTGACAACCAATCGACTTGCACGGATGGGGTGCGCGATGAGGGCGCCTACGGTTACAGACAGGATGCTGTGTCCCCTGGAAGAATCTATTTTGTTTTGTCTTTTTTTTTTTACGCGGAATAAAGCGGCTGAAGGCGTCTAGAATCTCTTCTGAGTGCCATTTTGACAACAGCCTGGCGGCCACTGATATACGGCTTGGGACAAGGCGCGAACACGGAACAGAACGGGGAGTGAGTGTGACGTTGAAAACCCGAATAGCGGTTATTCAGAGACAGAAGAAATGAATCAAAGAACAATAGTAGGGTTCATTAAAACTCACAAGAACCTCTTGCCCTTTTCAAAATTTGTAAAATGGCACATCTTACTCGCCGCGACCAGCATGCCTACCGACACGCCAATTTTATCAAGAAAATTATAGTAGTAGTTTCATTATGCATGTTCTCAGCTAATAAGCATATATACTCTGATAGTACTGTATCTGTACTCTAAATAGAATTTTTAATAACAATTTATTACAATTTTAAGCAATTTCCGCCGGGTCATCACTTTTTCCTGGTGAACAGGATACCCTATGAGACGGGCAGCCTGCATAAAACACGCCCCCAAAGCACCCCAGAAAATCATATAAAAATAATTTACACAAGTAATGGAAGCCGTGCTAGGCCTTTGGCCTGCTAAGCTTCATTTTACTCCGGCTATCGTTTGCATACGCGCTTGTGTAACACGCGTGTCTGCGCCAAGGGATGTTACCCAACTTCCCATTTTGTTCCCTTGCCGCCCTGATCAAGGAGCCGCCTCGAGTTACACAAACATGATTCCCTCCCCCGTTTGTGATCCCCGCATTTTGCCATGAATATTCTATTATTTCAAAAAAAAAATATCCATTGTTATCCCTAGCAAGACAATCTATTGAAAGCGCCCTAGAAGCCACAAAGGCGTTGATGTTGTCTTGTGTTACCGCACTGAAGAGGAGCGCTTAAGACTGTCTCGTTTTGGCAAGTGGGTTAGTTAACTACCTTCGAGTATGTACTCTCAACGTTGGCGGCTAATAAATCTGCGGGTTTCCGAATAATCCCTCCAACAATTTCAAGACGGCGCTTATACAATAGTTTTTACCGTAGCAGATCTTGCCGTAACAAAACGGTAGGCTTGTATCTTAATCATTGGCTCCCATCTTGTTCGGCGTTCAGATCCATCATCATGTGCACGTTTAAGCATTACTCTTGCTTACATACCCGCCACAACCACAAATGCATGCTCGCCACAAACCACCACGACCATCATCATCTTCATCACTCCCAGTCAAATCATCCACACACTTCCTCTTTGTGTCTAAAAGCCACACATGAAAGACTGCAAAGCTACTGAGCCGTAGAATGGTACTTGCGCAGTACTTGGCTGTCGGCTTTGTGTCTTTTGTCGCGCGCCCCCCCCCCTCTTTCTCTACATATCAAAGCACCCAATGACGTGATACAATCAGCCCATCTTGAAGAAAGACAAAATCACAAGACCTTACACAATGACACTTCACTTATACATACGCCTCATTTGAGTCAACTACGAAAGTTGCCAACATTCCAATAATCATCTCACCATGTAACCTCACTAATAAAGAAACGGCACCCCCCGGGTCGGTCGTGGGGGCCAAGTATACTTTCGGGGAGAGATGGGTATTACGGAAAGAGTACGAGGTATTTCCACCATGTTGGGTCAGCCGGACAAGAGCCGAATCACCCGGAAGCCCTCTTTTTTTTTATTGGCCCAGACTATTCTTCTTTACGTGTACAAGTGAGCCAACCAGGTGAGAGAGAAATAAAACTGAAACGCAATCGTCCAATAAACAATGTCGGCTGGATCCTAGCTACTAGACGACTCCTACCTTGCTTCTTTTCCTCAACGACTCGTAAATTAGAAGCCTATTCTTGTTTGTAGTCAGCATTTCACACAACCGAAAAGGCCAAATTTACGTATAGCCTGTTCGTTTCTAGTCCATCGTCTTTGCCTTTCCCCCCTCCCGGGTTTTTCCCCTCCATCCATCTGATCTCAGGAGGATCAACTTCAGCTAGAAAAAGTTTAAGACAGGTTCTGTGGGGACGGGCGAAAATGACGCCCGCCCACTGCAACACACCATCTCAACTTCCTTCATCGTTTCGTCGTCACCTTTTTTTCTTTTTCCCCGACAAACCCAGCACCAAGGAACGCCAACCACACCAGTTCAACCCCAACACAAGGAAAATGTTCCGACCGGGGATGCAGTTCCGTCTGCAGGTGAAAAGTTCCGTCGTACCACCTTTCGATTTTTAGCGCATGTGGCTGTTTCTGTGGAGTTTGTATCGTTGATATGCGGTGGCTGGGGGTGGTGTTTACCGGTGAGGCAGCCGGTGTAAGTGGCAGCCGTTTTATACGTCGAGGCGAACTAATACCATCTACGCCCAAACTTTATGGATTTGACCAGTCCAAGGGCGAGAATACATCCTCTACTGTTATTTCTCAACTTGTTGGTTTTGGCCCCCCTGATTCTATTTTTTTTTACCGAGAAATCAAACCAACGTGTTCGCAGTCAATCTCACCTCCCTCCATGTCCTCCTGGTCACCAAAACTCCCCATCTTCAACAAACTCCACGAGTCACGTAAAGTGTCTCACAAGTAAAAAGCCTTTCACGGTTCGAGATCTCCAACATCTCCCCTCATCTTTTCTCAAAGATCTAAACCCCCCCTTCTCTCCGCAGCTTCGGCACCTACCAAAATCCCAAGATCCCATGATACATACACGTACACTCTTTTGTCACATCTCATCTGCATGCCGAAAAAAAAAAAAAAAAAAGTGCATCCGACGATGGTACTAGAGCTAGATACGCACCTGCAAGCACTTAATTCTCCGGTGGCGCTCTACACACACCTTCAGCATTTTGTCGTGTATCACGGCCCTTGCATGATTCTGCGAGGTCCCCTCACAAACCATACACTTACACAAGTTTACCTAACAAACTTAGCCAAAGCCACCCTTCAATGAGGACTTTTCTTTCTGAACTTTCCCTCCACAGAACCGAATCATCCGGATTTATTTTCCCTGGATTTCGGCTGCGACGTCAAACCTCTCGATAATCCACACCCACCCCCCGCACCTCCTTCCACCAGTTCGTCCGTATGAGCGTGAATCTATGCCTGTGTGTGTGTGTTGTGTGTGTGTGTGTGTGTGGCGATGCCGCCCCCTACAAGTTTAGCCTAGCCTAGCCTAGTGTAGTAGTTTTGATTCAAAAGCCTCTGAGCAGTTCATGCAAGCACTTTACGCAAATGTCTTGCATGAGACACGCACGGCACACTTGGCTGTCCACTCAGCGCGGCTTCTACGAGACATTCTTTTCTCTCAGCTCTTTCTTCCTCTTTCTTCTCTCTTTCTACTTGTTACGTCGCTTCGACTTCCTTGACCAGTCAGTCGCAAAACTAGGAAAACCTCTCCTCTCTTAAGCTTCCCCCCTCACATTCACTAGCGCTTGTCATAACGCACGAGCAGACTCACAAATGGTAATAGTCATGTGGTATTATTATCGTAATCCAAGTTCCAACGGCCGTATTCAGCTACCCTCGAAGAAAAAGGTAGAAATAGATAGGTGAAAATTAAAGTGAACAAAGGAAAGACAGCAGAAGAGAAAATATCCTCCTTTTGCGCCGCAAAGCTTTCCCATGGTAAAAATATGTCAACGCCATCTGCCAAATAACAGAATATAGATAGTGAAGCTTCCCGCTCGTAAACTACGCAGAAAAAAAGTGCATCAGAGCTTACAGACAAACGGTCTGTGCTCCGTCCCTTGCTTACCAGCCAGCCGTGACCGGCACATGGCTGTCCATTGCGTCAGTCCTCCGCCTCTTCATCTGGCGAGGGCTGCCCTCCCTGTCTGCAGACTGAGGTGCCTGGCCCGGGGCCGCGGGCACATTCCATTGGGGACTCGTCCACATCCCACTGTGATCGCTCGGCTCCATCTTGGCTGAAGCTCCCCACTCTGAAGGGGCTGTTGTAGTTGGCGCTGCCTGACCCGTCCAGTTGTCTAGTGTCGACATGTCCCAGCCCTGCAGATTGTTATCGCACGGCGAGTTGTCGTAGACACTCGGCGTACCAAGGTCCAGCGGGGTGGTCACGGCGGTGTAATTGGTTACTACCGCGGGGATCGAGGGCTTGACGTCCGCAAAAGACGTCTGCCCGTCAAAGTAGTTGGTTGTCTGGCCCGACGCTAGGCTGCTTGAGCCGTGGCGCTCGCCCACCTGCTGAGACCCGCTGCCGTTGGACGTCAAGAAGTTGACGCCACTGGCTCCCATGTTTGAATCAAAGCTCCCAGAGTAGGAGCTCTGGATAGTTGCCGAGGGTGGCGGGGTGGCCAGGCCGCCAGAGAACGAATCAAACAGGTTCATGCCGTTGGCAGAGGTCTGCAGAGTAGGAACATGCGGCGTGTTATTGCCATGATTCCACGCAGAGTTGAATGTCTCATTCATTGCTGCTGTCAGGTGCTGGTTGACCGTGGGCGTTGGCGACATAATGTCATCCCGAGGCACATTGGCTGGAGGATAGACCAGCGCCTTCTGCTGATGGTAGCGCGACATTGGGTCATTGATCGTCAGCCAGCGCCATGACGTACCAGCGGGCTTGAAGACCGGCTCATACTTGTACCACTGGTTCGTGGTGTTGAACCGCCAAAAGACGATGCCCTGGCGGTCCCACTGAGGAGAGTCGGGGGCGCGCGACCACAGCTCCTGGTACATGGCGACCTTACAGATGAGGTCACTGCCAGTCGGCTCGCGTCGAGCCCAAGATGCGGCGTCACCCTCGTCCTCGGAACGCTTGCGCTTGCTGCCGGCACGCTCGTCCTTCTTACCATCACTGCCATGCTTTTGGCGCTTCTCCTTGCTGCGCTGATGTTCAACATCAGGGTACTGGACAGCCATACTCAGGATGCTGGCCCACTCCACTGCAGGGAATGGTACATGAATATCCTGGCGAGGGCGAGTGTGGCAGTCGCAGTCACTCTTGGAGTCGCTGCAACCACGTCTGTGGATGCCGCTCTCGTTGGTGTAGACAGTCTCGGCAGCATCGTCGTTGTGGAGCTCGGCCGGCCGAGTCAGGCGAGTGACACACTTCCACTGGTGGTTCTGCAGAGCGGGCTGAGTAATGGCAACTTCGACAAAACCAGTAAGCTCAGAACCAGAGGGGAACTTGGCTTGCTCGTGCAGGTCCAGAGTAGCGCACATCTCCAAAAGAAGACACTCCTCATCCCTGGAGGGGAGATCGAGCGTCTCATACATGGCAGGCGCATCCTTCTGCCAGCGGCGAGTGACAGACTTGACGCAAGCAGAAGTGACTCGGTCCAGAGAGCGAGTGTACTCGTGGAGCAAAACGTCTTTGCCAAGCACATTGGGGCTATCATCGCCGTTATTGTACTTATTGAGGTGGGGGAAAGAAGCAAGGTCAAGGGCTGTGTCATTCAAGTCGTAGGCAATACCGTCGCGGATCTTGATGTCAGAAGAAGACACAAAGATCTCGCAAGTCTTGGGCCTGACGCTAATGTACGACTGGAGGGCCAACAGCTGGGAGAAGTAGGGGTAGTTGGGTTTGACCTCGGGCACGCGGCCCTCAGCTAGTGCAGTAAGAATGGGGTTGGACTTGAAAGATTCCTGCTCTTCCTCGTCATAGTAGTCATCCGAATTGGTGGAGCCAGGCTCCTTCTTCTCCTCAGACGGGAACAAGAAGTGGACTATTGAAAATGAGGGGTCAGTAATATGTTAACGATGCGAGCGTGTGCCTGAGTGCCTTACAGCAACGCAAGTCCTCGAAGAACTTCTTGACAACTTGCATATGGCTAGAGACTTGCTTGCGTCCCATCTGCTCAATGCTATCATTGCTGTTGTCGATTCTGAAAATTTCCTTGCTGCCCAGGAGCGCAATACAGATTGTGAAGATGTACTCGCTGATCAACATGTTGCGGCCATGTAGCTTGCCTCCCATGGAGAACTTGCGGCGGCCCATGTGAGGCATAAGCAAGACAGCTATCGGATGTTTGCATTAGTTTCAAGCTTTTCACATGAGCGTAGACTCTTTCAGGTGCGACTCTACTTACAGTCGACAAAGGCATCTTCAAGTTCAGGGCGTCTCCAGACACCACCCTTGTCTTTTTGTGTATCCTTGTGGGCCTGTCTGTTGCGGTACTGTCGGAAAGCCGGCCAGAAGTAAAGGGGGTTTACGTCTGTCCTGGGCTTGCGCTGGTATCTGGGCTGCTGGCGAGGAGTAGGAACACGGTAGAGGCAGTCAAAGGACTGTGATGGGACCATAGGCGGCTGGATGGTAGGCGTTTGTTGCTGGTGGTGTTGGTGGTGGTGCTGCTGCGGCGGCGGCTGATGTTGAGGCGGCTGCATCGATGGCGAGATGCCAACGGGGCTCTGCTGATAGCAAGAAACCATGCTGTTCAGGTTGTGTGCTTGAGCATTGAGGTTGTGTGCTTGAGCATTGCCGGTAGACTCGCGCAGAGGAACGCGGCCACCTTGCTGCATGCTATTTCGGCGGGCATCAACATACTCGGTAGGAGTCGTCGCGGGTGAATATCTTTGGGACGACAGTACTGGTCTCGGCTGGTATAGCGAAGACATGATGTGCGTGATATTGCTATTGTGAGAGTGAGAGATATGTGAGGATTGGAGCAACGGCCCACGCGGGAATGCCAACAATGGCTGCGATGAATCTGCAAGTTCAATGGGCTTCACAATGGCTTCAATGCTTTTCAACAATGAGAAGCTAGCCGCAGCGCAAATACCTTGCGCTGGAGCAAAGAGCCAAAGAAGCAAGAAGAGCGTGAGTGGAAGAGGACAAGAAATGTTGAAAGGAATTCTGGACGCGGAATGGGGTGATAAATGTATGCTTGGGGCAAAAGCAGAGAACCTGACTGGAACGAAGAATAGCTTTCAAGGAGAGGACGAGGTCATATAAATCCAATAGTCGGGGGCGGCCAAGATGGAGCCACGGGCTCTGGTGGAGAGGGAGTCCCGAGATATAGGCCCATGACTATGGTACATGTTATTGACAAAGGGTCAGACTTGTGCGTCGCCGTGGTGCGTCGATTGTGTAGACAAAATCCGTTTGGTAGGGGAGGAGAGGGGGGGGGGGGGGGGGAACTATCTGGCTAGCGGACCACCCCCTCTCTGAAGAAAAGTATCGATCGCATGTAGCAACAGTAGTGGCACCCCCATCTTGTCTCGAATCCGCAGCTCGGAGCTCTGATTTCTCCAGCAGAAGCAGGTTGATTCATCGACAAAGACTAGAGGAGAGGGTGGAGGGATCCCAAAGCCAGATCGATGGATGGGATGGGCGTGTCCCGACGGCAAGGCGAGTGCGATGAACTGGTTCCACCGTCGACACCCACAGCCGGGGGTTTCAGTGGAGTCATTCGGGCGAGCAACATTGACAGGTAATGTCTTGCAGTAGCTGGGCTGGGCTGGCAGCCCGCTCAGGATAAGGTCTGCGGGTGCCTTGCTGCTGCGTGTCGACATCGCCAACGTCGGCAGAAAGAGGCGAACCGGTGCCCCAGCAGGGTGAATGTAGGTTGGATGCCGCGCGCAAGGGAGGCCCGGCGATTGGCGGCGCCATCTGGAGGGAGTGGACCTCCCAGGGAAGGCAAAGGCGTGGGGCCGTACTCTTTAGTACTACTGGACCAGGGTTACAGCGGCACCCGCCCAACTGCCACTGCCAGCTGCTTCCAGCTGCCACACCCATGTGTGTTGCCTGCTGCAGAGACATGCATTACAGATTCCCATCGGCCGGGACCCCATAGGTATGTAGACAGATTAGCATCAGGAAATCATACTCCCATCACGGCGGACCTCTCATTGTAGATTCGTTTTTTTTGTGTGTATTTTTATTATTGTTATTGTTCCTCCACGCGGATTGTCGACAAGTGCGTCGTTCTTTTCGTATCACGCCCTGCTCAACTCGCCCCTGTCGCGCGTCGTTCATTCCCGTCGTCACGCGCGCGCACCCACGCTGCCCCTTTGCAAGGGCGGGAACGACTTCAACCTCCTCCAACCCATCAAAACCCTCAATATACTGTATAAACAGGGCAATTCATTGAATTGGATTGGATTTTCGGCTTGTTGGCAATTATCAATTATCGCCCGTGCTATTGCATAGTGCATGCCATAGCGGCCAGATAGAAGCACCTGCCGCTCATGATGAACGTAACAGCATCTCAATACTCCAAATTCATAGTCCATTCAAAAGGGTATCATAAAATAAGGGCTGCCTTAAACTTCATTGGCTTCATGGAACCTTCCTCCCCTCTTTTCTTCCGTTTTACACGTCTAGTGCGTCGGCATTGGCATCCTCGCCAATATTGACCTTCTTACGCCCTCCACCTGTGAGTTGCTGTAGAGCCACCTTACTAACTTGACCCCCAACCTTGCGCTGCATCTTCTCAATCTCCTCTTCGGCGTCAAGCGCTTCTGCCTCTGCATAATCAAGCACAAGACGTCGGCCGAGCAGGTGAGTATCTTTCAATGCATTTAGCGCGTTCTCCGCCTCCCGTGGAGTCACAAAGTCTGCAAACGCGAACCCTCTTGAGGTATAGTCCGCCTTCTTTGGAACGCGGACAGATCTTAGCTGGCCATAGGTAGCAAACAAAGACCGTATGTCTTTCTTGGTCGCCTGGAAAGGCAGGTTCTTGATGACAATCTTTGTCCTCTGAGCCGCCACCTTTTTGGCCTTGTCTTCACGGCGCCTTTCTTCCGCCGCGTCATGGCCCTTGTGAGACGCCTTGACGGTAAGCGCGTGGTCATCTAATACATGGCCGTCCATGGCCTTGAGAGCCGCCTGCGCCTGCTCCTTGGTTCTGAATTCTGCAAACCCAAATCCCATGCTAAGCGTCTGGCCGCTTCTCTTCGGGTCCATCTTTGTCTTGACTCTGGCCGACACAAACCCGTCCAGCGGCCGGAAAGCTTCCGCCAGTCTACTGGTCGTTGTGGTAAAGTTTAAATTGCGGATGAACAGCGATGTCGTCTCCACATCCTGCTCCTCCGCTTTATCGCCGCTGGCCAACAAGTCGCCCACGCTGAGCTTTTGAGCCTTTGCGCGCTGATCCTCTGTCTGCTGCGGCGGGACTACTGGCTCACTAACAAATAGATCCCTTGGCGCTTTCTCCAAGAAAAGGACGCTGTCCTTAATCCGTCGATATGACAGTCGTCCGAATGCCACCTTAGCGTCATTAGCCTTTGCAAACTGCACAATGGCTATCGTACCGGTTGGGGGCATTAAAACTCTGAGAACTGGACCGGTCTCCTCAAACAGTTTTCGAAGCTCCTCCATCGTAGTTCCGTACGGAAAGTTCTTGACCAGTATTGCCGTGTCGCCCCTTTTTTGAGACTTGAAGGCGTCCAGGTCCACCCCATGCGCTGCAAAATAGGCCTTGGTTTCTTGAATCACCGTCGTCTCTGCAATGGCCTGCTTCACAGCTGCGTCAGCAGATGTTGGGTCCAATAGCTCCGATTTAGAGACCCCCAGGCGTGTCGCCATGGAGGCATTGACAGCATCCTGGCTCATGTAGAGAGAATTCCAGTTAAACGTTGTCGAGGCAGCCTCCTTCTTCTTGCGAATTAGATTCTGTTTCTTCAACGGGAGATTAGACATTCCAATCTCATCCACACCGTGATCTCTCTTCGCGTCCGCTGGAATGATGTGCAGAATGCGTCCCTGAAATGTTGCCCCATCCATGGATCGGAATGCAGCAACCGCGTCTGCAGAGTTTGCAAATAGAATCAAGGCAAAGCCTTTTCCTGTTCCTTGCGAGTTTACTGGTAACTGTACCTGGAATTTTATTAGCCATTGTTCTGCCACGCGCGCAGTTCTATATTTGCAAAAAGTAAAAATAACGTGGCTGATATCAGACAAGCGAAGCATCTACTAAAATATTCGCCCAGGTTCTCATCAAATACCCATTGGGTATAAGCTGTCCCTATCTGGGGTTCATCATGCAACAGCCGTATTTGGGGTGTTTTTGGGGGGTGTGTTTTTTCGGGTTCCCAAAACGATAGAAAACAAACATAACATAAAATCGAAAGAGACTTCGGGCCGAGAAACTTACTTCTTGTAAATCACCAAACTTATCGAACGCCTCTCGTATTTCGTCCTCCGTGGCGGAGTAAGCAAGGTTCCGCACGAAAAGCCGAGACGTTCTGGAAATAGCATCAACTGATGAACCCATGTCTTGCTTTCCTGAATCCTCTTGCGGTGTGATGTTTTTCACGCCATCATTGCCGTCTCCTTGGGAATGCAGATTGTCATTGTCATTTCCGACAACTTCGCCAACAGGCCCACCGGTTTGGTCTCCCACCGCGGTGCCTGGAAGGTCGTCCGGGTCAACAAGGTCAAGCAGTCTGTTTGTTCGCGAGCGTAGCCAATCATCATCGGTCGCTTCCGTTGCCACCGTAGGCTGAGTCTCGTCTGCTTGGGGTGGCTCCGTCGATTCAGCCACCATGGAGTCCGGTCGGGCAGGCGGTACATTGCTGCGAGATGATGGATCTCTTGTCGACGACGCTTGGCTTTCCACCTGACCGGATTCTGTCGGATGGTCAACTTTGCGCTGCTTCTCTCTACGACTTGGTACCTCGACATATTCGTCATCGCTCTCTCCGTCTGCGACACCCACACCACCGGTTGGGGCTAGAGGTGAGTCGAAGTCAGGAGCTGTCTCATCAGCAACTATACTCTCGCGTCCTGAGCGCATGACCCGAAGATACTCTTGCAGCTTGGTATCCGACTTGTCCGGCCCCTCTTCACGTTTCCGCTTCTTGGAGCCTACGGCGTCTTCATCGTCCGCAACGGCTTCAGCACCGGCCGCTGCAGAACGGGAAACACTCGTGGTCTCCGTCACAACGGGCCGGGTGGCGACTTTTCCTTTGACCAAGGCAGGGTCTGAGATCTAACATTCCATTAGCAACAGGCCATCACTCGTAGCTGACTGAGCTCTCTTTCCGCACTTACAGCTTTGGCTGGTTCGACAGCTATCTTAGACATGCGAATGTATGACTTGTTGAAGTACTTGATCGCCTTGGCGGCATCCTCCGCGGACTTGTAGCCCACGTAGCCGATGCGGCGTTGAGGAATCAGCTTGACATCGGTGACTTCTCTGCCTTGGGCGGAAAAGTGCTTTCGAAAGTCAGCCTCGGTGAGGTTGGGTGGCAGGCCCTTGATGAAAATTCTCGAGGTCGCCATGATTATAGAGGGTAGGCACTAGGCCACGCGGTTTGAAAATTTCAACGAGAATTCATCAGGACTCTGAAGTGCTGCCGCGAGATCATATGGAGAAAGATTGCTGTCCAAAAAAAAAAAAAAAAAAGTTGCACGCCGTTGTGCCAGTGGAGCATATCGATAGGGACTGGTCCGTGCGTCTGGTATAATGTGGCTGTATTACCCTATACCTGTTTTTGTTATTCGTGAATTAAATGCATCTTTTCAAATATCGTTTCAAGCTGTGAAACTATATATAAATGTCTCCGGGATAGTTATCCGATTTTTAATATGGGAGTTCTTTGTCTTTGTATTTTTTCTGACCGACGACCAACGACGCTATTGCAATAGTAACGGGCAGTCCAAGTCTCTTGTGGAAAACACTCATCGTTAGATGTGTGCTAATAGAACCGTTCACGTAGATATTGGAGGACAAGGCATGGTCTTGCGACCACTGCAGCACACAATGTATAGCGGAAAACAAATGGCATAAGCTCAGGGTATGTAGATACGGCGTATGTGATACAAGAGCAAGGAAAGGAAAAATACAAGCCACATGTATTGTCCGACTCTTCGCCAGGCTGGCGCAAATTGCTCGCTTTGTTACATCGCTTTTCGAGCCGGTACAATACCGACAACCTGCATTGTTTTATGTGTTTGACATCAGCCGTAATAGCCGATAAACAAGCAAAAAAGGTAGCCTGGAAAAATAGCGTAATCTAGAAAACTTTCCTATTAATGCCCTCCCTAACTGTATCTAAGATGAATGTGTTTACACTTGACTTGCTCAAAGAGTCATCTATCGGGGCGTCCAAAACCAGAGCGTATGTACAATAAAGAGAGTAAAAAAGAAAAAAAAAAAAACCCCCCCGAACGAGTAATTTGAACACAACAATTGCGCCAACAACCATGCTGCCTCCCAGACAGTACCAGACCATCATATTTCAGCTCCTGTAGACGCCGACGATATCGCAGCGGTAACAGTAGAATGCCGTTCTGCTGCAGTTCCCAATCTGGCCCGTCATCCTGCAGTCCGCATCAAACTCATAAGATTCAAACCACGAACAAAACGTTTCTTTATGTAAAAAACTTGACCGCAGACGGCGGCTAGTAGGCGGAATAGTGAACAACATACCGGACCATGCCCTGTATTGTTCTCCCTATAGAAGTGAGGATCTGAAAAGTAGCCAACCCGGCGTCGAAGACAAGGTAGGAGGGATAGCTCCTCGCGCTATGCGGAAATAATAAAATATTAGACGCTTAAGAACCTCCAGTTAAAAGATGATAAATGACGCAACAAAGATGACAATCGTGTACAGAGTGGACGAAGTGTATTCCAGCTCGAACCAGGCTGCCTGCTGTCCAAAGGCAATCTTCTTACTCTTCCGGGTAGGGTGCGCAACTTCCGTCTTAGGGTCCCGAACAAGAAGATCCTCGCGGTCAGGCATGGTGGGCGGATCAATCGCGTAGGCAATAGGAGTCCACAGCGAGGTGCACAGGAAGATGAATGTCAAAGGAGGCCAGAAGGCATGAGTAATGAGGCAGCGGACAATATCCTTGAACTCATCGTATGTGTAGAAGCAGCGGAAGGTAGTGATACATGCGCCAACAAGAGTAAGATAGACAAAGCTCATGTGGAAGAGAGCCATATAGTTGAACAGAATAGCAAATAACCGTCGGAGCATGCCTTTCCGGGTTCGCGCATCACGCTCGTTGAGAGCAGAGCCAAGAGAGCCGGTGGGCTTGAAGGCCTGGGTTTGGCCACCGAGCCACCTTGGCAGCATAAAGGAGCGAACGAGACACAGAGCCAAGTAAGGAGACATCCAAAGCTGGTAACGCGCGCCACGCTGGCCAGTGTGGTAGCCGGCAGGCAGGAAAAGAGCGAATTCGCAAATTCGGTTGGTAACAACGGCGGCAAAACAGACGCGAATAAGCCACTTGAGTTGGTTGTCATCCACGTATGCGACCAGAGGGTGCCCCATGATAAGAATGATGGGGATAGCAAAGATAGAAACGGTAAGCAGGATGGTGTAGAGACTGAGAGTAGCGTACATGAAGCCAGAGAATCGCTGAGCTGTAGTCATCTGCCTGACCTTGTCACCCCAAAGGCAGAACTTGAGCTTGAAGGCGGTGTCGACAGTTCCGATGGCCCAACGAGTTCGCTGCTTGAGATGCCCACCATAGTCTTCAGGGACGGTGCCGAACTGGAGAGGCTCATGGATGAAGGCAGTCCTCCAGCCTCTGCCAAGAAGCATGGTAGAGGTGGCGACATCTTCGGCAAGTGAGCCAAGCGGGAAGTTACCGATCTGCTCCAGAGCTTCACGACGAACAACATAACCAGAACCAGTGCACCAAGCGACCCCGAGAGCATCCTTGATGGGCTCTATGACATGAACAAAGAAATCCAAGCTCTGCGCCAACGGGTCAGAGGCTGGGGTGTTGTAAAACAGCTGAGGCGGACAGGCAAGAGCCATCTTGTCGTCAATGAGAAGATGGGGCATAATGGCACGGAGCCAATCGCGCTCGGGAATCATGTCGGCATCCAGGGCGGCCATGAACTGGCCAGCGCCGCCAGGAAGCTGATGAGTCATTTCGAGACCGTAGTTGAGGTTACCAGCCTTGAAGTGATGAGGAACACCGGGAATCTTGGTTCGAGCCATATAGAAGACATTGCGATAGGTCAGGTCGAGTGCGTTGACAGCAACCTCGAGCGAAGCGGACTTGCCGTCGTCCAGTACGATAACTCGGAAACGATCTCTGGGATAGTCGACATCACAAGCACCACGTACAGTGTCAAGGACGACTTCATCCTCCTCACCGCAGCAGGTTACAAATACGTCCACCGAGGGAACGTCGTCGGAAACAAGGCGCAGCTTAGGACGGTGACGCTTTTTCATAGCCCACATTGTCCAGAGATTATGCATCAGAGACGGGATCGCAACAGCCACTTCGACACCAATGAAAACCCAAGCCTGTGCAAAAACTTGCCCGTTGACGCGCTGGGCCGATACAACGCAGTAAACACGGAAGGAGAGATACAACAAGTAAAGAGCGGTGTTAAGCAAGGTCAAAAAGGGCACAAAACGGAAGAGAAGTCGCTTCCAGCCTTTCCAAATGTCGCTGTCATCGCGGTGGTGAAGGCGGGCAATGTAGCCTTCCTTGACCCAATCCTGAGCGAGAAGCGGCGGAGGAGCCGATGGCAACAGGGCTGCAAGACTGACATTGCTTTGGTACTGTGGCAGATGGTTAGCTTTCGTAGCTGGGGCCTCAGGAAAGATGCAATAATTGCACAAAGAAGACGATTTTTCAAAGGGAATTGGCTTACCATGGGCGTGCTCGGCCAAGAATCCATGTTGTTCTTAGGACGCGGAAGATGGTTCATTGGCGTAGCTCGGCCACTGGCCAAAGTCGGTGAGGCTGAGCGAGACTGAACTGGCGTCTCAAACGATTGCTGGCTGTAGCGAGAGATGTGGGTTGGACCCCATGAGGGAGACTGAGAGAAGTCTTCGGCGTATGCGTAGACCTGCTGGGGCGGCTGAGGCTGAGGCGGACGAAGAGGTCTTGAAAAGTCTGTGACGGGGCGGCCGCGGGACTCGTCGTATGAGGACTGTTGATGATGAAGATGCAGCTGGTGGTGAGGAGGCGGTTGAGGCGGATAAGGCGAGTGCCCCGGAGGAGATTGAGGAGACTGCAGCGACGGAAGCGACTGGTTTGAATGCTCACGGAAGACGTGCATGTCAACGTGCTCCTCCTCGGGCTGCTGCTGATGGCGCCTCATGTTGTCTAAATTGATAGCCGAGCTGGCCAAACAACAACAAGCGGGAGAACTCGTAGCGTGTTGTTGGTAGCGTTACGGTATGTATCGGATCAAAAGCGCGAGTGGGCGAGCGAATGTAATGTTGTCTCGAGTCGACAATGGCTACCCTCTGTACTGTACCGCGTACAATCTGCAGTGATACAGTGTAATGTAATTGCAGGACCGGGATGTGGTTGATGGGTGACGCAGATTGAGGAATGTCAAGGCGGCAAACGCAGGCGGGTAGATTGAGACTGCTAGCTTGCTGGCTTTGTCGTTTGTCGGTTGCTGTTCGGATTGCGCAGGCGTTGATTCGTTTGAGATGCCTGGACGAATCAATCTCAAAGCGCACAAACAATCCAGCGTGGACACGCACAAAAAGAAGAAGAAAACGAGAGAAAAAGAGACCGAATGAAAACGAATGTTGGTGGTGGTATGCTTACAAGACAAGGTTTCAAAAGGAGAAGGGGAAAAAGAGAGGGCGAACAATAGAGCGGGCCACGGGCGGAGATGGCCAGCGTTGGCTGGAAGGGCAAGATGGTAGCGAGGGTGGCAGTGAAGAATGTGCAGAGCGACCACACTAGCCAGGCGGCAAGGTAAGGGGTGGGGGTCGTGGATGGTGGCCTACGGGTACATTGCGGGCTACGGGGCGGCCAGCTTGCTACGCGTAGAGGTGCAGCGGGCGTATCGCACTGTGCCAATGTACGAGTTTTTTCAGGCCCGGCAGAGACACTGCCGGGGCAGATTCGCCGAGGCATCGCCACAGTACGGAGTACAGTACCTTAATAGCATGGGTTCAGGCTGGACTCACTTGGCGCACTAATACTTTCGTGTAGGCAGATCATGTACCTCCCATAGCGCTTGGCTACGAATAAAGTCGGCCGCAACTGGGCTTAACTGCGATACGCAAACCTGCTAACGTGGGCCGCATGATGTCGTAACGTCCGGGAAAACAACAGCATCAGCGCGATTAGTGGGCGCTTTGATTCTGGTACGATGCCGTTACGAGCCGTGGCTTACAGGGATTCACCGGATGGGGTTGGGTTGGTGGCTTGGGTTGACAGTGGCCACTGTTTCCGGCAAGCCGGCATGTTCGTCCTGTAGACTGCTGTGCTGCCAAGATGAGTATCTTAGTACTAACCTACAAAGGTACCTATTTACCCTAGTACCTAGCACCAAAGCCAGTGAAGGTAGTACGTCCGTACAGTACCAACGTCTTGAGACAAGGCCGCGGTCCAGACTCAATTTTTTACTTGTTATACGAGTAGAGAGACTGCAGAGGAACAGATGTGCGAATGCTTAAATTTCTTTATTGGTTCCTTTTGACAAGGTCCATTATGGAATTAGCCTCTCCCTGAGCCGCAATATCAGCCAGGCGATGTACTATGCGAGTTCACTTCGGCTCGTTCAATCTCCGCCCAAGCCGCAACCGGTTCATCGCGGCGCGTGGCAGGTGGATTAGCTGGCGAAAGCTTAATAATAACAAACGATTCTGGCGAGATAAAAGTTAAAATAGCAAGAGAACCAAACTTTTTTTTTTATGTCTATACAATACGGGCACGACGTATTCACTTCTGGACAACTACGAGTATCGTAAGCGCGCTCATTGCCCAAGCAGTACGATGGACAAGTACTGTACGTCGTAGTGTAGCGCCATCACCTGGAGGCGCCTAGCGGGATCCTCCAATTTGAAAGGTACCACAGGTACCGGCATCTATAGGTAGGTTGGTACTACTGTAGTGCCACAACCTAGCAGGTGGGGACTAGGTACCTACGACGAGTAGGTACGGAGCCGCCAGAGGGGCAGAAAAAAAAAATCGAGACAGAATACGCGACAATGACGTGGTGGACAAATTTAGCACCATTGTGGGACTGTCTAGCACAGAGCCTGCCAGCCAACTGCGGCGCAGCAGCATGGGTTGTATGTGGAGCCAGATTGCTGTTTTTTCGATTGTGCTAAGCTACTCGTAGCGAGGCGATGACAGGGGAGAATTTTTTTTTTTTAGTTTACAAGGTCCGTACTTTTCTAGCCAGTAGAGAATTTATAGTCAATTAACATTTCAGTAGCTAAAGCAATGGCAGCGGCAGCGGCAGTGGCAATAGCGACGGGAATACCACTGGTACAACCAGTATGCCTTGTGCCGCTCCGCTGTGCGGAATTCCCGCTTCTGGAATCATCTTATCTAAGCACCTCTGATGGACACACTCCGCACACAAAGAAAATACGGCTTAGTAGAGCATTACATGGGACGAAAAGGAAACAAGGCGTTGTTATTAGTTTTCTGTCGGCTGAAATTTTGTGATGCCTTTCCTGCACGCGGACACAAATCAAACAACACACACTTGGTCGCCCTGCCGGTGCAGATCTCCCCATCTTCCCCCGGCTCGCTTGCATTGGCGTGACCGCCGCACAAATCAAGATGTACTCGGACCTTGCGAATGCCGATCGCTATCGCTGGATGGGGCGAGCTTGCTGACTAGCCGATGGGTAAGGAAAGATAAGGCAAATTGCACAAAATCAACTACGGAGAAAGGGAAAAAAGAAAAAGGGGAAAAAGGAAAAGGAAAACCCTCATACGACGTACGTGTAGTCGGAAAGTATAAAAAGAGATTAGACGCGATATGCGCATCGTGATCCAGTACAAGACCTGGCAAAGGGGTCAGCTAGGTAGTGCGCCACCCGCCGCGGTACCGCCTGGTGCTACATACTCGTAATAAGCACCACCCACTGCAGTTATGATGCCATCGACGAATGGTGTTAACGCCTAGCGAGGTACCTGGGGCTGGTCTCGCACGGCAGCAGGGCACATTGTGATGAATAAAAATCTGTGCTTCCATACCTCATTGCTAGACACAGCTTATGTCAAGATTAGTACGATACGTCAATATAAGCCGTGATAGTCATCCTTGTCCACCTACTCGTAGCGATGCAGTGGCGTTGGGGACTCTACTGAATAACTCACTCTCGTAGGCTACGGGAAAAACCAAGACATTGTCTTACGACGGCGAATTTGAATCGAACACTCCACAGTGTACACAGTGTCATGCCATCAGAGCTGGTAGGTACCAGCTCCAGCCAATTCCATCCCCTGGAATTGAAAGCCATTACTAGCAAAAGAGCAGGTACGAGTAACAATAGTGAGATTCCCACGTTCCCGTAGTCTGTCTTAAAACGGGCGTTTTACGAGTACACAGTCTTTGTTATCCCTTGGCGGATCCGATTGATGGCTGGAACGCGTTCCGCTATTCTCTTCATCAGATTGCCCTGAAAGTTCCGCTTGCTATTCTATCCCGCTTTGTTTTTTTGCTGGCCGGTATGCAACGCGGATTCACAGCCTCAATTGCCATCACTGTCCCCCCGGGAGCTACAAATGGCGGCAGCTTCTTGCTCCTTAATGTTGCAGGTTCTCGTATTATGCTTGGCGTTGACTGCAATGGCTCAACCCCTGGTCACACACTGCACTGTGCGCTTGACCTCCCGCCTTTGCTGGAGCGTCATCCCCACCAATGAAACGCCGGCTTGGAGGGCTACTGTGAGGGTCCTTGATCGCAGGCATTTCTACTGCTGTACGTAGTATTGTGAATGAGCGATACCAAAGCTACATAGCCGTGGAGTTAAGAGTCAGAAATTATGTCATGTTTCCCAGTGTATTCCTGCGTGCTTACTCGTACTCGTAGACCAGTAAAAGACGCGGTGGGCAAGTACACACTCGTACGGAGTACACACACCTACAACCAAAAAGAATGGAAAAATCTGCCCGCACGGGCGGCCCCGACGCGATCGAATCAGCTGTTGCCACTTACGCCAGATGGCCACCCTTCTCGGCCAATCCGGGCTCCGCTTCGACGTGTGCATCTCCCTCTTTCGGCGGCTCTGTTGGCCCTAATAAATTGCAAAACCTTATTCCACTCGTCCACCAGCAAACACCGCATCCGTGCTCGGTCAACTAATAACGGATTTGTCTTTTTCCTTGTCTGGTATAGACTCCGCCGCAGTGTAATAAGTGGTGTCGAAAGGGGAAAAAAAGTACTACGAGTAGTACCGCTTGCTCTGACACGGCCCCCCTTGTCTTTCGAACCCCAGATGTGTGTATACAGCTTCTACTCCGTAAATACCAGTAAGATAAATTAGGCCCTACAAGAACAGCATCAATAATGGCGTCTATTGTTGAATTGCTGGCATAAAAGAGGAACCAGCCTGGCACCATATTTAGTCTTACGAGTAAAATAGATTGGAAAAGTGTGCCCGCCGTGCCATCATCGACTGATCATCGGTTAGCAAGCGATACAGGTGATTGCAGACGAGGTTCCCCGCCGATACCTCGACTGCTCCCCCTGAACCTGGAAATCCGGAGCTGACTGTCAGGATTGCTACATACTCGTAGATGAGATGGGTTCTGCGGGTATGTACGCATCCGTACGACGTACTTATCTTATGTAGACAAGTTACAAACTTGTGCCTCTGTCCATACCCTGCTTAACCCTTCAAAAGGTGTTAAAAGTTTCCCTGTAGCCCCTGAAAGCACTCCCGTTTTCCGTCGCACGGGTATTGTATATAATTAGATACACAAGGCGACGACGCGGGTACTCGTACATACGTCGTAACAGAGCCCACTGGAGGCCATGACTGCCGCTCCCTTCCAAGAGGCTGAATGAGGAACCGCTCGTCAAGTTTTAGGTGCTCCGCCTCCCGCCCACTGCCAAACTGCCCACTTTGTGCCCTCCCTACCGTTCACCTTGGCTGCCGCTCCACCTTTGCCCACTGGCGGAGGTGCCTGCCCACCCCTTTGGCAGCGCCTGGTTCAGCGGACACCTGCCCACTGAAAAACTGGCGCCGTGCTTTTTGCGACTCTGCAACATCGCAAACCACCGTTGCCGCCTGTAATCTTGCTGTGTCCTGCAGCCTCATCCATTTTGCCATCCTCAACACCACACCCCCTTGGTCGCCGAGCGTGCTTGCATTCACACAGGCCCACTCGTCCCATCGTCCTGCGCGTCTCATCGTCTCTTGTCCTACACCAGACGCAGCCCTTTGCAACGAACCTGACGCCATTGTTGTGTTGTCGAAGCCGAACCTCGAATCTGATATTCGCGAGTCGCTGCGTCGCTCTGTTACTTTTCGGCCTTTGAGCCACACGCTCCTTGAACCTTGCCGTTGGCAGACCCCTATCAGTCAGGAGTGCAGATCCTCCATTCGCTCGTTTCTTCGATTATTAGACTTTCCCGCCTCGCTCAAACACCTTCGCTATGGGTTTGGGTGCCCGCTGGCTCGTCAGCTTCGGCCTCTTGGTCTTGCCAGTGGCCGTTACGCTTGGCATTCTCTTCGGACTTCAAGCTAGATACGAAGCTAACGGTGGAAAGGGTTCCTTCACCGGACCCGGAGACAGCGGTCTCACGCCAAACGACAACAGGCTCACTTACCAACAGAGCTGCGAGCTAGCTACAGGTTTGGGAGAAGACAAAAGATGGAAGGGTCAAGAATACATACGTAAGTACAAATATTGCGTCATTCGCTGCCTTCCATCTGTTGGCTAGCCTGTGTGTGGTACTCTGATCAAAGGGAATTGAAGTGGCTGCGAATAGCGCACCTTCTGAGCCAGCGTATAGACAATCAAGTCCGCTAACCATTGACTAACATTTGAATTCTAGTGAATCCGAACCAATGGAAAGTTTTAGAACTTGACGGTGAGAGCAGTCTCTGCATGGATGTAAGTTACTTGACCAACTCTCAGCCCCTGTTCCAAAATGGCTGTGCTACGGTCTTATGGCTTTAGCTGGCTGTAACACAGTTCTTGTTTAGCTTGTTAATCTCATCGAGTGTACTTGACTCTAACTTTGTTCCTAGATCATCTGGCACAACAACGGCTCTTATGCGACCAAGGACACTGCTCCTAAATTCCAAGCCACCTGGCAGTACGATCCAGAGAACAACGTATCCGTACACGCTTTCCCCAATGCCGGACTTGTCGGCGTGTTTCCGAAAAAGATAAATTCTGTGTCTGAGATCAACGTGGAACTTGAGTGGACTTATGCTCTTGGAAACGAGAACAAGACAAGCTCCGATGTCGACCTGACCAGAAATAGCGATGTACAAGCCAATGTGGCCCTCGATTTGTTCATCGATGCGGATGCAAAAACTGCCGCAAAGAGTGCAGACGCTCGTTTTGAAATCATGGTCTGGTTCGCAGCTATGGGTACTGCAAGTCAGCCCAACGGCGACGGCACTGTAATCGCGAACCTCGACGTTGAGGGCAACACTTTGTAAGTCGTTGTTGTCATATTCTCGGAGTGTTTTTTTTTTTTTCGATCTCTAACACAACGCAGCGATTTGTATTATGGTGACAACCCAACTGGCCAAAATGTGTACACCTGGATACCACGAAAGGCAGTAGAAAACTTCAAGGGCGACCTCTACCCGCTGGTAGAGGCAGTCATTAATTATTCTGGAACCGAAAAGACAGGTTCCTCGGATTGGGCCTCGGGATCCGACTATATTGGGTACCTCAGTATGGGCACCGAAGCCTATTTCTCACCGCGCAATGTCACTTTCTACGTACCCACGTTCTCTGTAAATGTGAAGGATGCCGCATAAGTCATCTATTGCTGGAAACATAGATGGAAGGATGGGTGGCGTTAATTGTGTTATTGTGGGATTGGAGTCTTATCTTTGGAATTATTTTTACTTATCCTCTTGTATCAACGGTCTTAAGTAATGGAATCATATACTTTGCACTTGTAACTATTGCATCATTTGTTCCCTAAATTCATAGCGAGGATAGATCTCGAGCTAATGCCGCGAGTCTACCTTTTGCTACTCCATACACGACCACATTAATTCGTCATTTGGATGCTTGGAGGCCTTTCACCGTTGCACGCCAGCGTCATGAATGGGTGTCGTCATCCCCAATCGAGAAGAGACCCTTGCCAAGAACGAGAATTAAAAAATCGCCATTCGGATAGACCCTGGCCTCGACTGCACGGGGCTGTATGCAAGTGGCTGCATGGGGGCTTAGGTAGGTGACGAAATCTCGTATTACATCCAGCCGGCTTTGGGTGGCATTTGGCAGCCTCGTGTTCGGCGAACTCGGGCTGTTGCAAAACTGCTGGGTGTCTTTTATTCGCCTATTTGGTAAAGGCGTTAATTATAGTGAACTGTCCAAGATGTTTAGGGCGGTATTTCAAACAGTATATCGTAATCGCATGTTCAGCCTGTATTCTTGATGGCAATCAAGCAAACCGCCGTCTGAACTGAACCTTTCGCGGGGAGATGTTTAGCATCTATATCACAAAGAACTCAAGGTTTTTTTTTTAGCAGGTTTGAAATGTTCGTAGATTCTGTCGGCTACAGAATTACAAGAGACAACATATCACCACAAAGCCGTCATAAACGACGCTCTGTGGCGACATTGGCAGTAGCGGAAGGCTCGCAGGGCAACGTTCATGTATAGCTATTTATAAAATTCATAATGATGCTGGCGAGCTTAACGAACGAATATTGAGAGCTGAATTCTATCTCTACAGCAGCAGCAGCTACTCTACAAATCGCGATTTTAAAAAAGTCACAAGAGTCAGTTGGTATGTGACCCACAGATTGTTCCGCACTTGATTAATACTTATAGTCTATATATAAAGGCATTAAAAGTCCAGATTTGTTTCTGATAGTCCTATGTATTCTGTGTTATCTTTTTATTCCATTTTATATGGGTTATTTCGTGCACGATCAACCTGTGGAGGTGGTCGCCCAAACATCTGGGGCATTTGTGGCTTGTGCACTACCCTGCGCCAGGAACAAGCTTAGCTCGCGAGCTGTCAGCCCAACTGACGCGACACCATACCCCGGACAACGGCCGCACAGAACCAACTTTCGAAACTCCAACTCCAACGCCTACGGACAAGACCAGTTTGTTGCAGCAAACATAGCATTCTGCTATTGAATAGAGACCGCGTCTTCATAGCTGGCTTTGTACGTCCAACCGCCACCACTCCCTCCCGCGTTCAGCTTGCCCAAGAAAGGGGCATCAGGGATCATGTCCATCGCAAGACCAAAACGCTGACTGCGATGACACAGCTCCAGATCCGGAACGAGAAGCTCACGAACACGAATAGCTACTTGAAATCTATAAGCAACTCTTCAACATGGCGGACAATCAGGCCGAGACTCCTAATCCGGCGGGGAAGCTGGAGGGTATGGAACTTTGTTTACCTTGAACCTCGGCTATTGGCAAGAGGATCAATGCCTGAATGGACTGCTGACCAGTGACATATTGAATTATTTAGCGCAGATCAAGTCTGCTGATATGGTGAGTGAGCTTCGTTTCCGCAGACAGTAGCTGGTGGCTAATCAGTGTCCTTGCAGACCGAAGATATGCAGCAAGAATCGATTGAAGTCGGTACGTGATTCGAGACGAGCGAGTTAATGTGTAGAGCACACACATAATAAAACAACCTCCTGACACACTTGTCTAGCACAAGAAGCTATGTCTAGATTCACTATTGAAAAGGTTTGTTTAGCGTTTACAAGTGACCCTCGACAGCGGCTTCTAACGTAATTTATTGCAGGATATTGCCCAGCATATCAAGCGAACAGTTAGTACATACCGAAAACGATATTCGATACGAGCTATGTCTCGAAGAACGAATCAACCCCGAACGGAAAAGCTAATACAGCAGATGCAGTTTGACGATCGAAAAGGCCCAACATGGCATTGCATTGTTGGCCGCAACTTTGGCAGCTTCGTGACCCACGGTACGTCCATAACTGCGTATTTGACATTTCCGGAACCTTCAGTCGAAATTTGCGCGGGACAACACATCCTAAGCATAATCGTTGAAAATTCGAAGCCCTGTCAACGACATGTTCTCAGGCCTATCGATGTCTATTCCAGCAACAATTAAACTAACATCTTGCAGAGACAAAGCACTTCATCTATTTCTACCTTGGCCACTGTGCTATTCTTCTCTTCAAGACTCAGTAAGCGATTGGACGACTAACTCGACGATTGAAGAAAGCCTCGAATGTCTATGGCAAGGGCCAAATTCTGTCGGTCACCCACCAAGTACGCGACAAGGATGGGCGAATGCATGGAGATACTTATGATGAGATGACTAAGGCTGTCAGATATTTCCAATGAGCTACAAAAATTTTACGATGAGATTCAATTTTGATTCTGTGATCTTGTTCCTTGGGGTTGTTTATCCTTTGTTGGGCAACCGATCTTTAAGATTTTCTCGTGTGCTTGTTAGACTCATCTATACATCCCCTCAGCTCCTTTGTTTTTCCTTCGGTAATCTTACGACCAAATCACTCGAAAACGTTGTTTCCTTATTACATAATATAATGGCGTTCTGTGGTGTGATTTGTCTGGTGGCCGGAGTATTCACGCCACATCAACAGCCGTAGAGTTTGACGTCTGATCTAGCATACGTGATGAATGCTCTTTGATGAGCCATAGTTAAGAATGGCTCAAATTCTAAGCGCGATAATGTTCCTTCCGCTCGACTTTATTACGTAGCTGTACTCTTTGCCGATGCAGCTTACTTTTGCAAGAGATTCCATGAAGTGCTTGTTATAGACCTTAGATTGCTCTGTGCAGTTTTAAATGGATTCAAATATTTCAATCGGACAGCACCATAAATTTGACTACACTCATAGGCCGTAAGATGACTAGCAAAACGACACAACATAAAGCAAGGCTACTTTACTTCTCGCTCAATAGTAATATAGAAGAGTATTTGGACAGCGTTTTACGCGGCAGAACAAGCATATACTTGAAAACATTGTCATGATAGAAGGTCTTTTCACTTCGGCTGATACACCACTGCAGACTCGCCTCAGAAACGGATCTCGGCAAACCAATCAAGCAGCTTATTGATTTGCAAGTCAGAGATTTGTCTGACAATGGGCCGCCCTTACATGGGATTTGTTCCTCAACGAGCTGTTTTAATTGTAGCTACATTAATATTTGCGAATCATCTGTGTCTGTACAAACTGGCAAAGGCCAAATTTTCGAGCGATCTGTTGTCACTCTCATGCATTGCGACTAACTTATGTCTGGAGACCAAGGTGGGCTCTGTCTCCTGCTTTGTTCTTCTATAGGCTTGTGTATAAATTTGATTACGGATTGTATAAAAACTGGCTTCCGTGCGTTCTAGACAGGAGCGTGTGTCGGATGTAGAGAGTTGGTTAGTGGCGGCGAACCTCTATGACGATTTGGCCAGATCCCTACTAACACTGGCGACAAGAGACTCTCCATAAACTCCATATAGCGTGCACTAATTCCATGAAGACGGCATTACCATTGAACAAATCATCATCATTTGCAGTCACCTTTTCCCTTCTACTGTGAGCCTACATCTTGATCTTTATGATTTTAATGTAATATGAATATTTAAGCGACAAGACAAGTAACCTCGATACATCTACCTTCATATACCCAAGACGTGTGTTGTATGCCCAACATTACACACCTTATCAGGACCGCCCTCAATTACTGTAAGGCGAATTGCTGTGCGCCTTGCCGCAAAGCTGTTGGTAAATAGCGTCTAGAGCCGAGTGGCGGTACAATTTAGCTGCGCCGCAATGCGGCCGCTGCCTAATTAGTTCTACCCCATATCTACGAGATGGTATGAAAAACATAAACTCATCCATTTAGACAATGCTGCCTAGGCACCCATCCACCGGTTTAACAACTAGGCTTCTCTTGCTCCCTGGTGTGCCCGCAAACGAACCGCTGAGATGAGACGATGGAGAATCGACCCGGTAGGCGCAGTAGCCAGGGGAGTAATTCGGTGTGTCCTGATACTGATCGACACAATAGGGAGCGCAGTGCTTTTGGCTTTTCACGCTCTGGAAAAATCAGTTAGAGCGTACTACTCGTTTAAACGTTGGCTTATTGGTCTCGCACAGCAGAAGAATCGAAGCCACAGGCGGTTTTCAGAGCCCCAGAGTGCAATGTTAGAGCGCTCACCGTTGCTCCGCCTCCCATCAGAGCTACGTCTTCGGGTTTACGAGCTTGCGCTTCAGACTGGTACTAATGCGAATGGGAGAAGCGGATGTGTTTTGCAACTTGGAGTTGGTCTTAGAGGCATGTACCTCGTACGCTGCGCCCCCTACCCATCGAGTTGGCACGCCTTTCAACACGTCCGGTCAGATGACGACTCGCCTAGCAAAACATTGCCCTACATATTAGCTCTCGGCGGCTCAGCGAAAGATCCCTTCGTTGCTCCGCCAAACCGAGGCTGTGTCCATTACGGCCGCAACGAGAGTTTGATCTGTGGCGATATGAGTGGCAGCTTGGGATGGCAGAATGCCAACCATGGCGAGGCTTTCTGCCGATTTACATCCTTGATATGTGTATGCCGGACATTTTACTGTGAGGTCTTGCGGATACTTTATGCCCAGAACACCATTAGTTTCTTCGGAGCAGACATGGTTCCCTTTTTCATACGGAGTGTTGGCGCGGACGGGTTGGCGATGGTTCGAAATGTCCACCTTGCTCTACATTTGGAAGCAACTCGATGGATAGATGTGAGGAAGAAGCAAAAAGTCTTGAAGATGGTTCAGGGTTTGAAGAAGCGGTTTGTTGGCCTCAAACAGCTCGATGTTGAGGTCATTTTCACATGGGTCAGCCGACAGATGCAGATCTACTATGGAAATGGATCATGCAAGAGGTCTTTGCTCCCTTGGGTTGCCTCGACGAGTTCGTTCTTAAAGTTTCTGTGGCACTGCCGCTATCGGAGCCTGCAAGAGATCGAATTGGATATAATGGCTGGCAACCCGAATTAGAATCACTTAGCTCTTGGAGTAGTGATGACTACCAGAGTCTGAAGCTCGCATTGACAAGAGAGCCGCATAATACTCTGAATACGTCAACGGGGTCTATGACGCGTGAACTGTAACGAACAATCCGCGTTGCAAGTATTTCTATGGCTTCTGGTTATACTCGCGCCATTGTCTGCCTTTTTCTAAGGATGCAAGCACCACACTATCATAACTTGACTGGGATGGATTGACTTATCACCTCTCTCTTCCGTTGGTGTTGAAGCCGCCTGGGTTATTCCCTTTACAGAATGGCATATTTTGTTACTTCAATACTTGCACCAGCGTCTCTACCATAAAGGTCAAGTCTTTAATTTGCAAACGACCTGTACGGAAGCCCTGTTTTCAATGGGAAGTACGAAGAGACTTGTAGGCCTCAGCAACAGCTATCTTTGTTTAATCATTAAAGTTACGGCTATGTAGAAAACTAGCTAATTAAGAGCCGGAAGAAGCACTCTATAAAAACTTAAACTAGCTATAACCGCAGTGGTAAAAACTAGCAAGATGACCAGGAAATAAGCTTGGCAAGGCGTCAAACTATACATCGTCTCGGGACAAGTGTGCGCATAGATATCTCTTAACCTTGCAAACCCTTTTCCCGCCTCTCTACTAGGTCGTAACTCAGCTATATAGCTACTAGTCTATGTAAATACAATAGAGCTATTCTTTTACCTATATTGTTCGTATTTCCTGTTTATAGACGCTACAGAAGGCTAATTTAGCTGTTGAAACTTCACTTTCCTAGCGTGACGCTAATAGATTCTAATAAGAAGATGTTCATATTAATACAGCTTGGCTGCGGTCGTGCATGCCCGTAGACGTGGCAAGACGACAAGGTCATTTGAGCTAAGAAGTTATATAATCATAGTCTTCACAATGGCGTTGCTTATGATACGTCGCCACAGGTATACTATAATCGTTGTTATACCGTCATACATGCATAGAAGGAATGATATGCCAAAAATGAGGAAAATCATGCGACAATAAGCTATGGAAAACCATCCCTTGGCCTAAGGTTGCCACAGAAGTCATAATATTTACAAGATAAGGCTGGGCATAATCCAGTACATTGGGGTTTACTTTGGAAAGAACGGAAAGCAGCCAGCTTTTCTCTCAGTTACACGCTTTCCTTGCGCTCTAATTCCTCCCGTAAAGTTTCACTCCGCTCAGCCGTGAGAGAAAATCACGGGCATTACAACACAAGGCACAAAGTTTACGCCGTCACTCAGCTGCCCAAAGTTATTCCTCCGAGTCGTAAGTTATCCCCTAGCTAGTAAAGAAACTCACGCATCAGCAGCCACAGGCGGCTAGCGGCGATATTATCCATCCGCTTACTCTCTCAAACTTTGAAGATGTGGGGGAGGGGGAGAGCTGAGGATCATCATGCTACACACACACACACAAGGAACGCAGCGAACGTCGCGGCATATTCCCAGCTTCTAGATGCAGACAAGCTCGTGGTTCTTCCGCTTGTTGATGATGTGGCTAACATGTTTTCTTTTCCCACATGTGTGCGGGAATTCCTGCAAGAATGAAATAGCATGTTACATTGTAGTATGCAAAGAGAGTTTTGCTTTCCATCACCACACCACAATCCCCACAGCCAGTAATCCATGCCTGCCTAGGTGGGACAAGTCTAACCGACGTTAAAGGATTACCCGACACTCAATTTAGAAGGTCGCCGGCAGCTGAAAAAGGTGGTTCTACGATGGCTGGGAAGATGTTGTACTTTTTGTGCATAGTCCCGGGACGTCCCAGGTTGAATACACAGAGCAAGTAGTATAAAGGACGGTACAAAGTTGTGGTTAGTCTTTAATTCTACGTGCAGAATGCAGAATGCAGTACAACACTTCCGTAAACGGCAATAAACTAAACCGACTTCAAAGCCAAATTCACAGGCTATTATTGCTGGGGTGTCCATGCCAACGCCGAACACCGCGGGCCATGAGAGAATTTCAAGCAAGAAACAACGTGCCTCGTGGCTGGCCACAGCCATGCAACTGACCGGGATTGTACAGAACAAGGCGGGGTTATCATCACATCCCATCCCACATGGAGAAACCTCCATTGCAGGACCAGGTACTTTGCGGGCAAAGACACAGCCGCCGTTTTTGAGTATAGAACAAATGTGCTTGAAAGGGTTTCTACCCTGTATACAAAGCAGGCTTATCTACCTGCTGTTTCTGGGTAATGGGTATTTTTCTAACAATTTAAATGATTAGAGGAATTTAAAAAGCAAATGGCAAAGTCAAGTCAAGTCAAGCCCAAGCGACGCCGCTTCTTGCTTGGTGGCGTTACACTCGGCAAGGTAAGGTACGAAGACGAGGCACACCAGCGCCTAGTTGGGGCAGTCCGAGCCCGCCCGATGAAACGAAAAAGAAGCAAAAGCACATCTACCGACCACAGGTAGGCGGACGCGAAAGATGGTCGCACCCGGTCGGCTTCAGCAACTAAAAGGGCACAAAAACAGAGAGAAAGAGGCAGTGTTATAATAGAGTGGCTCGGTGCCCCATCAGCAATGGGGCAAAAAGCAAGTATAGCGCAATCGCCAGGGGACTGGAAGAAGCAAAGAAGATATGTTACGTTGGCTGGCGTCAAATTATTCAACACAAGCCTCCTTTATCTGTAACTTTTCTTTATCCGGGTTGCTGGGCTCAGGCACCGGGGAGATACCTAGATTAGCTACCGCACGATTTGCTTGGTGTTTACCTTGTACAAGATGCAGAAATGCAAAGCATATTCGTAGCATGTGCCTGATAATCGTATTATACTTGGTAGTCATAAGCGGCCAAGTATTATTCTCTCCAAACGCCACAATGGAATATTAAATCATAACATGTGCCCCTCTGGTTACCAAAGCGCCGCGTGCCCAGTAGATAATTAATCATACCAACAGACACGCAAGCAGACGTCGGACCGCCAGCCACACCGGTACAATTTTCTTTGTTATAGTTGCCTGGTTTTTTGGGGGACCAAAAGGCAAATTATCGCATGCCCTTCTCTGGCAGGGCAGCGTAATTACGAGCATGTATACGACTATCACTAGTAGTCCATGTAAGAGAGTCACGCCGAAACAAGAATGATTGTCAGCTCTCGGCCAAAAACATGTGCGGCTAAGCTGCTGCTGTTGTACTTGGCACCATCGCCGATTGGTCCTTGTAACTACTCTTGCTCGCCCTCCCTCGTAATTTCGCAGCAAGCAATATCGTCTCCGTCATAGTCGTCAAAGAGCGTGTCCATTGGAATGCGGGAAGGAACCCGGAGATAAAGAGCGATTCGCAGGAGAGAGACGTCTCTCTTTCTGTTGTCCGCGCTTGACTTGACTCTGCTAACGATAGTTAGCGCGGCGAGCAGTCACGGACGGCTGGGCAAGGGAGGAGGTGCGCCTAGCCACTTTTTGCACCAAGTGGACCGACGGGGGTAGACATCCAGGAACGCCATACCGTATGGCCTGAAATGTGTCGGGCCAGTCCGTCCAACGGGGGAAGCAGTGGCATGGTGTTATGGACCGCGAGGTAGTAGCACGTCGGATATGTTGCACGAATGGCGTTGACGTTGACAACGGACATGTTGTTGGCTGTCAGCGTAACTTGGGGCTGCTCATGGGCTGTCAGCTATGCGTCGCATTGTGCACGATGCTGACGAGACAATTGAGACCAAACCCGGCTATCGATGTATTACTCGTACGGATATCCACGAGAAGGCTGGACATGCGATTGGACTAGCCAGCCGGTTCGTATCACCGGCCCGCACACTCTGGGCTAGGCCGGGTGGGGGCGAGAGTAAGCAGGGCTCGCAGAGGAACCCAAAGCCTCCGACATGTACGGAGTACTCGTAACATATACATAAGCAGCTGGAGGGCTACTATAGGTATTTGTACGCCGAGCCGAAAAGCCAGAAGATGCCGCAGGTGCTCTGTAGTTGTTACTGCTTTTGTCGCAGCTCTTCCTTGCCTTTGTACCAAAGCCGACAATGTCTCCAGTACCAGCCAATGAAGTGTCTTTGTTATCAAAGGTAACCATAATGGCTTAATTAATAAGGCACGACGGGAAACACACCGTTTCGGATACGGGATTGACTGAATGCGGCCATGAGACACCATTCATGCTCGTATCGTGATGGAACCTTTACGACGTACACCAGTACAACAAGCAATGGCGGCTCCTGCCATGGTAATAAATCGCCTCTTAACCCAGCCCCGCGACAGGAAAGGGCAGTTGATCCAAAGGGTTGGTTGGTGGGTATTGTTGGGACACTGAGATGAAAGTGGTTCTTTGTCATTCCGGCGCTGGTGAGTTCTTGTCTTGGATAAGCTTCGTTCGACCGAAACCAAAACATTCGATTCAAATCAGAGAGGCGAGGTTTCCTTTATTTCCTTTATTTTTCCCTTTTGCTAGTCTGTCCGGCTTGGCTTTGCAGGTGCGTTACCACAGCGCACTGGTCGTCTAGTAAGGACAGTGTCTACTCGTATACACTCAAGGCACTTTTAATTTTATGGTTTGTTGCGGCGCCTGAGTGACGGCCGCCTGGTGCTTCGGCCATGAAGTTGACGACCTGCTTACTCTGCAGCTTGTCGGCACGTTAGTGCATACATACTTGTATTAATACTACTACTCGTAGCGAGCCTCGTTGGTGTATGCTTTTGAAAAGCTTCGATCCGAGCTGGGGGCGTCTGACCAGACGGACAACCTATTGCGACGACTAGGATATACCTAGGTGCATAGGTTTTGCCACTGCGTAATTTTCTCGAAACATTTTCGGTAGGTAAATGGCACAGCAGAATGAAACGGAAATGACAGAGTACACGCCCGGCCATTCAGTAACCCGATATGAACCAATATTGTTTCAGACAAGGTCGTGCCCATTGCCGAAACGGCGGCCAGTGTGAGCTCGGCTGGGGAGCACCAAAGGGCAACTGCATCATCGCGGATCATGGTTGCATTCTGCCATGTTTTGGAATACCATTGCCTGTCTGTCTGCTTTGGGGTCTGCAAGGCAATGTATCTGCCAGGTAGTAATATGCCGGTATCATTACTGTACTGTTGTCCGAAGACCTATGTACGACGTAAAGGCAGTCCGACAAGACGGGCCGGGCAGTTTTGTCCATGGCATCATCCTGCTTGCACCATACCTTGTTGAGCCACAACCGTCAAGACCTTGGCGGCCAGAGGCGAAGCTGGTTGGAAGACGAAATCCCGCTAGCCTTGTGCCACACCCTTGTTTCCACACGCACCCCTTGTCGATGCGTTGACGCTTCAACCCACGAGTTAGCAAGTTTGTCTGTACCAGGGATCCGAGAGGCAGAGTACGAGTACTTCGTAGCATCGGCCGATCAGACGCTACAGAGTCGATACTGTGCGGACCATGTGCTTCAGTTGAGCTTTGAGAGAGGTTGAACATCGCGGGAGAGTGTTCAAAGGTGGTGTAAGCAGGTAATTGTCGCCGCTATTTCTTTTTACTTCAGACATTGGCCGAATTGCGATTGGTAGTGTACTTGTAGGTGATGGTTTAGCATTTTTTGGGTTTGCCGTGTTTTATTATGAAACCCATGAGTGACAAAACAGCGAAGAAAAGCTAGATTATTTATATAGCGTCACCTTGTCAGTCAGTTGGGGCGCAGTATTAAAAGTTCCTGGCAATTTGTATTTGAGCAAGCGGGCACAGCCTCCGGCAAATGGGTCAAGCCAACCGCTGCGAGTCTATCACGAGCCGCTGAAAGGTCGGTGACGGCAGAAATCTTGTCGTCTAATTACTCGTAGCTGGCAAGTGTAGAGTCTTGATGCTGTGCGCCTAGCACAACGATGCCGCTGTGAAGTGATGGAACATTCCCATGTGTGAGTACAGCTCCGTGTACGAGTAGTAGAGTCCACCTGTCATACGGGCCTTTGTCGTATTGTCTTGGATGCCCGAATGCCGCACCCCAGCTTGCTCGTACTGTACTAGTTATGTGTCTCGTATGCTATGTCCACAGGCCATAGTTCGGGATGGCCGCAGCGGCGACAGCGGCCCGTCATGCAGAGTGGTCCGTGTGTATGACATTGGGCGAGGGGGACTGGTCGCACCCGCTGGGCGTGTTGGCATTGTTGTAGCAAAGGGCGTAATAGCCTTGAAGTAATTGTTTCTCTGCTGGGGAATGCTATGGCAGGAGTCGAGCTTTTTTGACGAACCAGAACTCATGCCCTGGCAAACTAGACATCCCTTGATATGGTCCGTAGCCACTCTTCTGCGGTATGGGCAGCAATGTTCTCTGTGGGTACGGCGCCGCTTCAATGTCGACACTTTGATTTGGGTCAGGCGAGACCATGTCGAGGCTTATTCTTAGTACGGATACTACGAGTATTGGTGCAGAAGAACACAAGGCGAGGAGGTACGACTACTCCTGGGAGGCGGCGCTGAACTTGGCTGCGTTGACTTTGTAAGTAGGTAGGCCAAGTTCTGCCACGGCGTCCTTTTTCTACAGCTGCCACAACAGTTGTAGCAAGCGTATAGTAGTATCGTTCAAGGCATTGAGGATTTGTGCGGCTAGAGCGTGGTCTGACATCAGGCTCATACACAGTGTTTGGGTGGGTGGCAACCGTGCTCCGGGACTACGAGTAGGATCGTCCTCATCATCGGCTTCCATGCGAGACAACAAAGACGCGCATCTGCGTCAGGGCTCATGGCCAGCTGGACAAGAGATTGGTATCGGGATGCGTCTGATTTCTCTTCCTCAATAGGGCGCCGCTTATAGGGGAAACTTTGAATGCGGCCCTTTGTTGCATTGGAGATGGTCACAATGGGTGTAAAGTTTGTGCAAAGAAATAAACGTTGCAGTCGCCTGTTTGGCGTAGGTATTGTGGTACGGTGTACAGCAGGTGGCAGCAGTTGGCAGCAGGTGGCAGCAGGTGGCAGCAGGTGGCAGCAGGTGGCAGCAGATGTTCGCACAGCGGCATTTTAGCGCCAGAACAGAGTTTCGCCAGACCACACACAGCGTCTCTTTTGCTCACGTCACCCACCCTCAGGGCGTCAGCGCTGACGAGAGCGCAGCAAAGTAGTCGCCTGCCGCCTACAAAACTACCTGAGTAGTCCTTTCGGGTGCTGACAGGTTGTTGCGGATAAAAATTGGGCTGCCATCATTTGCACCCGAAAGGTACACACACACCCCATTCTCCGTCGACTACTATACCTAAGTACCTAGTACTTAGTACCTACTACCTAGGCAGGTAGTAGGTAATCTTGGAGCAAAGATGTAGGTTCTTCCTTTGGAGGACCGCTCGGCATGTACTCCGTTGTTCGGACCGGTGGTGTTGAGTTTTGTGCGGTGAGTCTCTACTTACTGTACCTTTATGCTCGATTGTTGCGGGATTAATAAAGGCAAAGCAGACAAGGCGCAGAAACTACAAAGCTGAAGCAAGAAAGAGGCGTTTCTAAACTCAAGGCCAGTACCATTTCGGACCAATTTGTGCCTTGTTTGCCGCCGGTGTCACCACACTCGACAGCCAATGCCCGCCTCTGTTTTCTGTCTCGTCACTGCAGGGAGACTTCTGTACCAGACTACTTGCCAGGTACCTTAGGTAGGTAGTACCTAGGTACAGCGCAGAGGCACTTCCCGCTGAAGACTGACCTCCGTTGGCGCTCACTGCGAGCTACTAAGGCACCTAGGCAAAGGGTATAGTACTACTTACTAAGGTACCTTATGGGCTGCAAGGCACTGTACCTAAGGTAGGTAAGTAGCTACCAATGCAGAACAAAGGCTACATGCTAGCGTCCAGGTACCTTACCCACCTAAGGTACCTACCTAGAATCACACATAAAGCTTCATACCCTTCCACAATCACAATATCACGTCTTGTCGCTAGCAAACTTTTGCTTTGGCTAATAGGTACCTAAAGATGACGATTCTATTCTCAATATGGCTGGATCTGTATGCTGCACAGTAGCAGGTTGTACAGTACACGTTGATGCATGGTGCTCATAAATGTATGACGGGGCTGTAAGTAGGTATGACCTGCTGTCTGCGCGGTACAACCCACCGTATCATCCTGCACCGTCTGCCACGACTGCTTCAGCCCACACACCACACCACACACACAAGCCCCGGCCCCAGCCCAGCCCAGCCCAGCCCAGCCCACTCTGCGAGCTACTACTACTGCGGCCAGTTCTCCGCTTTCCGGTTGGGCCTGGCGTTACCTGCGCTACGTCGTACGTCGAACCTACCTGCGCTACTTGCCGGGGTCCGCCTCCGCCAACTCTACTAGGTAAGGGAGGTACTTGCTACGGCTCGGCCCCAACGCCTCACGCCGTCACCACCACTGACACCACCACTCTTTCTCACTCACATCTCTTGTCCGCCTACATACTCTCTTTTTCCTTCCCCTCGCACCGACAACTCTGGCATCACCAATCTCTCTGGCCACGGCCTTGTCAACCACCCTTCTGTGACTATGCCGGTCGTTTGCCAGCCTTGATTGTGCGAGTTGCTTCCACCTTTCAGTGCTGGCCCCGTGGGGTCTGCAGCAGTGATTCTTCGCACCTTCATCACGCTCCCAAAGCCTGCTGGCCGGTCACACAACAAAGCCGTCGTATCACCTTCATCGACCCCCGCCCTCTTGCCTTTTTCGCCTGCGAGAAACAACAATGTGGCACTGCCCCGTCACTGTGCTACTCGACAATCCTATCGCTATTTGATTTCCGCTCCTCCTCTCGTCTCTCCAGCCTTCTCGTCTTGTCGTCCCCGAACCCCCAATCCCATACCCACCTGAGAGAGCGCTATCGACCCCGAACAACATCTCGGCCGTCCTCATCCGCGAACCCGTATTATCCTCAGATCCTGCTTCGAATATTGCATAATGAACTCTCTCAAGGTCCCAGAGGCCGGCCTCACCCTGGAGGGCCCCTCTGCCCAGGTTGATGCCATTCCCTCACAAGCATTCGCCCTGACCTTGTCTGGCGATGTTGTTGCCAACTTGATCAAGGCGGCTCGTGGCGGAGATGGCCTCCAATTAGCTCTAGGAAAGACTCCTGTAAGTTTCCTCTATCCGTTGGCAGATAGAAGCTCATGGCCTGGTACCGCTGCCTCGTACCTTTACTACCATGGTGCCTAAAAGGTCTTCTACTTTGGGTCATGCTTGGCTAACCATGGATGGATGGATGGCTAGACCCTTCATTACGGCTCCAAATCACACCGCATATCACCCCCCCAGGACTCCTTCCCCTACGACCTCTACCTCACACGACCATTCGACTCTTCCAGAACAGCTGGACGCCTTCCCCTTACAACCGACCTCTTCACAAAGCCAAAGCCTTCAAACAAGTCACAGACAGACAAGGAGGCCACAACAAAACCCAAGAGTGCCGTCACAAGCAAGACTTTGCCCTCAGGGCTAGACTCGGACATTGAGGCACTGCAAAATGGACTAGCCGAAAACGAAGCGAGGAAAGCGAGGTTCGTTGCGTCAAATTAAATGTATTAGCAAAAGCACTAAAAAAAATACTAACCTGGCCCACAGGGCACAAATGATTGAACGAGCTCCTGATAAGAAAAGGGCCTCCGCAAAGGCCAAGGGCAAACTGTTGTCAGGTTACGGCTCAAATCCGCCCTCGCTACCT
This sequence comes from Lecanicillium sp. LEC01, assembly GCA_002242745.2. Taxonomy (NCBI): domain Eukaryota; kingdom Fungi; phylum Ascomycota; class Sordariomycetes; order Hypocreales; family Cordycipitaceae; genus Lecanicillium; species Lecanicillium sp. LEC01. The sequence continues at coordinate 430,328 of NIWZ02000015.1, read as the reverse complement.
ACCTCACCCGGCCGAAACGGACACGCCTCGCCCGCAGCCACATCCGCACCGTCCGCCTCCCAAGTAGCCGTTGAACGAGCAAAAGACCAAAGAAAATCACTGGTTCACGAGCTCGCAGTCAAGGAGCAGACAATGGAACATCTGCGAGACAGGTGGACGGGCAAGGATGAAGATTTTCGACCGGCGTTGGAAAAGGTGGCGGATTGTGCACCGGATTCAAAACTGTGGAATATGAAAAAGGTGTACTGGAAGGAGTTAGACGTCTGGAACTATGACTACGACACAGAAGCCGAACGCCAAAAGGCGATAGACAACGCCGTTCGGCAGTTTGACAGACAGAGGCTGTCTGCCTCGGAACCAGAGTGGCAGAAACTTCTGCCCAAGGAGGAACGCGGCAAGGGCAAGTGCCTGAGTCGTCTTCAGACAACGCTTGCCAAGGGGCCTGCTCCAGCAGCCCCCAAGATCAAGGTACAGAAAGCGGATGACGGCTCCGGGTCGAAGCACGATGGTGACAATCTTGGCGGCAAGACTGGAGGCGAGAGCATGTCCAGGTCCAGCTCTAGCAATGGGCCGTCCAAGCCCAAAAAGCCTTCAGCTGCGGACGCCCAAGCCAAGAGATTGCTAGGCAGCTCCAAAGCCAAGACAGCGTCTTCAAAGACGTCACCATCAAAGGGGAAAGTCGGTGGTTCAAAGACCAACGGTAATCCCCCGCTGTCCCAGGAATACGTCTACGATTCTGACTCCTCTGGGGAAGAGACGTCTTTGGCCAAGCCTGCGCCAAAGGGAGACGTGGTCAAAGACACTGTCGTAGTCACGGCGAAACCTCCTGCAAAGGCTCCGACGAAAGAGCAGCCAGCCAAACGACCGCACGAAGACGATGACTCGAGTTCCAGCTCGGGGACGCCGCTCGCAAAGCGCCACAAGCAACGTCCTACACCGCAACCCTCTAAGCTCAAAGAGCGAGAGGGGGAACGCGAACGGGATCGTGAGAGAGAGCGTGAGCGTGAGCGCCGACGTGAGCAGCCAGCGGAACCGAAGCAGAAGTCACGCGGTCCTGCCACAACATCCACAGCAAGGCCCAAAAACACGTCACCAACCAAGTCATCACCTCTTGCCTCTTCGCCGCCGACCAATGCCTCGGACATGGAAACAGACCGAGCGCCGGTGGCGAAGAAGCGCAAGGCGGAGCTGGAAATGAAGCCAGCGACTGTGAAGCGCAGGGCTCCAAGCCGAGTTTCGTTGGAGGTGATGACCAAGGCGAACAAGTTCAAGGAGTACTATCAAAAGTATCAGACTCTGCATCGCCAGATTGCAGACCTTGACAATCCGCCGGACGAAAAGGTGGCCAACTTGCTGAACATGCGAGGCAGGCTGGTGAACATGAAGAAGGAGATTTACCGGGAGTGCTCGCCAGTTTGAGACGTCTAGACGGGGTAGTGTTTTTCGCCGCTTGCTGTTTTCATGGGGATTAGACTTGGCTTTTTAGGTGTTTGTTGCTTTTTCTTCTGAGTCGAAAGTTTCTGCTTTTATTCGTCTACCGGCGCAAGCGAATGGGAGGAAATACCTATATTTATACTTGATTTGCATTTACACCAGGGGTTATTGGACAGGCTACATTTGCATCTACACACCGCGGATTTTGGGAAAAGACATATGACGCAACATAGAGTGCGTTTCAGAACACCATGAATATTTACAGAAGATATATGAATATATGCCTTGCAATTTTGAACAACGGCTGCTGATTATGTTTGAGGTGTGTGAGTGAAGCATAACGTGCGATGACGATGGAAGGGCTAGCAAACTTGAGTGTTTGTGGGAGAGATACTATTTGCTAGTTGCGTGTGGGTGCACCAAAAGCTCGGTTTCGGAGCGACAGGCAAGGCCATCTCATCACGTACAGCTGTAACAATACGCCGTCAAGGTCGCAATGGTGCAATGTAACGCCTAATATTCTTCACAAAGCTTGCCTTACTTGCATCGCAAAACCCGCACTCAGCCTTACAAGGAGGAGCCTCAATCTTGTCGTAACGTGGAGGATCCCCAATATTTTGCCCGGATAGAGCGGACGAGCCCATAATTATTGTAGAGCTTGTACAGCATGTTTACCTTGTAGTAGACAGTATCTCAGAGATGCTAAAGAACGAAAGCCTTATTGCTGATCCGATGTGAGTCTGGACCCTGAAACTTGGCGGGGCGGCGGGCCCGCAGGCCATGTTTTTTTTTTTTTTTGGCCCTGGCTTCTTTGCCTGGCCCGCCCAGTGAGGGACCCGCGTCCCACCCACGTTTTGGTGAGCAGCCTCCGTCGGGAACTCCTCAAAATTACAACATTTTCGGCGGCTATACGCATTGGAAATAGGGCCGGATTATTTGTCGCTGGCATGGCTGTTCTTTGATTATATTTTCTTGATCGACAAGGTGGCATTACGGTTATTGACTTACACGGGAGATTGGGCTTTTTGTGGTGGGCTGCCGAACAAAAAGGACTCAAGCTACGCGAAAAAAAAAAAAGACAAAGGATCGAGCGCCTTCTGAGACAGGCAGGAAAGGTCTCTAGATGGCGCTTGATCCAGAAGATTTCCCACAAATGTGGCAGAAGCCTAGCTATTCTGACCTTGCTGATATTCTGCAAAGTCTGGAACTGCAGCCGCCGGTCTGGAGTCGCAAGAAGCGGCCAATTCAAGAAGAAGCGGAGTCACTTGCTAGCCAGAACAAGGCCCAGGTCGCCAGATATCTGTCGTCCATCATCAAGAGCCCCCTGGCATGGATAGGCTCCGACGAAGACAAGGAAGCCCTCTGGGAAAAGGCTGGTAAACGCATGTCTGAGCGATGCGGTCGCGCCGCCATGGGCGACATTGTCCGCCGCTGGCCGTTTGAAGGTGATGACGATGACGTTACCGTCCCCTATGAGCCGTTTGAGCTTGCGGTCAAGGAGCCTGGCATGACGGGTGCTGCTCTGGGACTCAAGACTTGGGGCTCGTCGTATGTCCTTGCTCAACACCTGCCGCTGCTGGGTGCAACCTCGCTGTTTCGCCTGTTTGACGAGTCGTTGGGCCAGCCGCCGCCGAGAGTGCTGGAGCTGGGTTCTGGGACGGGGCTTTTGGGACTTGCTGCTGCGGCGTTGTGGAAGGTTGATGTTGCGCTGAGCGATTTGCCTGATATTGTGCCGAATTTGAAGCATAATGCTGAGAGGAATGATGAGGTAGTCACGGCCAGAGGTGGTGGGCTGGCGGTTGCTCCGTTGACTTGGGGTGGTGAGATTGGTAAAGATGTGGATGAAGAGTTGTTTGGAGAGCCTTTTCAGTTTCCGGTATGTTGAAACCACTGGTGATATCTAATGCTGAATGAATGGAGGGTATGAGGGGCGGAGGAAGTGTTTGGTCAGATGGAGAGCTAACACTTGGCCTTGTAGATTGTGCTCGTCGCAGACCCTCTGTACTTTGACGACCACCCAGCACTACTCGCATCCGCCATTTCACAAAACCTCGCTCTGGGCTCAGAGTCCCGGGCGGTAGTCATGGTCCCGAAGCGAGATGACACTACCCGCCGGCTGCTTGAGTCGTTTCGACAAGCGATGCTGGACCTTGAGCCACCCCTGCTTTGCGAGCAAGAAGACGAGCTACCCGGACAAGACGACTGGGTGGAAAACGAGACTGGAGGCAGAATCAACTGCTGGCTGGGCGTCTTTTCCCGCGGGGGAACAACTCCTCCAGACCCTGGGCGAGGATGAGCGAGTAGTGCCACTGTTGCACTGCCGGAGGAGTTGTTGGAACATTGGGGAGGTGCGTATGTGGAGGCGGATGACGCGAGCATTCGATACGAAATTCACAACTGCTGAGACCTTTACTCCTTTTGCTTCATGCACACCAGCATACGATGTCACGAATACGAAGCGACTTGGATAGAATATAGACAGAATAGACTTATGACGATAATAGAGAGCGGCATTCGCTGCGAATACCGAACATTTTACACTTATTCATTCATATGCATACAATGAATTTCTCATGCAGACCGGCTGTAGACAAGGCCATCACGAGGTCTCAACAACGAGCAAAGAAAGCAAAGATCACCACACAACGCAAAACTTCCCAACAAAAAAAGCCAACTTTAGGTCAGATTCATCACAGAAACGCGCGACCGACCTTTTGGCTTGTTGTCGCGGCACCATCCATCACCGTCTAGATGAATCATGTAACAGGAATACACCGCCGTGCTGACATCACCATCTGGCTTGTTCGGGAATAGCTTGCTTGCTGGAAACCTTGTCAGCGTATTACAGATGGCCGACTTACAAGGTAGACGGCACTCTATGCAAAACTTAGTATCAATCTATTTTCATGTTGTCTCGCTTCTTTGGCCCCCCCTCCATCACTCCGTTGCCGACGTGTAAAGGCATATGTCGTGGAAGGGGGTGGCATAAGGGCCAGACGGCCAGACGGCCAGACGGCCAGCCGTGCCAGCCGTTGTATAACCCTGTCCTCTGGATTCCTCCGGGATATGACACCTAATACTTTGCTAGCGCTCTTAGCATTTGCCTCGTGTTACTATCACCGTTATCCGGTGAACGTGTGCTTCCGTGTAAGTGGCTACCGTCGTCACCCATGTCCAGACAGAGATAATCCTTGTCCCGGGAAGATTACAAGGTTTCGGGACTGGTTAAACGTTGTTGGGGGCCACAAGATACGGCCCGCTGAGGGTTAGGGGGGTGCCGCTGCCTCCCCTTGTGTGATGCTCGTGTCGTCCCGTCCCGATGTTGGCAAAGCTGTGTTGCAACGTGGAGGCTGGGGGAAAACCTTACCAACACCCCCTTCTTGAGAAATGGGGGCGTATAGCTTTGATACTTTGAGTATTCGGTAAATGAATGATGGGCTTGTATTCTGCATCTCGCCGAATTTTGCAGCTCCGCGTGCATGATTTCTGTTTTTCGTGTGATGGGAGAATAGGCGGTATACATGCGCGATTCAGGCTTGTGTGTCCTCACAACAGTGGCCGCCTGGATGATTTAAGAAAACGTTGAATTCAGTATGCTCTTTCAAACTATATAATGCTGGCTTTGGCCCTCTAAATATTTCGATTCTTTCTTGGAATTCGTCAAGCAGAACAAAGCTTACACTCAATCTTCTACTCTACTCTTGCAACACTTGCTCATTGGACACTCACCTTTTCACAACTTCAAGGACCCAAAACGTCTTTGTGTTATCTCTGTTTTCAGATCCCATCCCAAGTTACACACGTTATTCGCACACTTGACTGCGATTAAGGCTTTCTTTATTTACCCATCATCCATCTCAACATCTACCTGCAAGTACACAACTCTTCTCTCGTCAACTACTGAGGTCAAGACGGACAACAATCCGGTCCAGCTTTTGCTTTCATACTCTCAAAGGAAATAACCTTCTTACACAAGATCTTTTAGTTCAACACCATAAACGACCTCACCATGGCTGGTACACCAAGATACACGCCCGCACAGATTTTGTTCGTTTTGAATCTTGTCCAGCAAAGAAGAAAGGGGCTTGAAATCCGGGAGGCCTATCACAAGAGATTTGGCAAAGAGTTGTCCTTCAACGGACTGAGATATATCAAACACACGAAACTTACGGATCCAGGATTCAAGTACGCGTTTTATTTCTTTATTGTTTCCTTATTTCCCAGCCCGAGCCTCCATACACTAGCCACCTACCCATGGGAGCAACGCAAGACTCTTTGAATCAACTTTTTTCTTGCTGAGAAAAAGGGTTGTGAAGGGTTTATATACCTTCGTAAAGCCACTTGCAATAGCACGCACCCCGCAGGCTGCTCACACCCTACCCAAAACACATCACCTTTGCACATCTTTATCCGCCCTTTGTCCTCCCCACACTTCTCCGGACAAGAGTTGACGTGGTACAACCCTAGTGCCCCGAAATGGAATTTGCGTGCAGCTATAACTAAGCCAAAGCAGGTCCGTGTGGCCCGCCGTCGTTCGAGAACCGGCAAACAGCACCGCCGAGGTCACCCGCAGGCTCGGCCGCTTGACGATGAGGACCTCGAGGAAGTAGAGATTACCGTCTACGAGTTGGATAGTGAGTACGAGGACCAGAGCGAGGAGGTACAAAGGCACACCGGTGAGATGGTAGGAGGAAGCGGTGGATGTGGCGGTGTTGGTGTTGTTCAGGCAAGCGCTAGCGGGTGAGTTTTCCGAGTTACACTCGTGATGTTTGTGTTTGGGCGTTTCGCCCGTCTGTCTTGAGAATGAAAAGAATATCCTGTTCCCAGAAAAAAAAAAAAAATGTTACACGCATTATTTCCCGCTTTCCTTTCCGTGGCGCTATCCAATCAAGACACATGCACGATATCGTGGGCAGCGTCTGCGGCTCAGATGGTGATGACAGCTACAGACAAGTCACGGTTTCACAATGACACAAGGCAACATGGGTCTTGAGAGCTGACAATTTATATTTTGTATCACAGGAAAGCTAGAAGAGTTAGCGCCACCCCCCGAAAAGCAGCCAGGCAGTCACGACAAGCCTCGCTTACATCGGCGTCAACAGTCGGCACAGCGGTAAGCGAGGTAGCCGATATCCAAGCAACAACACCAAAGCGACGACGCGGGAAGGCATCCAGCAATGATACTCCCTCACGCCGCACAACAGTGCACCAGGTCCAACAAGCAGTCAGGAACAACACCGGCCACACCGTTGTTCCAAAGCCAGTATGTGTACTCACCTGCGCTGAAATCCATCATGACGGATACTAAAGAAAATAAGCAGAACCACACAGTAACCTCATATGGGCCACGGCAGCCTCTTGTGCCAACTTCTCAACATATCGGCCAGTTAATGCAACAGCAACAACTAGCAAGAGTCTCGGCACAAGAAGCTCAATCATTCGGGCCATACCAGAACAGGCAATTCACTAACCAGAGCCAATACAGCCATGGAACGTTTTCTGCAGGCCTCATGCCCGTGCCTGCCCAGTTCTGCCAGGGAGCTGTCGTCAGAGGGCCCGCAGACGAAACTTACTGGCTCGATATCCCGGTGTCGCAGCCGCTCGTCACAGAATACCACGCGCAAGTATACACAAACACAAGCCAGACTACCCAACATGGGTTCCAGAAAACCGTGCTCCATGTCCTCACATATGAGGAAGCTATGGAAGCGTTGCAGGTGGATGAGAAGATACACTCTGAGGTTGAGGCTGAGTTGTTTGCTTCAATGGCGATGACAGCCGAGACACAGAGTGTACCCGACGGCCCCAGTATGCCAAATTGGTGGTAGGGATTCGGCTCCGACTAGCCATGTCAAGAAGTCGATGACACCCAGCATATGAGCAGCAAGCGTCGGTAGAACCACCAGTATTGGATCCCAGTTTCGCACCTCGAGCTTGAACAGCTGCCTGGCTGCGGGAACGACCCAAGCCAACGTCCTCTTCAACGAGTAGGTGGCTGCTGAGGATCCAAAGCGTATATGGCATGCTAGGCTGCGCCGGGTTGTGTCTTCCGTTTTCCGAGTTGAGATTGTCCCCAAAACCGAGGAAGGTGTAAAGACATCTCAGGGAACAGGAACGTGCCGGGTCAAGGCTGTCTGTCCATCTGCACTTTCTTTTTTTTCGGAGCGCGGTTTTCCTCATCTTTTTATACCCATGAGAAGCAGGTGAGTTTGTGCTGTGTATACACCAAGATCATACGACATGATGCCCAAAACGAGGCTGGTATTCTGCGACAGGGCGGCAAGCGACATCAGTGATTGCGTGGCGAAGTGTGAATGGTTTGCCTGTCTTTTTCCGTTCTGGTATGGCCAGGTGAGTGGCTCATATGGAAACATTGTACAAAAACGTGGTTGGTTCTGCTTGCTTGTAACTTCTGGTGGCAGCGTGAGTGTAACATTGCTTTTTCCTTCGTTCTGCATCTTCCCCTCGTCTTTTGATACCCAGTGATTTCTTACCATATCGGCTCTTCCCCGGATGACTGTCTGGCCTGCTTTTGAAATACCCGGGATTTTTGAATACTTTTACTTGCTTACTCTTGCATAGTCTTTCCGCTAGGGCGTTTTGGGGCTTTTGGGGTGTGTTATATGGGTTGGATATTTTGGCTTGTCATGGGGAGTTAAACCGTAAACGAAGATTTGTGTAATAGTTTGATTTATTTCATTTTGGTTGGCATTTCAGCTAAAACGAAAATCCAAAGTATTAGACTATTTCCTACATTTCCAAACCAACTTCAAAATGACTCAGCACAAACATAAAAGACCACTGTGATAGCAAATCAACTGTACGCTTGAAACTGATGCCCAATCAAGCTAAAAGCGTCAGTGATTCATTGATTTTGTATGACGGTCAAGAATGAGGCGCTTATACTGTAGCCTCATGACGCCTCATTCGTTTCTTTGTGCGACCTCACTTGGCAGTGATACCCTGCCCTGATTCCACCTGTCACAGCAAGCTTGCCGGTGTGGTTGGGTCTACCGTGGCACGAACTTATAAAGACCGTCACAAGTCGTCGAATGTACTGGATATAAAAGCCGGAAATTTTCTATTTAAGGGGTATTTTCAAAAGACTGTGCCTGGAAACCGAAAGCGAGCGATATTTCGCCTGTAAAAGGCAATCGGTGATTAAATCTGGATGCTAACGTTTCTGCGCGAGTCGACTTCTTCCAGTGGAAATTGGAAGACAAACTTGAACAACTCTCTGAGATAGGAAAAGCGAGACGAATTGTTCATCATGGTATGTACCGACTTGGCCATTTCTTGTGCAGAGACTCGTTTGTTCCGTGACGAGGCAGCGTGTGCCCTAGGTACAAAGCCATCTTTGAGGACTGAATCTCTATACTGCTGAAGCAAAGTTGTGTGCGTAGGCAACGACCCAAATGCACCCGTCTGAAGACTCTGAACAAACTTTTGGAACGCATGCGCGCCGGCTTTGGGGTCGGTGATGCTATCTTTGTTGAACCCGAGATTCATGGCCGCGCGGAGAATCAGAACTTTGCATCGTGATACGTTGGGATCTTCTGTCGCTGTTGTGGTTGTCGCCGTGCTTGAGGTGCGGTTGCTATTGTGCGAGTAGCCTGACATTGTGGAAGCACTGCTGGACCATCGCTTGCCGCGACCGCCATCGCTGGATGGACCGAGAACCATTATGTTTGGTGGCATTTGAGGTGAGCGGCTCTCCGGCGAGACGGGTGTATCTTCAAACTCGGTGACTGGTGTTTCCGGGACAGGTGGAGGCTTGCGCGGTCTTTCTTCCTTCTGGTTTGATTTGACGCTACCTTTTCCAGACCGCAGCGATGACCGATTCGACGCTCGGCTCTCTCGGCCGGTTGAATTGGCCATGGCCGAGGGAGAAAAGAAGGACGTCTGGCTTGCCCGGGGCGTGCTTCTGTGTGACCGCCGTTTATCCATGATTCTTGTGAAAATATCACTTAGGTGTTGACAGGCAGTATCGGCATTTCGCAATAAATCGAGTTCGTCCACTTCGCCTCCGTGTCGCTCGTAACGTCGAATGACTAGCAGCGTGTCGACGAAATCCCAGGTTGATTGTAAGAGTGTGTCGGTCTCTCCCAGGGAATAAGGCACATCCTTATACATTTGCTTTATCAGTCGACCGCAAAGGGCAAGATAGAACTCCAATGTCCTTTCACGGAAATCTTCTGGCAGCGTATATTGAGTAGTGTAAACAACATTAGTAAGGGCAGTATACAGACTATTGGACGGGGTTAGCATATGCAGGCTCATTTGCGTAGCATGACTAACTGGGTGTTGAGCGTGTAGCTCACCCGAAGGACCGAGTCCGCAAACTCATCAATATTTTCCCTAGCTTCAAATAGCTCATCGCAGAGTCTTCGACAGAGATTCAAGTTCTTGCCAGAGGTGAGAGTATCGACTCCCTTGAAGTACATGGAGCTGATGAGATGGCAAAGTTGCCAGCAGCTTCTCCATGCCTTCTCGCGCGGGTCTGGTGTTCCCGGGCCGCGAAAGATCCTGTTATGGTAGATATTGTTGACTTCAACAAAAGTGGTACAGGCGTTCCAACGGGCTTTGAGAATTTTCTTTTCGCCATCTATCGGATCGGTGGGAGGTGCGTAGGAGAAAAAATCCGACTCATACATATCGAGGCCATCATCAACGTCAGCCTCAGTTTGCTCGTCGATTTCTAACCAAATTAGCGTGATTATTTTCCTGAGACCATATATTAGGACCTACTCTCTAGGCTGTTGGTGCTACTTGAACGTAGCCGGCTTCCGTCATGGAACATGTCCTTGAGATCCTGAGCCTGCGGGGTAGCATTGTCGATACTGTAGTACACTGGCTTTACGTCTGTTGACAAAATAGGAGCGTTTCTTTGGTCGTGGTTCTATTCACAATCTTGTCAGTAGATTTTTAGAGGAAGGTGCAAAGAATATATACCTGCGGAGAGCTACCGTTAAGAGTAGCAAGACTTGCACTGTCGGCACGCGGTGAAGTTTGCTCGCTTCGCTGAGGTTCAAGGGTAGATTCTGTGGATGTCTGTTGAGCGCGTAAGACCAATGTTCCCGAAATAGAACGGCATTTACTAACCCAGCTTGTAAAGCTTTCGGGCGCATGGATTACCGAGACGGCCTCTTCTTGTTCGGCTTGTCGAACCGTCTCTGGCAAGTCAGTTGCAAGCATAAGAACCTAATGGTGGTTAGCTCTGGCACCTTTTTCCCCAGCGCAAAATGTGCTTCTCAATAAAAAGAGAGGAGAAAAAAGAATAGAGGGCGGACATACCTCTGACTGGGCGGCACTCATGTCAGATTCGTTTGCATATTGTACGTCCTCCGAGGCGTCGTCTTCTATCTCCGTAGTCTCAGTGCCATTGGAGGTCACTGGGGACGGACCGACAATATCACTTGGGCTCAAGACACCTGTAGGATTGGATGATATCCTATTTATAGCTTCGGGTCGCAAAGATGCGGAGTCAGTCGCGGAGTGAGGAGAGGAGCTATAAATATGGCAAGACGTATCAGCTGGTGGGCCCGAACAACGTAGATTGAGAAAGTAAGAAGACACACAGAGTTCTGTAGGGTGATTTTTGCTCGGCTTCTTGTTGTTTAGACATCTCGATGTGCTTTGAAAAAGAAAAGTGCAAGTCAGCAGGGGAGGATCGCATCGGCGCTTCCAGAGCCATCATGGGAGCTACCTAGCAGACGTGGCTCCCGAGCAGAGCGCAGTGCTGAAGGCAAACGCTGGAGCGTTTTTAAGCTTTTTGGCCGAATTTCTATTCTGAATGCCAGGCCGTTGAATTCAGCCCTGTTCGCGCAAGAGGATCTGCCTGGTGATGGCGGCGTCGGCGAGGCAGAGTATCTCCGTCGCGTTGGCTGTTAGCCAAACTGCCCGGCCGGCTTCCAACTCGGCCCAGTCTGTGGAGAGGCTGGCAGTGCAGCAGATTTGCGGTCACAACTTAGGCCTCGTGGACGAGGATAATGGGCTACCACGAACAGAACCAACTTTTTTGGCCAGGCACCCTTCAACTTGAGGAAGTGTGGTAAGGAGGGAATGGAAGAGAAGGTGGCGGGCCTTAAGTGAGAGCAGGCAGATGCACAGTCAGATTCGACGGGGGGCCGTTGGCTGTGTCTGAATGCTTGGTGGAGATGATAATGATCCCTGTCTGTCGATGCGCCGCAGGTTGGTTGCTTTGCACTTGGGCGAGCTCGGCGGCGAGGCTGCAGGCCAGAGAGGGCTTCCTTGTTAGCTCAACACAAAACCACCCTTGAGCTCGGCGTTTCCTTGGGGTGGCACAAAGCGTCCTTCTAGGTAGGCTGGTCTATCCAGTATGGCGTTGGCGGGTTTATTTAAACGCATGTACCGTGCCGAGGACGACAGCCGCTGGTAATCCTCCTACGAGTATCGGCAACAATGAAAGACGTTGAGCTAGTGAAGGTGATGTGGGCTGGAGGGGTTCGGGGTACTGATCGATAGGTGGGCAGGACTGAACTAGCGCCGGCTCCAGCTCCAGCTCCAGCTTTGGCACACTGGAAGCTTAAGACCTGAGTCGTTGGTGTAGGTGAGGGGCTGAAAACCTGAGTAACCATAGGTTCGTAGGCTTTCGATTGACCGCCCAGCAAGCCGGAATCTGGTGCTACCACAGCAGAATTCTCGTAACCCCTCTAGCTAATAGTGAACGATAGAAGAGTTACACGGCGAGATCAACCTCAACACCTATGATCGAGAAGTTTCACAAGGCCTTGGGGAGCGGGCAAACGGATTATGCGCATTAGCCGCCGGCCAGCTGCCGCCACCTGAAAGGCAGGTGCAGAGTAGCCAGTCATAAAGGCCAATGGTTCATAGAGAAGCATTCATCACCTTACACAGCGGGCCTCCCCTACCTACCTGCATCATCAACCCTTGGGTCTAGCTACTACGAGAGGTAATATTTCTTCATCTGCGGCGGCGCCTCCGGTATTTCTCGGGGTGCTTCCAAGACGACGTACTGACGTCCTGCGACCTACCTACCTACATTGACCCCCTTGCAGCACGCCGCGGCGTTGCCCTACTCGGAACAGGCACTTAAAACACATGGTCATGCATGATTGCATTCTTCTCGCAATCGTGACGAGGACTTCGTGCTCTCTCCGTCCGGTGGGGATCCGGCCATTCACAGACGAGAGTAATCCCAAGGTGCATATTCCCGCAGCCTCTACAGCGCGGCCTGCATGGAGGGGGGTCAGGCCCGGCGCTTAAATTCGCATTGTGGCTCTCTCCAGCCAACGACGAAATAGCCAGCAAGCCAGCACCCCTGGCACCACCTGTATTAGAGGGTGTGGACTCTGGTGAGTAGCTATACCACCTCGGGCTCCTCTCGTCTCTACTTGGCCGTCGACGAAATCATGTGCACAATATCCGCACGACATATGGGTTACTTGTTCTGCACCTAGCGACTACCGTGTGCTACAATAAGTCTTGCATGTAGGTGACAGATAATAAAATCCTAGGTCACACAACTACCTGCCGAGGAGCAGCGTACTCGTACGACAAGCGCCGTTCTCCACGACATAAACTATCCCTGCCAGTGCTCCTGGGGTGAGAACAAGGCTTACGGGTCGGACTCTGGACCCTGTCCACAAAATTGACAGCACATCAGTGTCCTTGCACGCCCTCATCAGCCACGCGAGAAATGGAACAGCAAACTACTGGTTCTTCTCCACAGGCTATTCACTTGTTAGTGGGCGCACCAGTCCCGAAGATCTGGTTCTGCTTCCTGTCGCGGCCCAAATTCGCGACCGTCTGACCAGCCACAGTAGCGTTATTGGCCCAACAAGCCATAATTCAGGCGGCCAGGGACAGTGCGCGCCTGAAAATGAAACATGGTACGGCATGAATCAGAGAAACTCTTACCATGCTCGTTTTGTAGCGCACGTATGTACTTTACGCCGAAGACAGCTTCAAAGTCTTGCCTGGACACGGGGCATATATAAGTCAACTGCCAACTAGGCTGATAATGACTGCTGGTGGTGTATGTACGACTCAAAATCTATTAGCAGTAGAGTACAATTCCCCGCGCCGCTATTCTCTCGTTGCCGCTCTCGGCTATACCTCAAGCAATGTCCACGACCAGCGTCGCTCACGCGACAACATGAGATTGTCCGGCCGGGCTACGTCCTGCTAGCCGACCAGGCTGTCCTGGCCATGAAAATGCGCCCGCAAAGGCTGCTTTAGACGCATTCTGCCCTGGGCCACGGAATAAGGCCGCACTAAAAAAGGACAGCCGCGGGCGGTACCTGTCATTGCATCCATTCAGTTGCATGGCGTTGGCGCGTAGATTCTCAGTTGTAGCACGATTTCCCGTCCACAGCACGATACAAAGCATCCATAGATAAAAGTGACTCATACGTCAAAAGTGCCAACTAAAATCACCGAAGCCGTATTCGGCAGTTGCTGACCAGTGTTCTTCATCTTCTTTGGATGGTCACAAGCAGGAAGAAAGACATGACTTTCTCGCGTTACACAACACCGGCAACCTGCATATCCGAGACCACCAAGCCCAATTTATTCACTTAGTAGTTGCCTGCCGAGCCCATTACGTTGGCGGTTCTACTGGCTAGTTTGCTTCTGGATGCGTACATGTCTGCGCTTACCTCGCCAACGGCTCAGATTCATCCACAAGCCCTTGTTAATCTTTGCTGCCAGTCGCCAACATGCAAGCATCGAGCAAGACGACATCCCAACATTTGTCGCATTCGCCTAACTTTGCCTAATTCAGTCACTGGCGCGTGGATGGCTTGCGCTCTCGGCTCAAGTCTCGCATGGACCATTGAACAAGTCACCTGGTAAAATTTCATCTTTGTTGTGTGGTCTCGTTACGACGCCTCTAGTCGCTGTACATTTTTTCCCCATTGTAGAAATTTTCTTGTGATTACGCCAATCCGTCTAGCTTAAGAAGCCGAAAGGAAGAAAGCCCCAATAACGCCGTTCGTGAAAAAGAAAAATCGCTTATACTCCATTCCGTATGCTTTAAGCAAGCTCGTTCAAGCGCTGCTTGATTTCGCTTCGTCCGTCCGGGGTATATCTGCGTAGATATAATTAGCATACTATCGCAAGACGCTTTTCGTATATGGTTGTCGTAGACATACTTGAGCAGCTTCTCGATGAGGTCAACGTGGGTCATGATCATGCGCCGGCAGCAGTAGCGCTTCAGACCAAGCTCGTCCATTGCGTCGCTGAGTAAATCCGTCGTCAGTCCAAACTCCTCCGAAACGCTTCCTTCACGTATAGTGCCTTACCCATCAGTCTTTCGCGGGTCAGCAATCAGCTGGAGGTAGCGCTCCCAGAGGTCGCCGGTGACCTATAACAGTTAGCGATGATTCGCGGCAAAAGGCCTTGTGCCCATAGTAGCATACCTTGCCGCAAGAAAAGCAACGGATCGGAATAATCATTGTGAATCCGTGACAATGGAGCTATGTGAGAAGAAAAAAAGCGGTGCGACGAGGATGGCTTCAGTTCTTTCGCGTCCCTTGCACCCGGCTTTGGCGGGTGGATCAGCAAAAAAATACCTGCACCCGAGGTTTGGCCGACGCCGCCAGAAAACGTTTCTTTATCTTATCGCTCCGCCAAAAAGTTCACCAAAATTTCTGCGACCAGCAGATTTCAGGTTCGTGTAATTACTAAATTGCCTGTGAAGCCGCACCACCAACCTGCCAATTTTTTTCCTGGCACTGCGTCTCACAATGGCAGGCGCAAGAAGCCCAAAGTCAAGGGTCGACAAGACGAAGAAGCGCAAGAGAGACACCAATGAAGTCAACGGGCAATCGAAGCGACCTCGTCCGCAGGAAACCAATGGAGAGTTCGTAACTGGTGAACAGGAGTTGGCTGAAGCAGCTGGGCAGAAGCTTGTTGCCAAAATGGATACCGCTGATGCTGGTTGGAGGATATCAAAGCCTATGGGTGGCCGAATGTTGGATATCGACCCCATCTTGACCAAGGACGAACAGTATGTGCTAATGGTTGTTGTCGGAAACAAAGCACTTCTTGCTAACTTTGTACAGATATTTGATCTTGACGTACAATACGTCGCTTCAAGTATATTCGGCCGTGGACTCGCTCCTTGTCCGGCGCATAGCAGTTAGCACGCTCGACACTACCGCACCTCAAGGCTCTACACCTGCCACCATTGTCGCAACCCGGTTGTCGAAGCAAGATCCCGATTTTATATGGGTTGCGTGTTCCGATGGCAATATTTACCGCTTGAACTGGACACTGGAGAAACCTGAACTTGATAATTTCCAGACGGCCTCCAAGACTGCCAAAGCTTTGGTTGTCGTTCCTGCTGCCAACGCCATTGGAGAGGCTGCCATCGTCGCAGAGTCCGACAAAACAACACGCATTGAGCTTGTGGCATACGATTGGAAACCGTCTTCGCCTTCAAAGCCGTCACCTAAGAGTTTAGTCTCGTTGAAAAAGCCTGGGTCCGGCTTGCAACTTCTGGAGTCCAGCGCCAACGGTCAGGTGCTTACGGGTGCTATTAACGATCGCTTGTTCATCGCCGTTGCAGCGGCTGACCAATTCCAATACGACTTTTACTCTTTCGACACCCCAGATCTCATCACATCTATCGACATGAGAGTCTATAAACGACCAGGTATTGCTGCGAAAAAGGGCAAGAATGAGCTGGAAAATGTCGTAGACATTATCGTTGGAGGAGCGCGAGGCGGAATCTACCTGTACCACGATGCTGTTGCTCGGTGCCAAGCAGCTGGCATGAGCAACCAGAACGGCGAAACGATTCATGCGCAAAAGTACCACTGGCATCGCAAGGCCGTCCACTCCGTGAAGTGGTCAAAAGACGGTATGCATCTCACCGTTGTATCACGTCGCAAATAATGGCTAACACGTTCTAGGCAATTATATGGTCTCCGGTGGCTCGGAAAATACTCTAGTTATTTGGCAGATGGATACGTCGAAGAAAGAGTTTCTTCCTCATCTTTCCGGGAGCGTAGAGAACATTGTTGTTTCGCACGACGGTTCGTCATACGTCGTTCACCTCGACGACAATTCTGCCATGATCCTGTCAACTGCTGAGCTCAAGCCTACCGCCTATGTTTCCGGAATACAGTCAGCCGCAGTAGATGTCCAGACACCAAAGGACCTTCTGGTGAGGCGTGTGTGGGAAATGCCCCAACACGTAATGCAACCGATTCCCGCTGCCATCTGTGCCAGTGCGCCCTCAAAACTGCACGTGTGCGTTGGCCATGGCCGCCAGTCTGCCATGTCTGGACGCTTTTCAGCGCCTCTGCTTCAATCCTTTGATCTCGAGACATTTACCAGTGTCTCAAAACAAGCCCTGGCTCGTACACAACCAACAGATGTCAATGTCACTAATAAAGGCCAAGTAATCGATGAGCCACTGGTTACACATGTTAACTTCTCCGGAGATGGCAAGTGGCTGGCAAGCGTGGATGACTGGCAACCTTCATCGAGGGATCTTGACAATGTCAGCGCCGACCTGAGGGATCAGTTTATTCGAGAGCGACGAGAGGTTTATCTGAAGTTCTGGGAGGTACGAGACGACAGCGAGCCAATCGCCCTGGTTTCGAGAGTAAACGGTCCACACTCGACGACAACTTCAGAGCCGGTTCTTGACCTCGCTTCTGACCCGTCTTCGACATGCTTCGCAACTATTGGAGGAGACGGCATCGTCCGTTTATGGCAACCTAGGACAAGACAGAGCGGTGGGATTGTTACAAAGGGACCGAACGGCGCGGACGCGGTATCATGGGGATGTTCTCAAGCAATTGCCGTCGGCGAGGGCCACAGGGGTGTCAATGGCGTGCTGACTTCAAGCTCTAATCCTATCTCACCTCAAGGAAAGGTCACATTCTCGGAGGACGGATCAACAATATTCGCTGCCTTTGGCTCGTCTGACACTGGATCTGTATACATAATTGACGCTGCATCTGGAAGGGTTGTAAGGACACTCGAAGGGCTTTGGGGAGGTCAATTGCATTCGATCGGCATCCTGTCGCCTTATATCATTGTTCTGTCAGACAACCTGCAAGTCTACGATATTGTCAGCGACGAGCTACGATACGGTATTGTAATTCCAGAGGTTCCTGGCGTCTCAGAGCTTCTGCAGCTTGCAGTAGACCACGCCTCGGGGCACTTTGCAGTTACATTGCCGCTGGGAGACATTTCTAGTGTCGGTGTCTTTAGTCCCGAGGACTCCGAGCCGCTGCTTGTTCGCAGCGCACCACACCGCATTATCAGCTTGACGTCGGCACCCGGTACCAGTGGTTTCCTGGCTCTGGATGATGCAGCTCAAATTTGGACCGTCACGGAAGGCTCGGATCCTTCATCGATTGTCACAGCACAGCCTTTACAAGAAATCCACCTCGATGGGCAAGATGCCGCAGATGCACTATCAAACGGCGATGTTGCCTTGACAGACGACGACGCGCTCATGGCTAGTGACGATGAGGACGAGGCTGACAATAATGGTGATGAAATGGACGAAGACGTTGACATGGATGACGACGACGACATGCCTGTCAGCATTATTCCTCAGCAAAGTCTGGCCGACATTTTCAACGCTGCACCAGCCTTTGCATCGCCTTCCGTAGAGGATATGTTTTACAAGGTTACTGGTCTAATGGGAACGAAGCCGCTATCTCAATCCTCAGCGTAAACGGGGACAAAGAATAGAGAAAACTTAAGTGTATGATATAACCGAAAGTTAAAAAAGGTCGGCTGTCTGCAGCTGACGAACGGCAGAGGAGCGGTTTGGGGAAAAGATCCACGGGTGGCAGGCAACGGCGAGCGGCCTCTACTGGATGCGGGGGGAGCGGCGTCACTTGAGGTGCGCATCAGCGGGGATATAGGCGATGGCGCCATCCGCTTTCGGGCGTTACGATGTATTTAGAACGTGCAAGGAACATAGCATGGCAAATATTTAAAACAAATATACCAAGACAAACAACAGGACCCGTATTCAAAAGCATACTATTTTGTTACAATTTCCTTCCTTATTCACCGAAGAAGCACAACAAGTCGGTATAACAACCCATACGCTGCATTTGGTGACCAAAAACCATGTCTTTCACTTCAATCCCAATCCTGGATCTTGCGCAGGCAGAAGATCCAGCGACGAAGCCAGAGTTTCTAGCACAGCTGCGTCATGCATTGATGGAAGTTGGCTTCTTGTATCTCAAGAACGTGGGCATCCCGGATGAGCTATTCCAAACGGTGATTGACCAAGGCAAGGCCTTTTTCGATATACCCGAGGAAGAAAAGTACGCAGAATTTTATCTCCCCCAAATTCCAAACCTACTAGCTTTTCCTACAAGAAAAACTTACCGACTAATCTACGAATCTTGTACACTCAGGCTCAAGATTGAAATGAAGAATGCCAAGTCTTTTCTCGGCTACTCCCGCCTCTCGGCCGAAATCACCGCTGGCGAGGCCGATCACCGGGAACAGATAGATCTCTCAACAGAACATCCAGTCCCCGGGCCCGAGAAGCCACTGTATCACAACTTACTTGCGCCAAATCAGTGGCCAGCCGAGGCTGCGGCGCCAGGATTCCGGAGCGCGTATACAGCTTACATGCGGCGCATGGGCGACATCTCCATCTACTTTACATCGCTCATTGCTGAGGCTATTCAGCTGCCTAGCGCAGCTTTTAACAAGTACTTTGACGAGGATCAGCAGCACAAGCTGAAAATCGTCAAGTATCCAGACCTTGCAGAGCTGGGCAAGGCCAGCGACGAACAGGGACAGGGTGTAGGCCCGCACAAGGATAGTATGCTGACAAGCTATCTGCTTCAGGCGACCCAGCATCGCGGCTTGCAGGTGCAGAATGTCCAGGGTCAATGGATCGATTGTCCACCCATCGACGGGACGTTGGTTGTTGCCATTGGCCAGGGCCTGGAGGCACTGACACAAGGGGTGTGCGTCTCAACGACACACAGGGTCCTATCTCCAGCGGCGGGATCGGGTGCCCGTTTCTCAATCCCATTCTTCCAAGGCGTCAAGCTCGATGCGGACTTTGACGACCTCGAGACTGTCGGCGTTGGTGCCGTGCCAGAAGAGGTTCGAGCCCAACGAAGAACCATTGCAGAGCGCAACGGCGGCCGAGTAGATGATGTCGAGTTTACGTTTCGAAAGGGCGACGTAGCCAAGACGCTTGGTGAAGCCACGCTGCGAAATCGTGTCAAGAGCCACCCAGATGTTGGCGAGCGCTGGTATCCCGATATACTAGAGGCGATTCGCGAGGAACAGGCAGTGGCTAAGGCGCAAGCCGCAGAGCGGGAGCGGGCGGCTGACAGTGGAAACCTCCCAGATGCCCATAGATCATCCTCCCTCCCCACTGCTAAAGTTGAGGCATATTGAGGGAGAGGGAGAGAGGAAACCTTGGACGGAGTTACTGTAAGACGCTAAAGTAGTCTGAAACCCTTTACAGTCTGTTTACAGCAAATGAGAAGGTCTGTGATTACAAAGGAAACAGAAACAAGTACAAAGCAAAAGATGCCACTGTAGACTCAATTACTTTCAACTCTTTGCGCTTTCGTTTCGTGCTTCACTGAGAAACTCCATTGCTTAAAACGCCATCCAAACTTTTTTTGTTGGTCTTGTATTTTCTCTCCCAAACTGGAACGCTCAATATAACCCCCCATATCTTCGAAATGTTTTCTTTGAATATTCCAAACTCCTGTGCTTTAACATGACTCGTATCGTATATGCTGTCGCTTACACCGTTGAGGGGAAGACTTAGGCGGCGGCGGCGGCGGCGACATTGGGGAAGCAGTCGCCGAGCGCCTTGCTGTGCTTGTTTTGGGCGTGCAGAGTGAGCCTAGAAGATACGTTAGCATCGCCCTCTTTTTTACTGTTTTGGGAAAGAAGAAGCGAAAAAGAAAACGTACTCGGGAGCCTTGGTCGTCTTGAGAAAAGTCGACTTGCAAATTTGGCACTGGATATCCATAGCTGCCTGGTTCTGTGGTTCTGTTAGCAGCCCATCGCCATGGGACAAAGTGTCTGGAGCAACTATGCGCCACTGGAGGTAATGACGTACCACCTTGAGCTGCGATTTGGCCGTACTCGCGTTCTTTTGGTTGCGCTCGCGCTTCATCTGAGCCTTGGCTCCCTGGTTTTGCGGTTGTCAGCAGGGATTCGCCGCCATGGCCACGGACAGGACAGGGGGTGGTTAGAGTCTGAAGACGGAACCCGGGGTAGGCCGGGCAGATTACCGGGGCCGAAGACAAAAACCATAGGGGTACTTACGTTACCCATGATGACGGTTGTGAGAGGAGTATTGTAAGCGTTGATATGGTGGCTTGAGTCTGTGTAGTGTATCTGCCGTTTGGGCGATTTGGTGGTGTAGAAGAGAAAGAAAATAAAAGCGGGGGCTCCGCCGTCCCGCCAGGGTCTTTGTCTTTTGTGCGGTCGGGGAGTCTCGGAGGCCCGTGGGCTTGCGCCGGCCTTTTCGGCCGTGGTACCTAGGTAGAGATGCCGAGTCCTTAGAAACCTCACAGCATCAGCGTTATACTCGTACAACGACGTATGTACAAAGAGTAAGCAGATCATGGTCGCCAGGGCCTACATAATAGCCAGTGCCAAGTCTTCCCGTGACAGAATGGAATTACGAGTAGAAATGCGGCTCTGTTGGTGGGAATTATTTGCTCCGCCGGGATGCATGGGCTAGAGCGGCACGCTTCAGGATAGGTTGTATCGAGATGGCACATGGTACGCGAAAACTATCGGCACTAGGTGAGAAGCGGAGTGCATTGGTGTCGTGCTATCATCTCCATGACTTGCCGCTTTTGTCAGCCAAGTGCAAAGGTTTTCTGAATGGAGGTGTGCTGACGGCTTGGCTGCAGCTTAATGTCGCTCCTTTTGTCTTACACGAGCTGTTTCATGAAAAGGACAAAGGCCAATTTTTCAGGCTCTTCACTTTAGCGACTGAGCTAATCACTGAGCTATCACTTGGCCAGCATCAAATTGCTTAGACTTTGGGAGTTACAGATATGGTGCTTGCACATGCCTACTATGTGTAGAGTCTCTTAAAAGGGACGAACCTGAACGGTAAAAGGCGATTGGAACAAAACAATCCCCAGCTTTCTAACCTAAAAAGTAAATCCGTAATAAACACTCGAAATCATCCACACCCAGGGGGGGCAAATCACTCTTGGCCGCTGGAGATCGAAGCACGTCTTCATTCGTGGAGAGTATTGCTGCGCAATGGAGCCCCGAGTCTTTCCACAATTCCGTCCACTGTTGCAGAGGGTGGTCAGCAGCACTGTTCCTGTTGTAGAAGCTCCTCGGCAATGCCCTTGCGCTAAAAGACCGCCCATGCAGGACCTGGAGCTTAACTATTGGAGCTGCCTAAGACAGTGGCTTCGGATCAGACCCGCAAGTGATGCAACCAAAGAGCACTAGTACAGTACGACGTATGTTTTTGCCTACCTCGTACAGGACAAATATCCAGGGCAACTTTGCCTCGAATTCCAAGGCGGACGTGTCGGTGGACCCCCACAAGAGGCCTTTTAGAAAGCCGATAGACCTGTGTTTACGATAGCATTGATGTCTTGTTTTCTCTTTGCTTTCGCTTTACCGACGATTGATTTCGTAAAAGTCGACGCAGCTTCCGTGCATCTTTCGCCTTAACTCGTCGGCTTCAAAAAGGTTTCAGTTCATGAGCTACTGGTATCCCAAAATGGTGGGCTACGAGTACAGGCCCAGACGGGTGGGCTACTTGTTCACATGGGGACAAAGAGCCGGCCCGATCTTGCATCTAGGCGGAATCCCAGCGAGAACTCACACTCCTGGAATGGACTAGTACATTTCTCCAACCCCGAACTTGGCCGTGTAGGTCGTAGCAGCTTAACATGTCGTAAAAGCATAAATACCTTCCTACCCCAACAGGGCAGCTATAGACGAAGCATTGAGCTGTCTCAAGACCACTGTGCTCTACAACTCACAACTTCAGTCGTGCCGCAGCAATGGTGAAATTTGCCGCGGCTCTCAGCCTCGTGTTGGGTCTGGCTTCTGCCAGCCCGACTCCCAGCATTCACGCTTCCCATGATGTCGTTGAGAAGCGCGCAACAAACTTCTGGTATTCCAACATGGACCACACGGGTAATGCCCGTGGCTATGCTCCCGACCTGGACGGTGACTATACATATGAAGTATACAAGGCTGTTAGCCCTGGAGATGGTGCAGGAATCCAAAATGCCATTGTTGATGACAAGGGTGGTAAACGTCACCCGCAGTGGCTCGCCTCCCAACCAAGAGTAGTCTATCTTCCTCCTGGAACGTACGAGGTCGGCAGTACGATCAAGTTCAACACTGACACCATTATCATGGGTGACGCCACGAACCCGCCTACCATCAAGGCTTCCAGTGGTTTCAGCGGAGACACCCTCGTCGATGGAAGAGATCCTACTCTTGATGGCCGCGGCGAGCTTTCCTTTGCTGTTAGTCTGAAGAATGTTATCCTCGATACCACAAACATCGACGGCGGCAGATCCATTACTGCTCTTCATTGGGGTGTCGCCCAAGGAGCTCAGCTACAGAACGTCAAGATTCAAATGGCATCTTCGTCTGGCGGCAATGGCCACACTGGTATCCGTCTCGGTCGCGGATCTACTCTTGGTCTCTCTGATGTCAGAATTGAGCGTGGACAAAACGGTATCTGGCACGATGGACACCAACAGGCCGTGTACAAGAACATTTATTTCTACCAAAACACTGTTGGTATGCTCATCACCAGTGGCCACACTGTTACCCTCATGGCTCCTACTTGGGACACCTGCGGCACTGGGGTCCGTCACACCGGCGCGTCCCCGTACATTGGAATTATTGACGGCAAATCCATCAACTCTGGCATCACGTTCATCACCACGCAGTACCCTTCGTTTTTGATCGAGAACCTCACCAAGGATACCGACTCTGACATTGCTCAGGCCCCTAACCACCCTCACTTGCTCACCTCGCGGCCTCACGTTGATACCTTCACCTTTGGCAACACTGTTGGTCGGGATCCTATTTACGGTGAGACAACCACCAAGAATGAAAGGCCTGCATCTCTTGCTCCTGGCGGCTATTACCCTACCAATAATGCTCCAAACTACGCCGACAAGACTACGGCCGACTTTATCAATGTCAAGGACCCGAACCAAAACGGCGGACACACCGTTCTGGGCGACAACACCAAGGATGAATCCGGTGTGCTCAACGAGATCCTGGCTCTTGCCGCAAGGAACAACAAGATTGCCTACTTTCCCTTTGGCAAGTACAGAGTCGAATCTACGCTCTTCGTTCCACCCGGCTCTCAGATTGTCGGTGAAGCTTGGGCTACCATTACCGCTGCCGGTAACTTCTTCAAGGATGAGTCCAACCCCAAGCCGGTCATTTCTATTGGTCGCGAAGGAGACGTCGGCGTCGCTCACATTCAGGATATGAGATTTACCGTCAATGACGTTCTTCCTGGTGCCATTGTTGTTCAGTTCAACATGGCTGGTAGCTCCCCGGGAGACGTTGCCTTGTGGAACTCTCTCATCACCATCGGAGGAACTCGCGGTGCCAGCGCCCTGAACAACAAGTGTGGCGACATCTACAACGAGTGCAAGGCTGTGTTCCTTGGCTTACACTTCACCAAGAGCTCCTCCGCCTATGTGGACAACGTATGGAACTGGGTTGCCGACCACGACACCGAAGAAGCTGGCCTGCGCACCTCTATTGCCGCCAAAGGTGGTGCTCTCGTTGAGTCTACCAAGGGTACCTGGCTGCATGCCCTGGGTAGCGAGCACTGGTGGCTGTACCAGCTCAACTACCACAATGCTGAAAACGTCTTTGTTTCCTTGCTCCAGGCGGAAACCAACTACGACCAGGGCGACAACGTGCCCATTACGCCTCCTGCACCTTGGACGCCAGATACTAGCCGCTGGGGCGATCCAGACTTTTCCCACTGCCGCTCGGACGATACTCGCTGCCGCATGGGCTTTGCCAACTACTTCAATGGCGGTGCCAACATTTACACCTACTCTTCTGCGGCGTGGGCATTCTTCAGCGGTCCTGGATACCAGGGCTGTGCTGAAGGCACCAACACTTGTCAGAGTAAGTCTTGATTGTCTTTTAAGACGGTAAGAGTTTTCAGTTTGCTAACATGATGTCGTAGACTATATGCACTGGGTCGAAAATCTTCCTCAAAACTTACAGGCTTTTGGTCTCTGCGTCAAGTCGACCTATGCCGTCCTTCACACCGGCGACGGCCGGGATATTGTAGCAGCAGACGGATTTAGTGGTTCCTGGGGAGGACTTGCTGTCCGATACACTCCCTGAGCAACGATAATGCTACGTAAATATATAGAAGTAAATACAAATTGTACATACTTTTTGACTGAAAGTCCAGAGCTTATCACTTATTTTATTCTTTTATGAATGGTTCTAGAAGGCACAATCTCGCTGCATACTATTAGACAGCAAGTTTGGGATCTTCTGATTACAAGCTGCGATATAGGCGAGTCAATTAAAGTAGTACTGTGAATCAAAACTCGAGCAAGCACATATATTATTCGTATTTAATGGCGGGCTTGCCGTCGAACAGTAAGCAAGGAGATATGTGGTGTGCTCGCACCGTCATGGCTGAGGCTCAGCCTCCAACGCCACCATCGCTTTCGGCAACTCGCACATAGACTAGCTCCAGGGATCGTCACTTCTGTAAGCTTTGCGAGGAGTCACTTTGTATTTGTATAGCTGATTAGCGGCGGAAAATCAGAGTATACGAGTCGGTACATTATTAATCGAAGCGTAATCAGCAGCTAATTGCCAAGTTCGGGTAAAGAGTCGAAGCAACGGAGACTTACAGCCCCACGTCGGACAGCCGTTGGCGACAACTTACACAGCAACTTATAAAAACAGACCGCCTCCTGTTCCCTTACCAAGTTTTCATTTCTGGGTTGGTAAACCTTATCAAGTACAGCTACCATGGCTTCTGAGCTATTTCAAACACTTCGTGAAAAAGTTCCCGACGGACGCGTCCTTGTACCTGGAGACGAAGGGTTCGAGGACTCTCTTAAACGATGGAGCGCCACCAGCAACAAGCCGGCTGTAAGTGACCTCCCCTACGAAATACAAACTTCAACGCTAGAAAAGGGCTAACGTCCCGGATATTAGGCCGCCGTCGCTCTCCCAAAGACAGTACAAGACGTCAGTACGATAGTTCAATTCGCCACAGCCAACGGTATCGCCTTCAACGTCAAAGGCGGCGGCCACAGCACGGCGCCAGTTTCAGCCGCACCTAGCGCCGACGCCATGGTCCTTGACTTGGGTCTCATGCGCAATGTCAGCGTAAACGAGGAGAACCAAACCGTCACGTTTGAAGGGGGCTGCCTTTGGGGAGACGTAGACGATGCGCTTTGGCCTCATGGTCTCGCTACTGTTGGCGGCACGGTATCGCACACCGGTGTTGGCGGCCTAATCTTGCACGGAGGATATGGCATACTTACAGGCCGATATGGGCTTGCCATTGATCAAGTCATTTCTTTGGAAGTCGTACTCGCAGATGGAAACATAGTCAATGTCTCTGAGACAGAAAACCCCGACCTCTTCTGGGCGATGCGCGGCGCAGGAAGCAACTTTGGTGTCGTCACAAAGTTTACCAGCAAAGCCTACCCACAAAGCGATATCTGGGGAGGCATGATTATGTTCACGGCGGACAAATTGCCTCAACTTGTCGATATGCTGAACAAGACTCACGCAGCCAATAATCCTGACATCACGCTCATGCTATTCTTTGGTCGTGCACCGCCAATGGGACCGCCCGAGAGCCCGCGACCACCAATTCTGATCCTGATGATAGCACACGGCGGTCCAGACGCCGATATCAAAGGCCCCGAGTTCTTTGCAGATATTCTAAAGCTGGAGGCACTAGCATCCATGGTTTCACGTATGCCGTATCCGGCGTTCAACAAGTCGGGCGACGAAATAGCAGCTCACGGCAAAAGATACCTCCTCGGCGGCACCAACTACTCTCTGCCACTCAGTCTCTCCACCGCCGAAGCACTAGGTGAAGCCGTTTGGGGATTTCCAGAGAGGAACCCAGGCATCAATATGGAGAATACCTTGGTAGGATTCGAGCTGTTTCACACGGGCAAGCTTTGCGAGACGCCGCACTCGGCTACGGCGTTTAGCGGCCGTGGCGACCACTGCAATATCATGATGATGTGGGCTTGGGAAGATGAAGCTTTTGATGGTGTTATACGCCAGCACAGTCGCAACATTCAGGCGGATATGCGCGAGAGAGCATATCGTGGTTCCGAGGGTGAGAATGGGGCTAAGGCGTACGTGAACTACTCAGTTTCTGATCTCAAGACGGCCAAGGAGGCGTTTGGCTCCAATTTGGATAGGCTCAAGGAGGTGAAGCAAAAGTATGACCCGAGCAATGTATTTGACAAGCTCTGGAGACTCGGCGCGTGAAGATAATAGTGCAGGGTTACGTTGCTGAGAAAGCGTATGAGACGGCTTGGCCTGCTATTACATTCACGATGCTAAAGCTACAAATAATAATTTATGCAGCGGTAGCTAATCGATAATCTAATTTTTTTTTTTTTTTTCAAAGATGAAGAGTAAATATTTTAGTTTGTTTTTGTAGACTCAAAACAAAGTGCCGCCGCCTTCTTATACACCAGCGATCCAGCCTAATCGGGACTACGCGAAGCACCACACTCGCAAGCCAGCCATATATCCATACTACCACCTCTCAGACGAAACTCAGCTGAACCTCGCACCACGAAACTTGACTCATAAACCTGACGAATTTCTTACCCTTTCTCTACCTCTCGCGAAGCGGAATCAAGAAGCAGACCTCTCCAGATCCTACTATTCAATCCCCACGACAACGATCCAAGTCCTCAACGCGTCCGGGCGCGTCCAAACGCATCCCACCATGCCGTCCGCATCAATCCCATCCGGAACATCCATCACAAAGCCCGAATTCACAAACCTCCTCACCCAATACCCCATCCTCGTCAGTGAAATCTCAAAGTCCAAAGGCTGTAAGTAAGCCAAGCACACACATCCACTCACTCACCCACTCAACCACCCAATCCCAATCCCCTACACAGCCCTCGTTTCGTTCATTTCGTTCGTCGCTAAGCCCAAACCCGCCCGGCGCATCACAGCCAAGCCGGGCCAAAAGACACTCGAGCAACTAGACAAGTACCGCTACGGCAACGCACTCGAACAATTCAGCAGCGAAAAGCAAATGACACACGACGACGTAAAGCTACTCGTAGAATGGAAGCTGTAAGTGAAAAACGCACCCCCCCCCCCCCCCCCCCCCCCCCCCCAAAAAAAGACTAATTTATTGGATCTCTTTTCTTTTAATATGAAATGGTAAGATGAAAGATGGACCTACCTTAATTTCTTTTTATTCTGCTGCCTACGTATAAGCGAGCAGTTCCAAACAGGGATCTAGGCTGCAACATTTCCGTCTTTGCTAAAGCAGGGGCAAGGCTCAGCAACAGCAACATCAAAACAAGAATATAAAAAGCAGCCGACCTGGTACTTTCAAAAAATCTACTTCAATACATTGAACTCTTTTCTTACCCTCCAATCACTACACTTAGCTTAACGAATCACCATGAACGTCTTTGTACGCTGGCGCCCGCTTATTGACTCCGAAACGCCAAGCGGGAGTATATCCCAAAACACCATCAAAAGCGACAAGTCTCCGCTCCATGCCGTCAGCATCAACCGCAACCAATCTCCCAATGACCGTGACTGGAAGAGCCCTGCAGCCTTTCACACGGTCCTAGACGTCCAAGACAACAACAGCGTTGCCTACAGCACCATTGTGGAACCAGCTATCCCGCAAGTCCTTGACGGCGGCAGCTGCAGCTTCTTTGCATACGGCCACTCTGGCAGCGGCAAGACGCATACTGTCATCGGGTACGAGCATAACCAGCGGTCAGGACTAGGTCTATGTCTCGCGTCTGCGCAGAAGCTCTTTGACGAGGTTGCAGAGTTGAATGGAAATGCAACGGGTTCGTCGCGGCTGGGAATTGGCATGAGCGTGTTTGAGCTGCGCCAAAAGTCTGCATTTGATCTCTTGGATAACCGCACAGAGTGTCACATTCGTGAAGGGCCTGATGGGAGGGTGCATATTCGGGGCCAAACAGAGACGCTGAGGGAGGGAAAAGTACGCGTCAGGCCTATTGTGAAGCAGCCATGTTGGACATACGAGGCTCTCAAGCAGGATCTTCTGCAGGCTCTTGAGAGCAGAGCGGTAGGCGTCTCGAGTGTGCATGATCAAAGTTCCCGTACACATGCAGTCTTGGAATTAGAAATCATGAACCAGCCGCTAACGGATGCTCGCGAGGCCCTCATCGAGCGGCAATCGGAGCTTGTCCCCGTTGGCAAGCGGTTTATGGACATTAGCATTGAAGAGCAAACCAAAGGCTACATTGCAACTGCAGACGGGAAATACGCTCCAAACCCGGATTACAAAATAGACCAGGCGAGAATCGACGTGGCAGAAGCAGAAAAGAAGAAGTTTGAAGCCCGCGTCGAAGCCGCAGAGCAGCACATAGACTCCATCTACGCCGCCGCCGCCAGAACAACAGCGCCTAGTCTCGGCGGCAAAATGGTATTTGTCGACCTTGCAGGTGCAGAATACCAGCAGGAGAACCAATCCGCCACAGCAACTGCAAAGCAGACGCCGGCAGAGAAGCAAGAGGCTCGACAGATCAACACCGATCTGCTCGCGCTGAAAGAAGTGTTTCGTGCGTGGGCTTCTAAGCAACGACGCGTGCCGTTTCGGTCGTCTCCGTTGACAATGGTTTTGAGAGAGACTTTTATGGCGAGCAGGCATGGCGGGTCGGGCATGGTTGTTACGGTGTCGCCAGCGAGGGTGCATTATGCTGCGACGCTGAATTCGCTCAGGTATGGCAGCTTGATGGGGAGTGCCAAGGCTTAGGATGTGTTATTGATTGTGTTTTCGGTGGCAGTTTGTATTGAAAACCTGTAATTTCGAGAAAATGGTTAGTGATTGATCTAGTAGACAATTAAAGACCTTTTATTCGAGATGATGCGGATGTGATATTGGCGTGGGGGAAGGTGGTGTATTGTCTTGACAACTCTGTCGATTGATTAAAATGGCTGTAATCAAACACTCGAAATGTATTGTCTTGGAATGAATATAATACCAAAGACTCAAGCGGCTTGCCAGCAGAAGAATAGTGAAGCCCTGAAAAGTGATGCAGGCTGGGTGCTTAGTATCGTGGGAAACCTGGAGGCTGCGAGTCTATTCGGCCCGTCTGCCAAGATGCACCAAAAACGCCGAATTTCAGCAGCTTTTCAGGTCCAGAAGCAACTTTCCTAAGAGCCAAAATGTTCTTCTTACTTGCTTTTGTTTTCTTCCAGCCGGATTATTCAAAGTTCAGCGACTGTGGGTGCTGGCTGATGCAGCTGTGGATTGGCTGACGGGCGTATGCAGCTTGACATGTCTCGTTTGTGCTTTTGTTTTTCCCCCAAGACATAAGAGAAGGTTCCCAAGTCATGCTTGATTACTAGGTGTCTAACTCATTGAAGGCATCTAAGGCTGTTCGTGACAATCTCTTCCAATAGTGACACTCCCAGCGCAAAGGTAGATACCTACATTACCCTGCTGCCCGTTCACAAACTCGTCATCAAGTAATTGCAAACTCAGAAACAGCCTTGAGTTTAAACAGCAGTACTGTTCTATATTGATTTAACGTTTGTCGTCTGCGGGCTGAAGCAGTAAAGCAGCCAGTCCGGCAAGGTCCCCGCTTGGTCCTCTTCACCACTGCGCTGAAACTAACAAAGATTTGAGTAATTCATCCTATTAAGGGTCCTATACAGTAACTCGGCAGCTTGCATTCTTTATTGTTATTGCAGAGCTGTAGTATGCAAGCACCCATTCTACTACTTGTCAATAAGGTAGCTCTTTACGTTGAGGCCTGCGTTGCTATTCACTTCCATTGTAAACTTAAATCCTTTCTCATACCTTGTTTTGAAGCCCCAAATATTGCTATTATTGTTAGCTTGACTATTATATGGAGGTGTATTATGGAAAAGAATAACCTGCATGGACAAGGATGGCTGGGCATGGTTGGTGGAAACAATCCCACGCGCTCCGCCAGCTGGCTATTCTACACCATGACTTTGTTCGTCGTCGGCAGTCTTTTGCCATTCCTTGCTTTGATCTTTATTCAAGACTTCAGCCTCGTCATTAATATATCTTCTTTTTTCCAAACTTTGTGCTTTGCATCGCCAACATCTGCTTCTATCTTTGAACCACGTCCAACAACAACTAGCCGTTCTTTGCCAGACAAACACATTTGCAATCAAAACACCAGCTAAAACTGTGGCCTTCTACATCCATCGACTTCAGTCATGCCGGAGCTAAACAGGAGGACCATCCGCAACTTTATTGAACGAGTAAGCGTCCCCATATGCACAAGATTCCGGAGACAGACCGACTAACAGCCCAGCTTTCGCTGACCAACGACCCCGGACACAACTCCTCCGCGGCTGCTTCTCCAACAACGCCTTCGAGCTCCGGGATCCGTGTCGAAAATACAGTTTCTGTCGTCTCGGCTCCGAACTCCAACGTGTCCGATTCCAGTATGGCCCCTAATGGACTAGATCGCCGAGTTTCCTTTGCCAACGAGCTGAGCGTCACGACGGCTTCTGCAGACAACAACCAAAACGTTGTGGCTACTTCCAATGTTCCGACTTCTGCTGAAGAATACCCAAAATCTTCTTCATCTCAGCAGATTGGTCTGGGCGACGATAACAACAACGAGATTCCGGAGTCCAATTTGTCTGCAAACCAGTCTGGCAATGCTCAAAACACTACGACCTTTGCCAATGTCGACGGCAGCTCCAGCACCGATCCTGTCAACCATCCCGCTACTCCAGTTAGTAATGCGCAGTCTGGGCAGAATGTGCAGGCTGAAGACTTTCCTGTCCTACAGTTGTCTCCATTCCACCAGAATTCCATGACTGGCAGAAATACTGTTCGCAACTACGAGCTTCCAGGCGAGGTAAATCCCCAGCTTCAACCGTCGATTTCATCAGCTAACATGTCTCTCAGGAACGGTACCCTCGCTACCCTGATACTCGGCCCATAAACGGCTCTTGGATGAACGGGTAAGCCTTTTCCCGTCCCCTCGTCTTGTGTCCGGCACTAACACTAACAAAGCAACAGTCGCTTCGACCGCTTCACCGTCGGCGGCCGAACATTCTTCGTCCCCGTCCATCTCCTCTTACGGTACCAATTCTGGCGTCTCCTCGCTAGTCTCGAGCGGCCAGCTACGGGCTGGCACCTACCCAACACCGACCCAACCATCTTTGCGCTTGTCATCGAATGCCTAGTCTCGGCGTCGGGCTTCGAAGGCACAGAACACGGCCTCAACCTCGTCAAGCTGCTCGTCGCAGCCAAACAAGCCGTCGACTGGGGCATGGAGCGCGAGGTGACCAAGTTCGTGTCTACGACTCGTCGCTACATTGCTCGCCGGCTCTTCTTCCGGAACCCGCACCGACCTGATCTCCAGGGCATCATGGACCACAACTACTTTGTGTACCGCTCGGAAGAAATTTACCGCGCTTGGAAGGTCGTGCAGTCTTCTCGTGCGCTACAGAGGTTCTTCATTGGTGCCGAGTTTGTCAGCTTGTACAGTCTTATGGTTCCCATGGACATTTGGCCCGCTCTGACGGCTGATTTCTCGGACGAGTTTAACCAGATGATTGACTTTACGGCTAGACTGCGAGTTGTGCCGTGTGAGGTTACCTTTCATGACTGGTGGCTGCGCTTCTTTCGACTGGCTGGCTATTTGGACTATGAGTGGATGAACGATGTGCCGAGTGTGCTCAACATGTTCTTTCGGGAGTATGAGGAAGCTGCTCGGGATGCTGAAGAGGAGACCCAAGTTGGTGGCATTGTACCTGTTGGTCAAGAGGCTGCCGCGAATGGTGCTGGTCTTGGAAACATCAACATGCAGCCTGTACCTCCAGTCGATGCGGAATTGCTGACTGGGGAGGTGATTGACGTTCCCCTGTCTGACATTGTTGGTGGCCAGTCCACCAACTGATTGCGAAGCACCATGGTGTTTGGGAAGGGGGCAACGTAAAAGGACAGTGGCTTCAACTGATGGGCTGTCTCTAAGTGTGCAAAAGTACATTTTTGCTTCGATTGCTTACAAATTTGACCAAGACATATTGTCGTTGAGTGACACGATTGCTGAAGGGCGAGTTTGCCGCTGATTACCACACATGGGACACAGCTAACAACCTCTCCAGTTTACAAAGTGTAGACGGAGCAGCTAAAAAACGAGACCCTACTACATTCTGCTTTCCAATCATCAGTATATATCATACATGTTTGTTTCATTTTTCTGCTATATTGAGTTGTGGCATGTACAGCGCTGTTTTGAGTAGATCAAGGATATCACCAACACAATTCGTTTCTAGTTTAAATACTGCCTCCAAGCAGGGCTCAAGTTAGTTCCAATTCATGCACAGGTCTCGTTTCAAATGAGTATCTTCAAAATGTGTCATGAACAAACAGGAAACCAATATTTTTTTCTTTCATCAGCAACTCGCCACGCAATGCATACTCTTGGTATCTCCTCACCTAAACCGTCCACACAACACCATTCCGTACTCCACTGGATAAATTATATACAATACAGGTGTCTTCTAACCCCCCGCTGACCTCTACTAACTGCCATCAAGCTCCCCCCTAATCCAGATTCATACACCACAACCCATCGCCCAAAAAGTGCGCATCCTCCACCACAGGCCCCTTGCCCTTGGCTTTAACCTCCTCGGTCCCAGTAACAAGCAACCCAACCGCACACGCCTCCTCCTTACCCTCAGCCGTAATCACAACAGTCTCCCCCTTGTGCAGTTCCCGACTCCACCTCCCCTCGGCATCAACTTTTTGCTCCATCTCTTTCCCCTCCTCAAGCGTCTTCGCTGCGCCATCACCCGGCAGCCGTCCACCCGCCGACGTCAAGCCAGGAGCCATGAGCGTGGCACCCGAAAGAACAAAGCGAATAGCGCCGCGATCAATGCGAATCGAGGGAAACGCCTGCGGGAAACGGTGCACGAGGCGCAGGTGCGGCAGGATCTCGGACGTGTCGATCTGGAAGAAGAGCGGGGTCGTGTCAACGACGTAGAGCGTGTTGCGGTCGGGCAGCTTCATGCTTGATAGCGAGGCCTTTTTGGGCAGGACTTCGTCAATGTAGGGCGTTAGGAGCGGGTAGGTTGTGAGGAGGTTTTGACGCAGGGCGCGTTGGGCGGAGGACTTGAGTTTTTGCTTGGGGCCGGGTTGGATGCTGGGGGTTTGGTTTGGCAGGGTTAGCTACATTGACCACGTGAGAAAAGGTTGGGGGCGTGTGTTACTCTTTTTTAAACATTTTGGCGGTCTAATGGTGAGAGCGAAGAGGGAGAGAGAGGTAAATAAATGAGGGAATGGAAAGAGAAGAAGGAAAGGAAGTTGATGATGGCGGGGGTGGAGGGGGAAAAGTTGTGCCCCGCGGC
The DNA here is from genome assembly GCA_002242745.2 of Lecanicillium sp. LEC01. Taxonomy (NCBI): domain Eukaryota; kingdom Fungi; phylum Ascomycota; class Sordariomycetes; order Hypocreales; family Cordycipitaceae; genus Lecanicillium; species Lecanicillium sp. LEC01. The sequence continues at coordinate 396,332 of NIWZ02000015.1, read as the reverse complement.
GGGGTATGTATGTATGTATGTGGTAGGAGGAGCTGTGGCGGAAAGGAGAGGCGTAGGAGGGTTTCAGCATAGACGGTGGGAGGCGGTTGATATATTGTTGCATAATTAGGATTTATAGTGGTTTTTTTTGTATTAAATTTGCATTTCACTTATTGTTATAATACGTAGTTCCCGAGTGATTTGTCTCACGTCTCTTTGGCTGCCGCACTGAAAAAGATGACGCAAATCCAACAACGGAATAGACACCCTAAACAACTTAACCGTGCGTGACGTGCGTAACGGTGCCGTCCTTTTCAACATGGACATTGAGTCTATCCTCGACAAAGTCCTTAGTTACCATCTGACCGGGCTCAATAACGCGATGCTCTGTGGGAAGGTCGCGTTTGGCAAAGCTCTGCGGAGGAGGCGAATATGGGTTAGCTGCGTGCCCAGGAAATCATGTTCGAAGAATCAAAAAGAAGGTATCCCGTAGAGGAAAACACGTCCAGGGGGGTAATTTCATACCACTTCATTGGAATCGGTTTCAGACAGCTTCTTGCCGACGAGCTTATTCTGCCATTCTTCCGTCTTGTCGCCAGACTTGTTTGTGATGCCGGGAACAACGAGAGGCATGGTGGGTGGTGATGCGAAGAAGAAGAAAAGGTATTAAATGGGTATGTAAAAGTAAACTGATGGATTATTGAGATTCAGTGTTGACGTAGAAATGGAAAGTGAGATGAAGAAATAGAGTCAAAACGTTAATGACAAGCTTGTATGATGAAGCATATATTTACCAAGGCAACGCAAAAACCTGGATACGGTAGCCGCACGCCACTTGACCATTTGGGGAAAGTGATGGGTTGAGCTGCGTGGACGGGATGACGTCGACGCCGGCTGTTGAGCAGCAGACTTGCGTAGACTTGTAGAGAGTCGCTTACATGATGGCCACGTGAGAGGACAAAGGTTGTAATGTAAGATGCTTACTTGAAAATAGTATGTATATTTTTTCTATTATTCTCTTTTATATCGGATCCGTATTCAACGGTTTGTCGGTTTTTTACATGCATACCTACCTGTAGCCTAGACTACCGGCATCCAGAAGCAATGCAGCCTTTTGCATAGTCCTGAGCCCCAGTTGATTCATCATGAAATTTTCATGGAACGAGTGAAATTTTAGCGGATTTGATACTTTTTTTTTTTCTCGATTTATTTCTTGTGCCCAAGCACCAACCTGCTCCCCTCTTGCCGCGGTAAATCTCCAGACCAGCCCGGCCCCAACGGTGCGCTATAAATAGGATCTGCAAAGCCACACTCCCTGGGTCAGCAATTTGCTAGCGTTTCTACGCCCCGTCCAGCCGTACGTCGTACGCCCGTTACTCTGAGTGAGTGGTACAGATGGCTGCAAAACGCCATTACAGGCAGTATTTCTACTTGGAAAAAGTCCATGATATACTAGACAGCTTAATAGATCAGTACAAGTTTTCTAGTTATTTTTCACTTGACCCAAGCGCATGCTAAAAATCAAATCATCCTCCAGCTGCAGCCCTTTCCCCTGGCTGCACTGCCCCCAGCCCATCTCCGCCTGGTACTACATACTGTTCGAGGCTGACAGCCTCGTAAATCAGGGTCTGTGTGGCTGAGGTCTCGCAACTGCCAGTAAGTAAGCCACTCCTTTTTCCGCTCCTTTCCATTCCATCCCATCTCTTTGTTTCTTTTCCCGTGTCTCAGCTCCCATTCACCTCCTCTTCCTCCTTCATTGTCCCTTATTTTGGTCCCTTTAGCATTGCGAGCATTTATATCCATTTTCTCCTTCTCTCCTCACCACAGCGCGTTTCTGCTCCGCTGCCCATCTGCATCGCTTCGCGCCGACGACAACACGGCACCGATCTGAAACCACCAACACGCCGATCGCCCTCTAACCCACGTCCGCTGATCGTTTTTTATCCTCATCAAAACCACCCTCTACCTAACGCGATGCACCTCACTACCGCGCTCTCACTCGCCCTCTCCACAGCCGCCATGGCCTCGGCCAGCGGCTCGTGTTTCGCCCTCTACCACGCCGACATCTCCTCCGAGTCATCCTGCGGCGACCGCACCGCTTTATCCTCCTGCCTCTCCTCCATCGTCGTCGCCGCTCCCGACGCAGACTCACCCGCCATCGAAGCCTGCTACACCCAAGCCGGCTGCTCACCCTCATCCGCCGCCTCCGAAGCCTCATACGCGCTCTCGCGATGCACCGAGCTCCAAACCCTAGACGACCTCCGCCGCCGCCACCGCTCCATCCTCGACACCCGCGGCCCAGCTCCCACACCAGCGCCCAAGCTCCTGCGCAGCCGCGAAAACCTACAAGGCGACGCTTGCTTCGACTTCAGCCTGGTCCAAACAACCGTCTGCCCCGTGCAGACCAACGCCGGCAAAGTCACCACGCTCTCCTGCGTAAACACCGAAATCACCTCGTCCTCTTGCAAGGCCGCCTTTACCTGCACCGTCGACAACGGCGGCGCAGACGTCTGCATGAAGGTGGTCAACCAGCTCGACACGGGCGGCATCATCATCGCCATCATCTTTTCTGCCGCCATTGTGCTCGGTATTGGCCTCTTGACTTTTATGGGCTGCAAGGAAAGCAGGCAACAGAAGCGCCTTGCTGCTCGCGCTGAGGCGTCGGCTCTTGCGCGCGCTGCGACGAGGAAGCAGCGTGCTCAGGATCGTGTGCCGCTTATGAGGCAGCAGGATGCGCCTGTGCAGGGTGGCATGGCTGCTGATCCGTTCCACGATGGACAACGAGTCAGCTAAACTTTTGAGTAGTGAGGTGGAATATGGATACGATTTTTCTTTTAAAGAAGCAAACAGACACAGACAGACAGACAGATAGCCGCATCTGATACCAGGCGCAAAGAAGAGAGGGCTGATTTATGTATTTTTGGCCATGTATTGCATTGGATAATTCTAGCTTAACCACTATAGCAAGGGAATAAAACCAAAAATTTATTAGACTTACAATTACTTCACGTTCACATTATCAAGAAATAGGAAGCGTAGTGCTAGTCGTTAATGGCGCCAGATAGCTAGCAAATGGTAATTGGTAATATGTTATCATCTCACTCTCACTTGTTGCCTACTCTAACATTTCCGAATACATAGAATCTCTCCATTAACCCCACTCGCCTTTCTGGCCACGAAAAGAAGAAACATTGAAACGGTCCGGGGGGGGCCGGAAAGCGTACCATCTCTTAAGAGAGAGAGAGAGAGAGAGAGAGGACAAGAACATCTGTTTAGAATATATAGCACGGCCAACATGCAGCACAGCTCAGCTCAGCATAGCCAACCCCTATTCGTACTCGGTATATCCTCGATATGTAGTCGCAGTAGTCTCGTATATACACCCGGCATCGCGCGCACACCCGCCCGCCATACCTAGTCTCTGCAGCAGATTCCCTCGCTTCTGCCATGGTCGCCGTGAGGGGGAATAGTCTGTCGCTGTCGCCGGCGGCGGAACGCTCTAGATGCCGCGCATGGACGCATATCCGGCCAGCGGGCTGCCTATCTCCCCCGGAGCACCCACCGCGCTGCGAAATTGAGACGGCATTCCTGCATCGGGCACCCAGCGGATCGTATGCTTTCCTGCGCTTGTGGCGTCACGGCGGACGTCGAATGTGCCGCCACCGTTGGACGGGCTGCCTTCGGTGTCGCAGAGATTCATCAGGTCTTGGGCCGTGATGGAGTTGTCGCCGGATTGGGCTTCGATTTGGGCCCGGACACTCGACAAGTCCGTGAAGCCTTCGTTATCGCAGTTGCCTGTGCTCGAGAGGTCTTTGCAGGCTTTGCAGAGAAGGAGGCGGACGGCTACGTGGCGTGGTTGCGAGGAGACGCTACGCATGGGCGACATGCTTGTTGGTGAGCCGACGGTGAATCCCGGTGGCATAGATGGAGCGCCCCAGCCGGGGTTTCCAAAGCCTGGAGGGGGGAAGCCTTGGGTAGTGCTGGACGATGGGCCCCAGGGGTTGTGGCCCATGGAGAATGAGTTGTCCAGAAACGGGCTGCCTGGGAAACCTCGCGAGAGTCCAGGAGGGTGGTTGCGCGGCACGCTGCCGGTACTGGGATTCAAGTCTGCTTCCAGAGGTTCGTCGTCTTCGAGAAGTGCGCGACTGCCCAGGCGCTTAGCCTCTTCGTCCTCGTCGGTTCCGAGGCCATGAGACGTGCTTCCGGGCCGTCCGATCGGGGCAGGTCTTCCAATTGGCTGAGCCATGGAACCTGGGCCCTCGAATGAGCCTTGCCGGGCGTGTGTTGGCAGCGGTACATCCTTGGACATGCCGTATCCTTGTGAGAACTGGTCCGTACCAGAGGAAAAGCCTGGAGGACCCATTGGGCCAGGAGGCATGCCGCGGCCTGCGGGGCTGTTAATCCCTGGAGAAGACATCATCATGCCCGACGGCGGTCGCAGCCCGGAAGGAAACACAGGCTCTTGAGGCATGCGGTTTGCGAATCCCGGGGAAGCGTGGTGTCCAAGTCCCGAGGGCTGTTGCATGCCAAGCGGAGGACCATGGAATGGCGCGGCTCCGTATGGTGGCATGCCGGGTGGCGACACAGATTGCCCGGGAGGTACTGCTGAGCTCGCCCCGAAGCTCAACTTGCGCTCTTGGCCAATGCTTCCAGGGCTCGTGTGTGCTGGCGTGTTGGAATGCGAAGAGAGGCTCGGACTGCGGCCGTCATTGCCAAATCCAGCGTCGTGCTGAGATGGAGCGCGTGCTCGTACTGGTGTCGGTGCCATTGGCAATGCAGGTGTTGCGACAGGTACCTTGGGTGATGCATAGTGTGCTGGGTTTGGGGGATGCTGAGGAAGCGCCGTCGGGATTGAGATGGGATGCTGCTGTCCGCGTTTCGCAACCTGAACCTGCGGTGGAACAAGACCTGGAATCGCAGCATTCTTTTGTCCTGCATCTCTGGCGGCCTTATTCTTGGCCTCTGTAGCTTCCTGGGCACTCCTCTGCGCCTTGGCAGCTCTGGCTTCCTTTTCCCGCTTGTCGCGTTCCTGCTTGTCCTTGCGCTCTTGGGCTTCTCGTTCGCGCTGTTCCCGAACCTCTTTTTCCTTTAGGCGCTGCTCCTCCTTGGCCTTTTTCTCGCGTTCCTTGGCCTCTCTTGCCTTTCGTTCTTGCTCGGCCTGCTTCTCGCGTTGTTCGTGGACTCGGCGTAATCGTTCGGCCTCCTTCTTTAGTCGTGCTTCTTCCTCGGCCTTGCGTTGTGCTTCCTTTTGCTTTCGCTTCTCCTCGTTCTTCTGTTTCTGTTCAGCAATTCGCCTCGCTTCGGCTTCGGCTCGGGCGGCTTCGTCGGCAGCTTTTTCTGCTTCCTTTCGCGCCTTTTCCTCAGCTAGAGCTTGCTTGCGTTGGGCGGCCTTGTCCTTTTTCTTTTGAGCATTCTTGGCCTTTTTGGCCTTTTGCTCGTCGACTTGGCGGCTCTCCTCTTCAAGCTCCTCCAGCAAGCGCTGCTGCCGTTCCTTGGCTACCTTTTCCTTGTAGGCAGAGAGGACGCGTTGCTCAAACATGCGGGCGGCGAATATTTGAAACATCCTACGGCCCTCCTCCATTCGTTGCTCTTCGGTCATTTGGTCCTGACAACAGCACTCAGTATGGAATCCAGACGGCATGGCAGAGTGATTGGAGAATACCTCTTCGTCCTCATACTCCTCGTCTTGACTGTCCTCGTAGTCATCCTCCTCGTCTTCTTCTTCTTCTTCGTCGTCTTCGTAGTCGTCATCTTCTGGAGGAGGATGGTTGTGAGGATGGGAGTATGAGCCGTTGGGATGACCGTAGCCTCGAGAAAAGTGCTCTCTGGCATCTTCTTCTCGCGCCATGCGACGCTCAGCCAGCTGCTCCATCATTTCAATGAAGCGCTTGCCGTCGTTTTTGAGTAGGTCATCCGCCACGGTGAGAATGCCGCCTAGTTCCATGTTACCATATCTGCGCAAGAGTGATTCGAGGAGCTGCGTACCCTTGACTTGGAGGCTGTTGCCGAATGTCAAGAAATCGGCGACATCTCGGTCGTGTGAGCTGTGAAAGGCTTCGGGAGGTTCGTCGTCACTATATTCGTCGTCATCCACTTCGTCTTCACTGTACACTTCGTCTAGTTCTTCTTCATCTTCCACGTCGTCGCCAACGTGTTCTACTATTCGGCCGCGAGACGGCGGTTGGCCGGCGTATCCGGCTGGTAGCCCTCGGGGTGGTCGTATGGGAAAGTCTCGAGGCGGCGGCAGCATAGGCGGGCCTTCGCCTTGGTTCGCAAACTGCTCCAGTTCGAGATAGTAAGCATCGTACAAGCCTTCGAGTTCTTCTTCTATCGCATTCCGTTTTCTTCCGCACACAGTACAGCTGCAGGTGTGTTTTTGCTGCTCCTTCATCTTCTTGAGCACGGCATCCTTCTCGACCTTGACCAGCGACTTGCGTTCGTCCTCGCCCAGTCCGAGCCAGAATTCCTTAATGCGTTCACGCTCTTCATGGTTGCTAGTACTCCATATCTTGTCCCTTGAAATTCCAGGCCCACGAGTCGTTTGCGGATCCGAAACGGCGGGGAGTGACGGTGAGGGTTCGAGATCTGGATCAAAGTCGGCCTGTGAGCCACTTGCGTCTCCTGCACCGGCCGCCTTTTTCTTCTTCTTTCGATGTCGCTTCGATTTCGAGGTTGTCGAATGAGCAACATCAGCGGGTGGTATGGATCGCTCCGAGGCCATGGCGTATCCCTCGTCCTCGCTTGCGCCAGACAGGTTCTCGGCAAGGTTGGGATCTTGGCGGCTACTGGGAACGGACGCAGGGCTTCCGTGACCATTGGGTGCCAACTCGGCGGCAGCCTTTGCAGCGGCTTTTTGCCGTCGCTTTTGCTTCTTGCGATTGACTGTCGGTGCGGCGGGAGCATCTTGGGGAGCAGGCTCGTCGGGTGGGGCAGCCACGATGTCTTTTGGCCTGGAGGCAAACGTCGGGCTGGAGGGCGGCGAGGGGTCGGAAGACGAGCTCTTGGGCACGGTGATGAACTTGGAGCCGTCTTTGTTTGTGTATTTTGCCGTGTTGTAAGGCGATGCCGGGGTCGGGGCTGCCGGTTTCTGGTTATTGGCCGGCATCATACGTCTACCAAACGCGGGCAAATCCAACTCATCAAGAGCGAGTTTGGACGCCTGGGTCGAGGAGGAGAGTAGGCGGAAAGAACTCGGGCAGTCTGTAGAGGGAGGATAGTGAGCTTGTCAGTGATTATTTTGCGGCGGTCAGGGGAAGCGCGCAGCGCAGAGCCGGTTTGGGAGAAGCCGTCGTTTGGGTGGAATGGTTGAGGTTCGAGGGTGGTGGTGGTGGTGGTGGTGGTGGTGGTGTTGGCGGAGGCTAAGCCAGTCAAAATGCGGTACTGGGGACTTGGCTGGGGCGGTCCCTTGTCAGGGCTAATTAGGTCAGCGATGACGCCCGTTGCAAGGCCAGTGTGGTTGCACGGCAGGTTGCTGGAGGTGGAGGAGAGGACTCGGCGGTCAGATATTTTCAAGAGGCAAAGCAAAAGTACGAATCTATCTACGGTGAAGAACAGAAGCAGAACAAAGAGATCTGATCTGGTGTTGATGGGCTGCCGGCCTCTTGCATTGGGCGAGGCAATGCAGTGTGGTCCAGACATAAGTTGGTGGAAAAGGACAAAGTCACTCGTCAGCCAAGTTACCTGGGGAGAGTACCTCGTAGTGTCGTCTGATGGAGGGGGCCGGCCTGGGCAAAACTGGGGCGTCGTGCAGCGGCTGCCGTAACGCCCACGGGTTTGTATTGCCTTTGCTTTGGAGATGCAGTACAGTACCTAGCAAGCTGCAAACATGCTCAATTTGAGTAGTTTAGTTATTAAAGGGGTATCGAAATGTCCTATTTTCAATTTTCAATTTTAAATTCAATTTTAGCTTGAGATGCAAAGGGCATCCTTACGGTAACGGCTTGCGTCTCGACGATACTCGGCACTATTATTAGCGGATGGCGGCCGCTGGAATCTTACTTCCAGTTTAGCCGCTGGCTGTACTTTTACTTTGGTGCACGTTGGGCGACATACTAGGTACCTGTTCTTGGTTGTCGGTACTAAAGTGCAGGGCGTCGTTAAACAGGGTGGTGCCACGTGATCGCCCTGGTTGCGTAGTTTCCTTTTCCATCGAGTTGCGGGCCGTCCGTTGCTGGCGAGCACTTGGGACCTTGAAGGCCCGTTTGCTGTCGCTGCCTAAGGCGGAAAACCCCAGCTAACGTATGTATCTACATGGCGTTGTGTTGTCCGTCACTTGTAATGTTATTATACCTATACTCAGCTTACTCTGCGTCTAATTAACGGCTGAGATGAATGCAAATCTATGATTAGGCCGTGTTTGAAACCTCACACTTCTAGTAATCGAATAGATCACTCTCATGTGCGCAGACTTAAAAGATTCGACGAGGAGCGCCAACATAGTGTATCTAATAAACATGTTGCCATACTGGCATCACAGCGCCAAAAGGCCACTACCATGACGCAGACCAGGAAATATTTTCACTGGCAGAATGTTTCTTTCATGTTTCTTTTAGTCAAATACATGCGGTAAAGCGTGAGAAGTCCTTCCCAAAGACCACGAAATGTGACGATGCCATACAGGGTACGGGTACACACAGACTTGAATCGAGCATTGCTTGCGAGAGAGACTGGATAGTCTGTATCCGTTTGACTTTGCTACAAATTAATGCCTACATTGTATTTTGTCTACTCTTTTGGCTTTTTATCTTTTTGACATGTTTGCCAGTTATTCACTCCGTGGTCGCAATATATTGCCGTAATCGGCTGCTTGTCGCTGTCACTTTACATCTACCCTGAACGTCCAAGCAGCTTGTCAAGCACTTGAAGCACTTGAAGTCAGCTGAACTGGTTCAATTGGAGCAGTTCAAAACTCAGCTGACGGTTTCCCCTTGCCATAGCGGTCCCCGTTGATCGGACTATTATGTAGCCTCGTGTTATCTCTGCCATGGCGTTCGCCGATACGACCCAATGGAAGCCCGCGCATGGCGGGTCGGGCGCTACTTTTAGCGTTGAGCTGAACCGGGAAGCAGACCAGCCACAGCCTTCGCGCCGGCGTCGAAGGTTATTATTTCTTGACGAATGTACATACGAGCTGGGTCGACTGGTTGCAGTGGACAGATTGCGGCGCCAGCGCAGCAGGTGGTTGCTCCAAAGATGCAATATTAGTACGGAAAATACTCGTAAGCAAGCAGGATGGCGCTGGTGTTGAGATGCCCTACTTTGCAATTAGAGGCGCCACTGTTACTATTAATACAACAATTGACTCAGCAGTGGTAAGTATTCACCTTGACGCAGCTCATCCATCCCATTTGCTTCTTCGAGACTGATTTCGGTCAAGCCGCTGTAGGTTGCTTACGAAGATACGTCGCAGTCAATCCTTTGGCGCTGCCCTGGTGTTATTAGCGTTCCGTCGATCCGCGTCCCCCACCACTGATAAACTGGAACCCATAATACGTCGTAATACCATGTTGACGGCACTAGTATTATAGCTTTTCGTGTTTATGTCAACACGAACAAAGGTTTAGTGTTGTGCAAGCAGAAGTGACGACAAGACGGCGTCGCGACAAGTAATTGGATGTATGAACCGTGGGAGAAGGCATGTGTTTGTGTTTGTTACACGGCAGCCTCGTCATACCCAAACAATGTCGATTTGCTATCCACTTTGGTATATGATGAGGTCAACATCTAATGAAGCTATCGGACTGGACAAGTCCACCCTGGATTTCTCGCAAGGTAGGCTTCTGTAAGACGGTGCCGTGTTAGTAGGTACAGTAGCAGTAGTAGTGGCCCCTTCTTCATCAGACACCGCTCTAGCATGTGTTTCTCCATCGAAAGAGGACCCTTTTCCCCCCTCCCACGTTTACACGTTGCCTGATTCCCATGCGGTTTTACACCTTGTGGCTTGAAGCTAGTCTGGGTAGCCGTTCGGGGACCTTGAGCTTTGTACGAGTATGTACTTTGCTCCGCTTGTTTGCGTCGTACCGAGGGAGATGCCATGTATCTGTTCTAAAGAGTAAGAGTTTGCTTGAAAGTGGAAACGGATATTAAGCCGGGTCAATTTAACGGGTAGTCTAGATTACTACCTACGAGAAAGAATCACCGTAGTCACAGCCTTGTTTACTCATAGCAACACTGCAAATACCTAAGATACCTTACGTTAGTAGTCTCAGCCTCGTCTCCCTAAGGTACCATCGTCACTTATCCACCGCAGAAGAATACACCACCCACGCGGCCCATCAATTGTCCGCTGGGCTGAGCCGCTGCCCACCACCACCCGCCCCCCTGACGCACCGCCTGAAGAAAAAAGGTGCCCTTCCCACCTGTTGTCCAGCTAGTGCACGCCCCCAAAATACCCCCCTGCCATGCTCGCCTCTCCCCCACGCCACGCCCAGCTCATCCGCTTTTTCCCACCGAGAAAGCTGAGCTAAATACACAAGGTCCCAGTAGGAGGAGCCCTCGACCTCGTATCGCAGGGCCAAACTCGTTTTCCAGTTTCTCCTTCCAACAAAAACAAATCAATCGGCTTCGCCTCTCTCGCCTACACCGACCGGTCGCTTGTTTCCCCCCTATTTTTCCCCTTATAAACGACTGGCCGTTTGGGACGGTTGCGCTTCTACGACACCGGCGCAATTCGACGACAAACGGACGTCTCTCGAGTTTCTTCAGCGCTGCGCTCGCCCCGGTCCATCCCCCGACGGCTACTATTGCTAACGCTTGGGGCTCTGCACCTTGCGCCACGGGGAACCCTCTTCCGGAACCATAAACATACAAAAGATCGGCCTCTGTCGATTACCTCGTCTTTTTTCTCTCTTTCTCTCTTTGATCGGTCTCATCCCGGCTACGGCTCCTTGCCGAAAGTGTTGCTGTGTTTCGTGGACTTGAATTGGGCCTTTTTCTACACAAAGCGATTCTGCCGCTTACAGATTCCTCACAATGGCGACTCAAAACCCGTCAAACGTTATACGAAGGTACGATTCCCCATCCAAGGAAAATAGACGCAGGCTTAGGACTTGCTCTGCCGGTTAGACCCGACAGTTTCCAGCCTAGGATATCCCGCCAAGAGCTGTAGCTAACTATCCTTACGATTGCAGAAAGCTCGTCATTGTCGGCGACGGTGCTTGCGGCAAGACTAGTTTGCTGAGTGTATTTACACTAGGCTTTTTCCCCACAGTGAGTAGTTTTCGGTGTCTTGACTTCATTGGCTTTCTGCTAACGCTGTTGTAGAATTACGTGAGTCAACACGAATCACTGACCCAACCGGAAACCAATTCACCATTACTAACCGTTCCAGATACCGACCGTTTTTGAAAACTACGTAACAGACTGCAGAGTAGACGGCAAATCTGTCCAGCTTGCTCTGTGGGATACCGCTGGCCAAGAAGACTACGAACGACTACGGCCCCTCGCCTACGCCAAGGCACACGTCATCTTGGTTGGATTCTCCGTCGACACACCCGACTCATTGGACAATGTCAAGAATAAGGTACGTTTTTTCTAAACCCTGCAATCCGATGCCACTCATCAGTCTCTCCATCATTCCGCTTACTTACACCAAAACCAGTGGATCACAGAAGTGGTCGACCTATGTCCCGGCATTCCCATCATCCTTGTCGGCCTGAAAAAGGACCTGCGCGAAGATCCCGTCGCAATCGAAGAGATGCGCAAAAAGTCCCAGCGCTTCGTCACAGCCCACGACGGCGAGGCTATTGCCCGCGAAATCGGAGCCAAGCGATATCTCGAGTGCTCAAGTTTGAGCGGCGAGGGCGTAGACGACGTATTCGAAGCCGCCACACGCGCGGCGCTGTTAACGTTTGAGAAGGGCGAAGGAGGCGGCTGCTGCGTTGTTCTATGACGGACTTGAAAAGTCGTTTATGCCTTTCCGGCAGGCTGTTTCATCCACCCTCATAAATTGCACCATTGTCGTTTTCGTCTTCGGCTCACTCACCACCTATGCATTTCCACTCTCTCAACGCGTGATCCAAAACGCTCTCGAAATAAGCAGCTACGAAACTCACACCATACATTTCGCTACACCACAGTCTCTCACGCCGCATTAAAAATTAGCCACAAACCCTACTCGAAACGGCCGAACGCCCTCATTTTAAACCAGCATCACACGCGGAGGATTAGCCAAACGAACACGGTTCTTCTTCGTTTCCCCGTCTCCAAAGCTCCTTCTTTCTTTCTTCATTGCTCGTCTTGGTCTTTTTCTTTTTCTTTTTCATATTTTTGGCTAGGAGCATATAAATAGGGGAATCTCTTGAAATATTAATCGTCTTTTTTTTATGTTTCTTTTATTTTCTTGTTTGATCCCCCCCACGAAGTGTGCAGACATATAGAAGAAAGACAGCGGTCTAGTTTTTGTTTTTCCGATAATTGCGTTTTTATTTTGGGGTCGAACAGAGCAAAACAAAAGATGTCAAGTTTTGGACTACGGGATATTGTATGAGGAAGAAGGTTGTTGGTTGCCTTGGCCGTGTTCGTCCTTTTTGTGTTTATATACATATATATTATGCAGTATCTGCAGAGGAAAATGGAAATGGAAATCTATGTATTGTCCCCGTTGCAAACATTTTATCTGGTTTCTTCTTTTCTGACTGAGTTGTAAAAGTTGAGAGAAATGCCCTGAAATGGAAATGGAATTTTTGCATTTTGGGAATTTTGCCATTTTTATACAATGAATTAATGACAGCTTGTACACTTCTCAACTTTTCCTTTCCTTCCATCGCTCCCCCGTCAAACGCGAAAAAAACAAAACTCTATATAATACAATTTCTAACCCTTTTTTTTACTCCCCCCCAATTTCACCTCTTCCACCCGTGATCCCAAGCCTTCTTAGCAGGCGAATCAGTCTGCAACCTCGCATACTCAATCGGCACAGCATCAGTCCCATAAACCCCCTTCTTCTCCATCGCAACCCGATACAAATACCCCTCGTTCCTCTCGCCCGGCCCAACCGTCTTCCTCAGCTCCTCGCACGCGTTATACATGCCAGCGTGCATCCGGCTGCGCTCCTTGGCCAGCTCCTCGCGCTGCTGGCGGCGGAAAAGCTGCCATGCGCGGTGGATGGTCCAGTGTCGCAGGTAGCGCTGGCGGGCCATGCGGAGCGGTGGCGGCGCGGGCGAGAACATGTTTTGGCGCAATGTTCTGATTCGCATAAAGCTTTCGGAGCGGAATGCTTGGCCGCCCTTCTTGCGCGACCTGGCTGCTTTGGACTTGGAGGAGGACGAGGAGGAGGACTTTGGTGCGACTTTGCCTTTGCCTTTGGGGGATTTGGTGGGCATGATTTTGCGTGCTTGGGCGGAAGAGGTTGTGCTGAAGGCGCGGAGGGTCGTCATTGTTGAGAGCGTGGTTGTAGCGGCACGGAGGGATGTGGTTGTGTGCATTGTTAGGCGGCTGAAGAGCGCCGGAAGGGAAATTGTTGAGGCCATTGTCGTGGATGGAGGTTTGGCGTTGTGTCGCTTCGAGAGACAGACAAATGTAGGTTGATGACTACCAATTATAGAGGCACGTAATCTCGGTCGAGAGGGTCGCAGGCTTCAAACTCGGTAGTAGTCTCGTAGTCGTCGTCTTCGTCGTCAACTAAAGGAATCGCTTCGGCGGAAATATCCTCGTCGGCAGCAACGACAATTTCCAGCTGCGATTGAGTCTCGTCTGGCTCTTCTGCTAAGACTTGTGCAGCTTTCAGCCCCTTGTTGGCCGATTCCGCAATCAAAAACGACGGGTACTGCTGTCGCGGATGGTTTTTGTCGCAGTTGTACTTGGGGTCGGAGTAAAGGCTGTGGATGTCCTGGTGCGTTGCAAGGACAAAATGTTAGCTAGGTCCCCTGGTGCTGCAAATTACGGAAATATGATAATCCCGACTGCCCGATTTGGCAGAACCACCGGCTCAACCACTACACACCGCGGCATCGGAGCAACTTACCTTGATTCTATCATCTTCAAACACCAAAATATTGTCAAACTTTTGTTCCTGAAAAAGCAAATGCTCTGCTAATTTGCTGCGTTTGCAATCCTCAATGTCAACCATTTCGAAAAGATGCCACCCCGTAGCCTGCTGCAGAATCTCTACCAGCGGCCGGCACGAGGTTACTAGCGCATCCGTGTCTTCGCGAAACCGGGAAAGAAGACCAAACAAGTATGCGAATTCGTGAACTCGTGCGCATTTTTGCACGTCATCGCATAGAGTCCTCGGGAACTCGCGCTGCTCAAACGTCTCCTGCCATAGCGTGTACAGCGTCCCTATACGCTGCCTCGAGGCCGCGGGGTCGTCGAGAATCTGCTCTAATTGTGGATGCGTTGCGCAACTGTTGATGCTCCTGTAGTAGGCTATTACGGTGCCGATGATGACTACCACGTCGACAAGTACGATGCTGAATCTGTAGATGTATTGCGTCAGAGGTCGTGGAACCTGGCCGCAGTATGTAAAGTTGCCCTTTGCGTTTAGGGGAATGTCGTCCAGGACCCCAAGAGAGCCAAATATTGAATTGCTATCCGGCCAAATAGGATTCCCACGACCATCAAACGCGGTGTCATCTCCTGTGCTGCTGTTTGCTGGCGTCCTATAACGCATCACGTAGTCTCCGCCTTGGTGGCCGCGGTAGAATAAAGTGTTTGACATGGTCGTGTACACCTTGAGATTTACAGGCTCGTCCGTACTGCCATTGTCGTTCATATTCAAGACCTTGAACGTGAGCAAAAGTCCATATGTCGATTTCTCTGATAGCATCTTGCGGTGTAAGCCCTTTTCTTCGTCGAGTTTGGCATCGCGGCGGTTTTGCTGGATGGCATGCACGCCGTCGACAATGTCTTTTATGCGAGGATCACTGTATAAAAGACCCTCAGGTTTGTGCCTATGCGAGTATATCAACGCATGATATTGGTTGAGGAGCTTATTCGGTCTATCTTCTTTGAGGCGTAGCTGCTCAATGATGGGTCCGTATCGAAGTTCCTCGGTAGGGTCTCTCGCAAAGAAGGACTGCTCCAAGTTGTTGTGGGATCGAACAAATTTTCCAAGGCCCGAATTTGTAAAGGTACACTTTAGGCCAGGTGTTATAAGGAAATGCCGTATATCAATACCTTGAGAAATGTCAATGGGTTGTGTTGAGTGTCTATTCCCGTGGTTCTGGCTAGGAGTGGACGTCGCTGGAGCCTCGGTATTGCGCATTGCAATGTCTGCTGGAGTAGACATTGTGAAGATATAAACGTGATAATAAACCGGATTTTCTTATGAATATACTGAATTTAAAAGTTGGAAGCATTTTGGAATGAAAGAAAGTAGCAGGCCAGTGCCGGTATAAAAGGGTCGTGCCAGGACTGTGGGAAAGTGCGACTTGGGTTTGCAGACCTATATACAAAATCTTGTTGCGCCTACGCATACAGTTGTCTGATATAAGTACGATCGATTTTAAGTAGCTGCTTCGGGCACATTATGAAATTTTGCTTGATACTTTGTTGGCGTCAACTTCAACGGGTGGCTTTGACAACATCCGAACCTTATTGCTATTTGCCCTTGCGCAAAACAGCCGCAAATGCCATGGGGTATTTAAGAAATCTTGTGAATAGAGTTTAAAATGACAAGTTTGCGTTTAACTTGGGTTTTGTCTCCCAAGAATTCAAAAGTTTGGTCAATTCACCAGATGTTTAGCTAGCTATGCATACGCGTGCATCGTACACAAGATTTAGGAAGTGACTGGGACATGTTTATTTTGCTCTCTGTTCACATTCTTTTAAAGAAACCAAACTGTAAACCAGTTGTAAAAGATATTGCCCTCATGCCGGCTACATCAATGCAGAAAGGTTTAGACACCATGCTGCATGTTACACAGACCATGCTACCAGATGAATATCCTGCGAGTCCGAATACTACTTTGAACCAAAAGGGAGACATGGATAACAATTCGGGATCTATTTACTACGATATTCCGTTGGATGATGACGAGACGGCATACGATTCATACGACGACTGCGATAGAATTGACGCCGAAAACCAACACAACAAAGTGCACAGTAACAAGGGCGATGTAATCGACCGTGATTATACGAACCGAGAAAGAAGAGACAAACCAAAGCCACAAGGACCAATTCAATTCGACGATGAAGATATGGAGATTATTGATTACGATTCGGATTTGGACTGGAATAATGAACCGTTCGACTATACAGTACCCATGGATAAGCCGTTTATACACGAACGCTACAATTTTGAGACCAGCGCCAATGAAAGCACTCTTGGCTTTGATCCAAAGCAGCTCGTAGACCATACGGCTGCATCTGTATCGAGTGTACAGCGTTGTCTCTCCCAGACTGCGCGAGAGTTCCAACCGCATTTAGGTCGAGTTGCTCGGACAGGACAGGCTGTGGCTAACAACATTATTGCAAATCTCAAAGATCGCGGAAGACGGAGAGATGCCACTACCACCAGCAAAGAAAGTCAAGAAGCCAGGGGGACGAAATATGCGGGTCTTGATGCTACGAAAGAAACGAGATCTCGTCCCTTGAAAACATCAACGAATCACAAGAAAATGAGAGGCAACGGCTGCCATAACGAAGCTGAATACATAACGTGGCCAGTTCGAAAACAAAATGAAGCCATTGTCATTACATCAATCTATATAAATTACATCTTTTTACTTAATGCGCCGACTTGACAGGGTTCATATCCCGGAATTCTCCGCGCAGAGACTCAATGCCATCCTTCCTGACATCTGCAACCAGCTTCGCCACCTGCGGCGCAATGACATTCTCATCAAAGCCAAAGTACTTGTATGCATCCTTACCCGGTAGACTCTTGCCAAAGCTAGCCATGGAGAAGCCAGCATCAGCATACCTCTCCCAGCCATTCACGGCATACGCTTCAATGATGACTCGCGGCGCATTGGAGCGGTACTGCAGCGTCTCACGCTTATACTCAATAGGTTGAGCGTCAAAGAGGCGCTGGCAAGGGAACGAGACAATGCGGGCCTTGACGCCAAACTTTTCGCGCAGGACCTCGCGCGTCTTGACGGCGAAGCACATTTCTGAACCGACTCCGAGGAGGGTGACGTCGGCGTCTTTTTCTTCGATAAAAGTGTAGGCACCACGCTGGACGCCGTCGCGGTCAGAGTACTGGAGGTATTGCTCGAGATTCTGGCGGGAGAGAGAGATCATGGTGGGAGTGTCTCTGGCTTCGAGGGCGGTGATGAATGCACCGGCGGTTTCTTCGGTGTCGCAGGGGCGGATGTAGTAGATATTGGGCATGGCGCGGTAGAGAGAAGCGAGGGCGATGGGCTGATGGGTTGGGCCGTCTTCGCCGGTGCCGATGGAGTCGTGGGTTGCAATATGGATGGTTTGGAGGGACTGGAGGGCTCCCATACGCACAGCGGGTGCAGCGTACTGTCCTTTGTTAGCATCTGGTATTCTAAAGCTGCTGTGGTTTGGAAAGACTTACAATGTAGAACATGAAAAAGCTAGACGTCACTGGGAGAATGGTGCCCTTGTTGTAAGCGGCCAACCCATTGGCGATACCAGCCATGGCATGCTCACGGACGCCGTAGTGAATGTAGCGACCAGAGTAGTTGCCGTTGATGCCGCACTCGGTCTTCAAATCAGGCTGTTATACATTTTATTAGTTGGTCAAATCTTTCGGAAGAGCGTGGATAAACGTACGTGCTGGAAGTCAACCTTGTCCTTCCAAATCATGGCCACAGACGGCGAAAGGTCAGCGGCCCCAACCATAAAGTTGTTAAGCGCATCCGCAAGCGGGTTGCAAATCAGACCAGCAGATTTGCGGCTAGCAATGGGATCCTTTGAGAAAGAGCCCTTTGCAGGGATGATGCTCTTCCAGTCCTTAGGGAACTTGCCCTCCACGCGGCCGGTAAAGTCCTTGTGAAGTTCCGGATATTCTTTGCTGTAGGCAGCTACAAGGTCGTTCCAGTCTTTCTCGATGGCATCACCGCGGCCCTTGGCTTCACGGAAATACGAGTAAACCTCGTCGACCAAGACAAAGTGCTCCTCGGGGTTCATGCCAAAAGCCTTCTTAATGCTCTTGACATCCTCAACTCCGTAAGCAGCTCCGTGAGCCTTGGCGTTACCGGCAACTTGGCTTCCAATACCAATAACAGTTCGGATGTTGATAAAGGTAGGCTTCTCGCGAGATTCCTTGGCCTGGAGAAGAGCGGCGACAATCTTCTCGACGTCTTGAGTGCCGTCCGGGACTTCGAGGACTTCCCAGCCACAGGCGCGCATCTTGGCATTGACATCCTCGGTGTTACACAGATCTACACTGCCGTCGCAGGTGATTTGGTTGTTGTCGTAAATAATGACAAGGTTGTCCAGTTTCCAATGTCCGGCGGCCTGGAACGCTTCGAGTGCAACGCCTTCCTGTAGGCATGCGTCGCCAATCATGCACCAGATGGTGCTGTCAACAAGGTCATAGCTGGGCTTGTTGTAAGTGGCGGCCAGGTTCTTGGCAGCCATGGCCAGACCGACGGCGTTGGCTACACCTTGGCCAAGAGGGCCAGTAGTGACCTCGACACCCTCAATCTCAATCTCGGGGTGACCCGGGCAGATGGAGTCTGGCAGGTCCGAGTGGTACGACTTGAGCTGCTCAAAAGTCATGTCCTTGTAGCCGACAAGGTGCAGGAATGTGTATTGGAAGAGACATGTATGCCCGTTTGAGAGAACGAAACGATCGCGGTTGAAGAAGTTGGGGTTGTTTGGGGAGTATTTCATGACATATTTCCAGAGAGCTACACCAATGGCAGCCATGCCCATGGCGCTCCTATGAGAAGTGTTAGTATTCGGTAATCTTGAAGGTGTTAGTGATGAAGAGCCCATACCCTGGGTGCCCGCCATTGAATTGTTGGCACAGGTCAGCAATCAAGCAGCGAAATTGACGCAAGGCCAGGTCAATAAGAGGACCATCGGCTTTTTGGACCTTGGCAGCCAAATCAGCAGGCTTGCCAACGGCGCCGTTGGGTTGTTGTGTGACTGCACTGGGAGACATGATACTGTAGAGACGTCTGCAATGCTGCGTATCCTACGTAAAATGAAAGTAACAGCAATCGCGAAAAATATGAAGGTAGAAACTAAAGAAAATCTAGTGAGAGGGCATCTCAAAGCCTTTTTCTATCCAAGCGCCATTGCCCGCGAGTCCGATCGCGACAGCCATCATGGACAGGTGGGATGGCGCCTAGACATTCCCAAAATTCAAAAGTGGCAACCCGTTCGCCCGCACAATTTAGAGGGTCTACGGCTAACAAGGACGCTAATAAACTGGCTCCCTTTCCCCAGGAAAGCAGGTTGAACGCCTTATGACATAGTGGGCTCGGTTCAGCCACAAGGGGCATTGAATATCAGCGGGCGAATAGTTTGCCCAGGTAAATGGTTGCGCATGCATTTCCCTTGTTTCAGCCGTTACAAATAGCCGTTTCTGTACGGGCAGCTGTTTTCTACCTACCACGGCTGTATGCAGTCTCTGCGGACAACTTTGCCTACACCGTCGTCGCGCTTGCCTTCTAAAACGTCTCTGATGATTTCACCGCCGAGGGCAGGATTGCCAGCTCCCATTTTCTTGTTTGCCTCTTGGTCGCCTCCAAGCTTGGTGGCCAGGAACCCTGGTGAGACGCACCAGACCTTGACGCCGTCGTTTCGCAGCATGCGATTCCATTCCCTGCCAATGACAGATTAGTTAATTTTTTTTTTTTTTGTTTCGGGCTCAATCCCGTTAAAACTTTTGCATATTTCTGTCACGTACCTCATCATCATATTCAAACCCATCTTTGAAGAGCGGTAGGAAGGTACGTATGTTCGTGGCATTGTCTTGGGCCAGCCCGACGACGGGGAGCTGTTGACAGGCAACTCGGTGTTTTCGGTGCCAGACATTGTCGCGCCGCTGCTTGTGATGAAGACAATGCGCGGATCGCTTGATGCGAGGAGAAGAGGAACAAAGTTGTGCGTCATGACATGCGCGCCGGTTACGTTGACGTCCCAGGCCTTGTTCCAGGCTTGTCTGATGGAGGCTGAGCCGTCGACAACCTTGAAGTCCCAAAGCAGGCCTTTGCATATTTCATTAGATGATGCTGGTGAGATAGAGGCGCAGAGCTTATGGAAGGACATTACCAGCATTGTTAACGAGCGCATCGAGCCGACCGTACTTGGCCTTGACTTGTTCGACAGCCGTCTCAATTGAGGCATCGGATTCCACGTCGATTTCCATGGCGACTACATTGCTCGTCTTGGATGGAAACTCGGACTCGATTTGCGCGACTGCTGCTTGTGCCTGCTCGAGCTTGCGACCAGACAGCAGAATCTCGTAGCTCGTCTGTGAGCCGAGCAAGGACCGTACTGCCTCCAAGCCAATTCCGGCTGCCGCGCCAGTGATGAGTACAACTTTCTTGTCATTAGCCATGTTATTAGGTTTCTAATGTGTATTGGAGTAAAATGTCTACGTGGATAGATTGTAGTTGTGAGAATAGCTTGTAGAGGTTTTGTGGCGACCGGCGCCGTAGATTAGCAGCGACGTAACACACTGCTGACAATTACCTGCACGAAGTATCAAAACGCACCTCTTCTGCATGCAATGATTCGCCCGTCGGTGGCGAGTTTAAATTAATTACCCCTGAACCGTCAACTGATTACTGCATACAGCGCTAATAAACGCATGCATAAGCCGCATTTCATACTTTAGACGTGCATTTCCCCCCCACTGATAGACATTGTGTCGAAGCCGCAGCCAATTCATTTATTGGGGGTATATGTCTGTGAGTAGAGTGTCTATATGCTACAAAAACGTCGCGAACTCCTTGTGTAATCATAGCAATCGCTTTCCAATATTGCGCGCAAAGCTTTTGACAGCACCGTTGCCGACCTGACCGCCGTGGGAGTGGGCGACAATGACAACGTTGCGGCTTCAAGTCGTTTCGGCCCGGATAGCTTCTTGCACGGCCTTGACATCGTCGCCATATGTTGCAGCTCGGTTTCCGACTGTTGATGGTAAGGTAACTGCCACCCCTTTAAAACCTTTTGCGCCAGTGAGGGCAATGAGCTTGTCCCAGGTTTCGGCGCGATGCCAAGCACCAGGGCCATAGACTAATGTTGGCTTCTGGGTCAAAGCCATATTCTACTTTGATGCGATAGAATAACACACAATAAAAGGTACTGTACTAGCCAAGAGGTATGACCAAAGTACGAGGAGGGATTTTCCTGTTCACAACATCTGAACTTTTTGTTACAGATGTTGAAGCGCTATGAAAGATTCCACCAATCGTATTACACAATTCAGTGCGAAGCATGTCCAAGCTCCTATAACTCAAACAGCTTCCGTCTAGTCGACGTGGATCTTAGTCGTCTTCTGTGGCCTAAGATGGGTTTTGCCCGTACGAGTACAGTATGTATGCCGATGGCAGGGTTTCCTCATGTTCTGCGGAGCGCATGCAGCTGCCTCGTTAAGTGTCAGAGTCCCCGCTTTTGCCACGCTTTGTCATCTAGCTTCCCACTTGCACCAGCACGGCATTTCTGAGCGACGGCTCTACACACCTCCAAACGCGCATCGTGCATTCATTAGCGCTAAAGAACTCCAAGTCGGCTACATGGCCCTTTTCCAAGTAGCAGCGCGACACAAAGCACCTCTCGAATGACGGAACCTTGACCAGATCTGCAAATTCTTAGCGCGGCTTCCCACCAGCCCCCAATACGAGTACCCTGCCCACAGAGCGCAGGTGGGCATAACTAAGCGCGCGAGGTCGTTCGCTCTGCGCTTTGTCCTGCCTGTGCAACATCCATTTTGTGACTTTTCCCACAAAGACCACGAAATGCGTCATGGGTTCCAGAGTCGATCCAGACGTTGCCGGCGACGGCACGGAACGGTCGTCGCCGCAACATGCCCCGTCGCCGGATCGGCAGCAGCCACAGCCGAAGCGGACGCGGACACGGACGGGCTGCCTCAACTGTCGACGGAAGAAGCGCAAATGTGACGAGGGTCGGCCGGCTTGTGGGTCGTGTTGTCGCCGTGGCCAGCATTGTGAATGGGGTCTCAAGGTGACGTTTCGCGCGGAGAACGCCCAGCGCCTGGAGCCGGGGCATCCCTCGATGAAGCGGATGGCCAAGAAGTGGCCACACGAGTTTGAGATTTTAGATGTCACTGGTGAGATTATCAGGGACTACAATGTCACGTCGCCGCTGTGGGAGCCTTATGTCCATCGATATGAACAGCGAGCGCCGCCGCCGCCGTTGAGGAGTAGCAGCGACTCGCACCAGCCGTCGCCAGTTTTGGCCGATCCCTCAGCCCTGCGAGACAGTGTACCGAAGACAGGCAATGCTCAAGTTGTGTTGGAGCGGCAGAGCCAGCCTAGCAAAGAGCAGTCGGATACGCCCACTCAAACTGCTACAGCTGCTACTGCTCCTACAGAGCCGACAAGACAGACGGACAGCGCAGTCGCTAGCTTACTATACTTGAGCCAGGGCGGTCGGCCATTTCCTCCTGACACAAATACGCAGCTACCTGTACCAGAGATATCCTTGGACCTAACGCCTCAGTACATGGATGAACCTTTCAGGCCATTTACTCCCGACGGTGGTACCTTTGACGATGGCATCTTCTTGCCAGGCTCTACATACCATGAACTACACTCGACTCTTCGAAATAACCTTTTCCAAGAGGTCAGATCGAATGTGCCAAGTCGACATGGCACTCCAATAGCCGATGGCTTCTCCGGTGATACCGATGCAATCAACAGCTCGGGCATGACCTCGAGACTCTATCCTCTGTCCGAGGGGCACTTGCTAGAAGACCAAACATCATCCTTGTTGACAAAAGAAGATGAATGCACGCTATGGAGAAACTGGTTTGATGAGATTGCTCCCTGGCTCGACAAATTCGACAATCATCGCCACTTTCAGCACATTATTCCAACCATGGCACCAAGCCATGATCATCTAAACTACTCCATACTAGCCCTCTCAGCCAGGCAGATTGAACTGAAGGACCACAGCGCGACTGACAAGAGCCTGGCACTGTATCAAGAGGCTATCCATCTACTCTTACCACACTTACCTACGAGAAGCACAGCCGTCATTGCATCATGTGTCATTCTATGCGTTTTTGAAATGCTGAGCTGTTCGCCCAAAGCCTGGCAACGCCATCTTGATGGATGCGCTTGCCTAATGGAAGCCGTCGGCATAAACGGCTTTGTTGGTGGCGTGGAAGAAGCTCTCTTCTGGACGTTTGCGAGAATGGACGTTTGCGGAGGACTGATATCTTCCATTAAAACGCTAATTCCTGTCAGCCATTGGGCAAGCAAGGGCGACATTGAGGAGGATGCGAAGCTCTTCATGTCTCTTTCCAATTTTGACGGGTGGGCAAACTACTCGGTGTATTTGGTCAGCCAGGTGCTTGACATGCTGATGCCGCACTCGCCAACCTCTGATCGACAAGTAGCACGCACAGATCAGCAATACCGTGAACGCTGGCTGCAGCTCTGGAAGCATATCTGTGAATGGCACGATAAGCGTCCCTCACCACTGCTCCCGGTCATGACAATTCCGTCGGCAGAAAAGTCGCCTTTTCCAACAATCATATTTTCTAACCCTGCTGCGATATCCGGCAACCAATTATACCACACTGCGTCAATTCTAATGCTCCAAAACCAACCCACCGGCACACGTCTCACACCGAAGCCACGCAGCATCCTCTGGCATGCGCGCCGAGTGTGCGGCATCAGCATATCCAACGACCACCACGGTGCCTGGACAAATTCCGTACAGCCACTCTGGATTGCTGGCCGCTGTATGAGTAACCCGGCCGAACACAGAGCAATCCTCGACCTATTGTCCAAGATTGAAAAGGAATCTGGATGGGGCACGCAATGGCGTGCAGAAGATCTAAAAGCGTACTGGGGAGACCTTGGCGAATGATGAGAAACGAATGAAAAGTTTTAATGTAGTATTATTCTTCAGGCTGATTCACGGTAGCAACTGTCTATCTCTAGCCAAATCCAATATTGCCCTTCTATGCTTAAAATACAATAATATCCCAAACTGATTGTGACCTCATTAACTCTGCGACTAGATATTCCCCTCCGAATCGAATATTCTCGAGACACAGTTTCTACAGCAGCCCAAGTCCAGCAAAGGGTTGCGGCCAAGCCAAGTCAATGCAAAAAAACAACAACGATGTATCGTGTGAACCAGTTATTCCCACCTCTCAAATCCCAATTCCAATTCCAGCAACCCTCTGCCTTGCGACAGCCGGCGACGACGTAAACTCGCCCACTTCACACGGATCCTCGCCAAACTCGACCTTTTCCAACCCAGCAGGCTGATCTTTTTCCAGCGACATTTTCCCCATCTGTGCCTGACATCGAAAACTCCCAAAGCGGAACTCGACAACCGTCCTCCCATGCAGGCTAATCAGCTCCCGAACCTCGTCGAGTTGAAATACAAACCGCTCTGTAAAGTACGTCACCAGCGACTCTGGATTCACAAACGTCGATATGCCCGTGATAATCAGCACGCGGGACATGTTGCCGACGAGCGGCTGCGCACGCGTCTTGATGCGGTTCTGCGTGACCTTGACTCTATACCCGCGAATGTTTAGGCCATGAGTGGCTGCAAAGTGCAGCAGACGCAGGGCTGCAGGCGGTTGGAAAAAGACTACCTTTGCCGCGGCGGTGACGTGCTGCTGTAAATCAGGCTGGTTGATGTAGCTGCACCAGATGCGGCCCATGTTGCGAATCGACGAGAGCAGCTCGTGGTGCGTCACGTCTGGAGGCAAGTTGGTTAGCCACAGGCCGGCGTTTTCTTCGGGAGCGAGGTAGTCTGCGCTTGCGTTGCTCTCGGTGTGCATGCCGTGGTAGCGTGAGGAGAAGCGCGAGGAGATATGGTTGTGTTGTTGTTGTTGTTGTCCTAGCTGTTGGATCTGGACGTTGAGTGGTGGTGTGAATGCGTGTGGGGTGTTGGCTGTTAGGACGGCTTGCATGGGCTGGAAGTGCTTTTGGATTTGTGGTTGTGGCTGCTGTTGCTGGTTGATGATGATGGGTTGGTGGTTGTGAGCTGTGTTGAAGGTAGTAGTTGCATTGTGTGTATTTATGCTCGAGATATGGGATGTGGCTTGGAGTTGTTGAGGATAGGTCGGACAGGATGTGCTCGTTTGCGAAACTGGATAGCGGGGGATGGCGTCAGTCGGGGTCGTTTCTGAGCTGGCTCTTGGGCGAAGTGGTAGAATTTGGCTCTCATTTGCTCGTGTATAGTAATTGCTGCTTAAACGTGTTTGAGACTGAGTATATGGCGAGTGTTGATTGTCGCTGCCTGCTCCGGAGGGCGCCCATATGGAGTGATTCGAGCTTGTTGGTACATACTTTCCGATGCTGCTGACTGAGAGTACATCGTTTTGACTCCTGATTTTGCTTCGAGCATCTTCCACAACTCGTGAACGGAGTGGTTGCAAATCAGATGCAGCTCGCGTATGCTGCGCGTCGATTTTGTTGAGTTGCAGCAATGCCAAGCTAGTTTCGAGATCCGCGCGCGAGGCTACAGGCTCACGAAGCGTCTTGATGCTCCTCATACGCTCTATTTCGGCCACAGGGCGTTGCAGGTTTCGAGACGGGAATCTACTCAAGGTATCAAAGGTAAAACTCTGACAGTTGTTTGCTTCCTGATGGCGGCCGTCTCGAGGAGATGGCTGCAGCCAGGCAGTGCTGCCTCGATTCGGGGTTAACTTGCGATTGGTGTCAGCATCGCCGTCATCAACGTCATCCCAGATACGACGCAGTAGAGACTCAGATTCACGACCCAACATGCTGAGATTGGAAATTGGTGAGCAGTGAGGACTCGGAGTCAAACGACTTGTTGTGGGAAAGTGTTGGCCTTGTGTCGGGACCAAGTCTGTTGTGCTCGAGCCAGCGGCGCCTTGGCCAGGTTGACGGGAATGCGCGTCGCTGCCATCTGGCCTCAGCATGCTGAAGGGCTAGCAAGGCTTTGTTTTAGAGTGTAAAGTTGTTAAGAAATGAATAATTGTCAAGTGTTTATTTTGATTAGAGTTGGAAGGGATTGGAGAGTTGTTGAAAGGGAGTTGAAATGGTATTTGAGATGGACGTATGCTCTTGCAACAAATTAATAGTAGAAGAGTGAATTATTATACAAACACAGCTAGAGCAGAGTCTCTGGGTTATACAGAGGCAGAAAGTTATGTGAATGCAGGCCGTGACAAGGAGTGGGCGAGCTCGCCTATACTGCTCCTGGCTGTTGGCTGCAGACGTGAAAGACGCGAGAACAGTCATCTGGCTTTGCGTTGTGACTGCTTTGTGGCACGACATCAAGACATAGAAGATTCCTGAGCCAATATGTTTAATTCCGCCGATTGCCCCAGATCAGGCACCTATCCAGTGCAGTGATTATGTCGCCTCAGCTAAGCCCACTGTTTACAACAGCCGTGTTGCTAGGCTGGCAGGCCCGTCTACCTTGTCGATCAAAGGGTAGCTGCATTGTTGGGGAGGCAGTGCGGACTACCACCCAAATTGCAGCGTTACTCGTGTTACATGAAACTTTCTGTGCGTAAGCAGTAACTGTCTCAAAATGAGCGCCTATGGCTCAGTGAATGCGTCCGCCTTCGCCTCTTTCCCAGCTTGCCCGCGTCTTGGTTTGTCTCCTTCTCCCACATGTAGTCCTCTTAGCGGCTTTGAGGCGGCGTTTACTGTCGAAAATTCATTGCATCATTCGTTCACCTCGCTCTTTTGAGGCTACAGCTTGAGCTGACGCTGGCTGAACATGCTACTAGCGGCGGCTCCGGTACGCCAGTCACCAACGCAATTATGTTTGAGCGGCTTCCCAATCACCGTTACGTCCAAGGTTTGCTTCCCATGGTTAAACTCATACATAGCGGCGATGCGATTCAGACACGCAGCATTCGCTCGGAGCACTTCGTGGCTGCCATTACACACAAGGCGTGTTAGCTTGTCCTCGCCAATGCCCCTCAAATAGGGAAACATATACATCTACAATTGATGCTGAGCCTCTCCATCGCTACCAAAGGGCCGGCTATCGCCCCGTCAAATTGGGAACCTTTTTACAGGATGAAAGGTATCAGATATTACACAAATTAGGTCGGGGAGGATACTGCACCTTATGGGCTGCGAGAGATCGAAAATAATGAACTCACCCGATAAAAGGCCGTCGCTACTTTTCAGGCTCATCGTAAAGTAGGACAAACAGTTACGTTGCTATAAAGATCTGTGTCTCTGAGCCAGTAGACCGTGACAAAAGTCAAGAATGTCGCGTCATGAGGGTTTTGGCATCTGATGATTCAAGCCCTCGTTTGATAAAGTTGCTCGATGAATTTGACATTTGTGGCCCGAACGGGAGACATAAATGTCTTGTCCTGGAGCTCTTGGGCCCGTGTGTTCCCGGTGTAATTGAGTCACGCTTTCCAGATGGGCTCATTGCAAAACTTTTGCATTTTGAACCAAGCAAACGATCCTCAGCAAAAGAAATCCTGAGCGATCCATGGTTTAGTACGTACCAGTGAACAAAAATTCAGGACGTGAAGTGACTCGCGGGTAGCATTGGCGCGTTTTTAGGCTGATTACAACTATACAAGACACAGATTGACAGAGCGTTTATCGTAAAGAGAGTAAATAGACGAGTAATCGAGTCTTGATTTGAGACAAAACAGTAGATATTGTTGATTTCTTTCTTTCTTCGTCTTCTATATACATGCATAGTGACTATTTCATATTCAGATAGCTTTCTATACGCTCACACCAAGTCCATCTTTTCCCTCTATATCTTGGTCCCGAAACCGAGTCAAGTAATTATCAAGCCATAACTAGCTCTGACCTAGTAGCCGTAGGACGGCCTTGACACCATTAATTTCGCTCGTTCTTATTGCTTCGCGTGTTCCACGTTATCCAAGCTCCAACTACGGTCCCGATAAATCCTAGAACACCAACAACAATACCTGCTATCTCCCCGCCACCGAGTTTGTTTTCGGAGCCTTTCCCTTGGCCTCCTGTTCCCTCGCCCGTCGTTCCCTGGCTCGAAGGTGAGTCGGTTGCAGGAGGCATCTGCGCTCCGCCTGTACTTTTTGCGACTGAAACGTCTGTAGTCGATGGTAATTCTGTTATACTGGTCGCGCTTGCGTGTGAGGGGGATTGAGCCGAAGTTGAAGAAGATGAAGATTTCGATCCTGAATGAAGAAGATTGCATACCCTGTTAATGTCCTCACCCACTTTAAACGAAAAGTGCAACGACCTGCGCAGCCAAGCCGATGAAGACACTATCACTGTACCGTCGCTCTCCAGAGGAGATGACGGTCGTGTGCACCACCGTTACAGTGACAGTTGCTGGAATGGGCTGCGTACCTGAATTCGCCGGACCTGTCACTTCTGCTCTCTCGTACCCGTTGCTGGTACAGTAATCGTTATAGATTGACCGCGCCAATTCAATGTCGACTGTCTTTTTGTCACACCTGCTGTTAACGCAACTGCTCAAAAACGAGTCCGCCTGGGCCTGGAGATCTGGTCGGCAAAAGCATTCGTTTTCAATAGGAGACAGGCCGCAGTCAATTTCTCTACCCAGTTTGTCCGGCGAACGCTCCGATGTAGCGCCATAGTAAAAGCAGCCCGTTGCACAAGGCCGTTGCGACGAGTACCGCGGGTCGGCGTCCATGAGGGAAACTGAGGCTGCATTTGCTCTGGCAGCCACCAGGGCGAAGAAGAGCAACTTTCCTTCTTTGCTTGCCATGGAAGAAAAAAGAGCGTTGGAGGAAAGAGAGGGTGAATTTGGTGTAGCTCCAAGCAGTTTTTGGAGGAAGGAGACCTGACAAGGAAAACTTGATCTACTCGTACTGACAAATAGGAACCAATTCTGATGACGAAATTAGGAAGAAAAGGGGAAGTGACAGCTTTCCTTGAGGAGGTCAGCTGGGTAATAAACAAGGGGAAAATGCCTAGCTTCCATTGGTTCACGCTTCAGCCTCAGCGTATGGGGTATAATATGGCTGCATGAGGATTGTGGTGATCGGCAAACGTCAGGCTGATGGGGGGTCAGCGGCCCGCACCGCAGTGGCTTCTAAAACGGTCGCTTTCAAGCACACGCTCCGCATTGGGAGATTTGTCGCATGGAGACATTGCAGTGTCCGTGTACTCTGAGAATGTGTCATGGAGGTTTACATGATTGACTGAAGGATTGCAGAGACCAACGCCGCTGATCACACGGTTCTAATAACATATACTCCAAGATTCGAGTTTCTGCCAGTCAATCATCCCCTTCTCCTTCTAACTGTACTTCATGTCCACTCCCCTCATACATGCCCAATGCCGTCACACATCCAATCGCAGACATGGCTGCAACTCCCCACCACCCCCAAGCAACCATGCCAATGTCCAGCCCGTAACCATACCACCACCCACCAACAACAGGCCCAACCGTTCGAAACGCCGCAGAAACACTCTGCCCGAGTCCGTGTATGGTACCCAGTACGCTAGGATGCGGGCTGCAGTTGTTGAGCAGGATGATGCTGGCTGGCATTGTAAAGGTACGCGCTGTGACTTGGAGGAATAGGATGAACACTATGCCGATCCAGATGAGAGGGCCGGATGCTGCTTCTGGTGGCTTTGTTGTTGATGGGAGGATGGAAAGATACGGTGCAAGGAAGTAGCATACTGGAAAGAGCCAGAGAAACAGCCGAAACGAGCGCATTGTCCCAAGCCGAGCATGTATTGGCGGGTACAAGAAGAGTTGCAGGGCCATGCCAATTAGGCCGAGAAACGAAGTGGCGACGCCGACGGTGGATGCTGGCATACCGAGCCCTCCGGTGAATAAGAGTGGGAGACTCCGGCGCGATTTCTCATGTGAAGGCGATTCAAAGTAGCGAGGCGTTGAGAGGAAGAGGGACCAGATGTTGCCAAAGGCGCCTAGGTTAAAGTCGAAAAAGGCGCCAGTGATGAGTGTGAAGATTACATTGCGTGTCCAGAGGCGGCTGAAGGAAAGTCGGCGGGGGGACTTGAGGGCGTGTTTCGTATTTTGGGGTCGCGTCAGAGCAACGTCTTGTTCAGTAAGAGGGGCGTAATCAGAGTAGGATTTTGTTCCAAAGACTCGGTGCTTGATCCTGTGGCCTATTTCGATGCCGGGGTCTAGCAGGTGTCGGCGTGACATAGAGGTCTACTTTCATGTTAGGAACTAGAGTAGGAAAGATGTGGAGCGTGACGTACCTCTTCAAGAAAGAGAAATATGATGGTCGTGACAGTCATGAGAGCTACTGCATTCATGACGCTGGGTAGCGCATAAGGGTATTGGTGTATCCAGGCAAAGCCGAATATAGCGCCTTTCCCAAATAGGCCAGGAAGGGTTTTGGCTGGATCTGCGAGCATACCGCCCATAGCTGGAGTTGTTAGTACACGTGTGGTTTGTTGTAGTACAAGATGAACTTACATGGTCCAAGAGTGCCTGCCACATTAAAACTCATGGGCAGGATAAGAAAAGCCCTAGACTGGTACTTTCTATCCTTGATGACCTCGGAAAGCATCGTCCGTCTAAGTACAGCGGGTTAGTTCCCTTGCCACCTTGGTCTAAATGTGGATGTTAGTGACTTACACTATACCAACAGTCCCATTCACAGCACCGCCAAACGCTCTCCAAAACGCCGCCCAAAAGAAAGTCGTAGCAAATCCGTACCCAATACAAGAAACAGCAGTGCCCGCCAAGCCTAAAATCACAACCCATTTGCGCCCGCACCAGCTAGCGTCCGCAGCCTTGCCCCAAAGCATGGCCGTCATCACCTGGGCACCCGTAAAGCAACCCTGAAGCAGACCAGCTTGCTGCGATATTTGCGCATCAGATAAGGAATCATCCATGGACTTGAGCTGGTAAAAGACGTATGCTTGCAGTGACGCAAGCTGGAGAAAGTCGACTAGCCGCGCGAGAAAGAGGATCGTGAGCTGGTCTTTTCGTGGCAGCGACATCCACGTTACCGGACCGGGTGGGCTTGGCTTTAGCATTTGTGCTTCGTCTTGTGAGTCGTCATTGCGAATTGTTTCCAGCTGGCTAGTTGGACGGTGCCGGTTGTCGTTGACGAGGTCCATGTTGGACTGTTTTGCGACTATATTTGGTGGATCATCTGCATGGTTCGGTGAAGCGCCAATTGACAGGCTGCGATGAGCTTGTCCCAAATCTATTGGCGTGATAAAATATCATGGGCGAGGACCAGTCGCGAGCGTGCATGCAGGACCTTTTTGTTTGCTGCCCGTTTAGCCCTCCGATTCTGAGGTCGGTAGGTATAGATTGCCTGGCCGGCTGATTGCTTGGTCAAATGGGCGTTTTCAAAACGTCGTTTATCTGCAGTAGCTTGAATGCATTGGGTTGTATTCCGTAGTAAGAAGACGAGCTCACCCAAGAGAGCAAGTTGAAGTGGCCGCCAACCAGACTATTTGTGTGTTAGTGTGTAAACTAGTCGGGAGGATGGATGGCGTGCCAGACTGTCGGTATTATCTGACGAAATAGATAGAAGCACCTGAAACGGCAGCGTCAGTGGCCACTGTGCGAATGGAGAGTTTGGTCGTATGGACACTGGCTGCCATGTCATTGTGCGGCCCTCGCCGGGCGCAGCGTTTTGCTATCGGCAGTCGCAAATGAGCGCTCCTCTCAGCTGTCTGTATGTTCCTTTTTCCTGAGTCTTTTTGTCTTGCATTGGATCCGCAGGTGTGAGGGATTTCTCTCAAAATTTGTATGTAAAATATGACAATTTTGTAAGAAGTAAAGCGGGCGGCATAATAATAAATGTAGCTTGCTCTTGTAAAGTCGCTTTGTACTGTTGTCCGCCACCGTGCTGGAGACACGGGACCGAGGACCGTGCTGAACCTTGCTGCCACCCATCACTAATAACAGAGGCTCATACGTCAGGGCGAGTCAGACACTGTTTTCGCGCTTTGTATTGCATCGCACTGTGCGAGATATCCTATTACATTGATATACTATGTAAGTCTGCTGTTTTTTTGTTTTACAAAAGCCGTGAGATTGTGGTGAGACGGTGTATAGAACGCTACCTGGCGAAGTGGATAAGACTTTCAAGACGAATTGGCGAATTCAGCGACAACAAAAGCAAAAACTACACACCGATATTCGCAGTACGAGGAGCGACTGTAGTCGCGGAGGTTTATTAGCTGCAGGTCTTATGCGATAAGCCGTCTCCTTCGCAGCTCTTCGACGCTGGACAGGCCAAGACTTGCTTCATCGTTTCTGCTGCTTCTTCGCAATGTCTACGCAATAAAGGTACAATTCATCTCGGGCCAGAGTCTGTCCAGCGCCGTCGTCCCACGGAGCTGAACCTCGTGGCTTACGCCAGACTCCATTGCTGACCAAAATACGGCCTAATTCAAAGCGCCGGCCACTGGCCAGAATGCTCAGCAATGGGGCGCCACAGGCACAATCTTTGTCCGAATCTGTCACTTTGCCCATTTCTCGTTCCAAACTGCGAATTTCGCCGATCAAAGAGGCTTGGATTGAAGGTCGAGCACAGTGTGGGCCGCCGCTGCCCATGCTAATCGACGAGGGGGGTGTCGGCAGTTGCCGGTGCATGTGGCTTGCGAGCCTATCGTTGGAGTGGTCCAGATAGTTTGACTAGATGTACCTGGCAGTGGACAAATCGTAGTTTTTACGCCTTGCTGTATAATATTTTGCCGGTAACGTCTACGTATGATACGTGAGACTGCCTAACATGGTAGTCTTTTTGTAGCCATGCTAGGGCGTCCAAGGATTGATAGCTCTTTTTGCGTCTGTTGACGTAACCATCTATAGGGCCCGGCAGTCTCTTGTCGCGAAAGGATCCAATGTTGAGCGATGCCGCTTTGCTGCCGCATGAATAGTCTTCTAGCTTAACGGGCAGGTTTCGTTATGGAATTGGGAGCTAGGGTCACGTAGAAACGAGATGATCATGGTCTCATCTGCCGTCATTTCATCGCACAGCCTTATCGGCAATAAGCCGTAGTCGCATTGTCGTATTGTCGCAGCCCGGACCGTTGTGACGAACCTCAGCCTGACTGGTGGACCTGTACCGGCAGAAGCGTAGCATTCAGACAGAGCCTTGCCATTCTAGATGCTCACCTTGCACAGGGCTGCGCATAGCTTGTTGGAGGCTGTACCTGGCCGACTGGGCGCATTCGAGTTGCCGCACACTGCTTGTATGGCAGGCCTTCCTAGGAGGGAGGAGCTGCACGGAAAATCGCCTCGAGGCAACAATTGCGTGGAGATAGCTGGGAAGAATAAAACTGCATAAGTGCATAAGCTTTTATGCTGTGTCTTCCACCTACAGTATACCATCTTCCAGGTCTCGACTTGCCGAGGTAAAGATTTAGAGTTTGGTTCTGCCGTCCGTGCCATGAATTGCTGCGTCGGTATAAACGGTGGAAACATGACGAGCCGCGACTTTGCTGTCCATGCGCAGTGACGGCAATCAAAGTCGGATTGTGTCTGATATATTGTTCTGATGATGAGCATTGGCTAGTTATTAGACGAAAAATAAAATGGCCTTTTGGACATGATCGTCTTGGTCTGTGACGGAACGCATCGAGGACGGGACGGCGGATGCGAATGTAACGCTCGAGGCAACGGCTTACACGTGGATTATTGGTTTAGGTTTGAGGCTGTGCAACTGAGACGGTACAGAGGGCTTTTTAAGACTTGCAGCGGTGGGATGCTGCGACGGAACGTCATCCTGCATGGCCGGGGTTCGTCTTGTTTCTTGTAATGTGTTTGATGCGCTGTGGTGCATGATCTGTTATGGAGTGCAGAAGATGAGATTCATGCGAGACGAGGTCGGTTTTCCAAGGTACTGCACGACCTGGTTCACACGCCATGACAGTCTCTTTGGGGAAAAAAAAAATAAAAAAAAAATAAAAAAAAAGGCATCTCCCGCAAAGAAGTATTCGCGATGCAGAGAGCAGTGTGATTTGTGAGTTCTGTACTAAAGTAGGTATCACAAGTACTAGCAACGGGTTCACCAGCTGGCGGGCACTTGGCACAAGACGACGAAACCTTGGGAAGGGACAGTAATGAAGATCAGAATGCGCCACCAACCGGTATTCCCCACGCCGGCAAGCTGAGCCCGCCTACTAGCCCCACCTAAGCTTACCGTCAGAACGGCATTTGGCGCTGGGTCCCCCCTCCCCCCCCCAATCCTGGTCTATTCTTCACCGTCGAACTGGGAATCCCCTGCATGCGAGCGCTGCAACGTTGAAACGTGTTAGTAATTAGCAAAACAAGACAAACCAATGCAGACACCCCGTAATTATTGCAAAAAGAAACGGAAGAAAAAAGCAAAACGTAGTGGATGACCTGGGTTTATTCCGCGGACTTGTTTACGTCAGTGTACCTAAGGTAGCAAGGAGACGTGCCGAGTTCCGTCTGCACAGGAGGTACCTAGTACTTAGGTAGGTTGGTACGACAAAGACTGATAATGAGTGATAATGACCTCTTTTAAACTTTATGCCAGTATTCGGTACCTTTCAGCCCGCTCACCTCGAGCTCTTACCATTTACCTACCTAAGGTAGTACCTGAGAGCTGAATGACTCTGGTACATGCTTTGCTGGACATGTGAGGGGCTGCCTGTTCATGCATACTGAGCGATGTTCATCCCGTCTCATCGATTGGAGATTAAACTTGCTCATGATTTTCTGGTCTACCTGCTCGTAATGTCTCGCACGTCACCTACTTGAACATGTACAAACGCAAGGGTGACTATCATCTGCCTCCAGCAGCAGTATGTTGTGCTTCAGCAACACCCATGTTGGCTATCGTGACGTGCTTCAGTTGAAGCAAGCAATCCCATTTCACAGGTATCTACAGAGTCGAACTCGTAAAACAGATAAATAGCTCGTAATATT
Organism: Lecanicillium sp. LEC01; assembly: GCA_002242745.2. Classification (NCBI taxonomy): domain Eukaryota; kingdom Fungi; phylum Ascomycota; class Sordariomycetes; order Hypocreales; family Cordycipitaceae; genus Lecanicillium; species Lecanicillium sp. LEC01. The sequence continues at coordinate 361,463 of NIWZ02000015.1, read as the reverse complement.
CGTACGACATACCTGCACCCCAAGCCACGCCCCCAGTGGGTCAACTCACAACTCCGTTTCCACACCCTCCCAAGTGCCGCCCGTCCAGATCCCTACGAAACCGCTAAAAAGGCGCTGGCGAATCCATATTTCCTGGCACTGTACTGTACGAGAAGTGCGCTGTTGTGAGCAGTAAAGTAACACTCGCACCGCGTCAGTTCGGTAGGTAGTAAGGAGTCGTCGCCCACCTAGGTACCACCCAATCCCTGTGACACCGAAAGAGACGCCCACAATTCACTCTTGTCTTGGCACACCTACGAGTATCCTCCTTGTCCATCGCTGCGGCATTCGCACCTTCAGTCGAGAGAGAGAGCTCATTGCGCGCGCCCGGATTATTACTATTTCACGTCCTCGTCTCCGCTCAAAATGGCCAACCTCTCTTTATTCATCTTCTTTCCGCCATCCGTCATCTTTGGACCGTCTCCAGGCTCGTTGTTGGACATACAAAGTGATACGGCGCTCGTCTCCCACAGGTTGCGCAACGCCTCACACAGCATCGCCGACTCCGAGATCCTGGCAGACCTGAACCTCCGAATGTGGTGGCGCCTTCCCTCACAGAAAAAACGCTCTTTCTCTGTTAGATATTGTTTGCCCGCGCTTGCTGAGATTGCGTGCTGCTCCCATCGTTCTTTCCTTGGATAAATCTTGCGGAACCCCCATCTTAGCTGCCATCTTTAACCACCACTGCTGGAAACGACGGCCAAGGTTCCTGGCAATTCGCATTGTCCCAAATCACAACGGACAAAATAACAAGCTGGGGTCAACTTTTTGGTTACGCTGGCTTGTGGAATCGAAACAATTGCGTGCGGTACACTGCAGTTGACTCCTTCCAACATCACCGAAATCGCTACTGTCACGGCGCAGCCTCAGTCTCAGTCTCAGCCTCCGTCGGCAATATTATAAAATATAACCGCCATGGATCCACAAGAATTCAAGCGCAGACCGGCAACGGACATCTTCACAAATGATACCGACATTGATCGTCGCAATTGCCGCCGTGTGGTGCCAATGCGAGTTCTCATTCTCGGCCTCGGCCGGACTGGTACAGCCTGTACGTGAAATTGGTCGCTCATTAACCTATTGTGCCGCCAATTGATTCCTTTTGCGCTTTTGGTACTGACACTGACTGGTGTAGCTATGCGAGCCGCTATGAAGCGTCTAGGATACGTCGATACATACCACATGATGAACTGCTCCATCGAAAATCCTCCGGACGCCCTCATGTGGATGGATGCTCTGCGTGCAAAATACGACGGCGTTGGCCCGAAATTCACTCGCGCTGACTGGGATCAACTACTCGGTCATGCCCAAGCTGTCTGCGACTGGCCCGCCATCGCCTTTGCTCGAGAGCTAATTGAGGCGTATCCAGAAGCCAAAGTCATCCTCACAAACCGAGAGGTCCACTCCTGGCATGCCTCGACCATGAAGACTGTTTACTGGCGTGCTACGGATTCCCATTTACGTTGGCTTTCACACTTTAGTTGGGCCGCCGGCATGTACTACCCCATGCTGAAAAAGTTTTTCGACACCTTTTTCGAAGGCGACTTCCCCAACCGTGGAAAAGACATCTTTCTTCGCCACTACGAAGAAGTGCGTAGTCTTGTTCCCAAGGACAGACTATTGGAATATAAAGTTACCGAGGGCTGGGAGCCAATCTGCAATTTTCTCAATGTACCCGTGCCCAAAGACTGTCCTTTTCCCAACGTCAACGATAATGCCAATTTCGTGGCCAGGTCGAAAGTTCGCAACTGGAATCAGACCTACAACGTCTTGTTTCGCTATTCCCTATGGCTGGTGCTGGTTATTCTCGCCTTCATTGCCTTACTGGGACTTATTTAAATGATTTTATGATGCGCACGATGTTTGCCCGTCCAAGAATAGGCAGCATTCATTCCATTCTTCTCTTTCCCTTTCTTTAGTCCGAGGCGACGCATGCCGATACGCCACTGGACTCTTGTTGGCAACCATGCCTGATCTACACGTTATGCGATGTTTTTGGTTCAACTATATAACTACGATTCAAATGCATGGAGGGATTTAGGCTCGAATTGGCCGAAGAAGCATTCATGGCCCAATAGAGTGGAGGATAGATGCGGCTACAAGTATTGCATCTTTTGAAACATACGGCTGGCTAGAAAGAAGGAGTTTGCTTTGTCGCGTGCCTCAGCGAGGGGCGCTTATACATCCATCCGGTTCAATAAACATTTTATAAAGCTAACGCGGTGTTTCTTCAAGTTTATCTCACCCGACTTGTTATGAGCGATTGAGACCACCATATACACCTTGCAATCGATACTCATATGCTTGTTGAGGCGGCATTTGCAGTCTACTGTTACGCAGCATCTCCGAAATGTACCGCTGTGCGTTTTTCTTAGCTACGAGTCTCTGCTCCTCATTGGACGTCCGCTGTCGCGATGCAGGTAGCTTGCATCTATTGACGCTGACGTACACATGCAAGCTATAAATAATTCGCAAAGACCAAAGCCACTAATCTCTTTCCCCTCTCTCACTTGCCCTTGTCCAGAAACTTGCGGCATCTTCTGTCCTGCAACCGTCACCACCTTTATCGCATATTTGTTCTTGAGTAGCTTACCATCACCATGAATTGCGTCGATAGAGTCAACGTTGGAAGCAACGATAATGAAAGACTCTTGATTGTATATCGCAACGGAAACAAAGACGAACAGCAGCCAGATAGAAAGGCAGCTGCATCAGTGCCACCATTTATTTTTCCAGACCGAGAGTAGTCGCATACAGCCACCAATCAGCATAAGCAAGGAACTCGTTGCGATCAGATGCTTACCCTTCTTTGCTTCGAGCATCCGTTTCGCGAAATCTTCCTGTCTGTTTATATCTTAGCGTATGTCCAGAGAGGAAGATGGTAGCTACCTGGACTGTGGGCTAACCTTTTTCTAGACAGCTTGGAAAAACTGCAATTAAATCAAACCTTGCGTCAAATGCTGGATTCATGATACGATATGCATTTTCAATTTGTTTTTTTACATAATGTTTCCACCATGTAATCAGGATGGGGTGCATTTGCTATTTGATGATATTTCGAAACTTCGAAAACATCAGTTTTAAACAAAGATTTACATTCAGCTAAAATACAATTCTGATTATTATCAATGGGGTCTAACGTTGCATTCTTCTCACAGCACTTTATAGGATTTCCAGGTATGCCAAGAAGAATTGGCGATTATCCAGATGATTTTGGAGAAATGAAATATTTCAAGTAGTATTGAATCTAGTCTCCAGAAGAAGTGGGTTTCGTAGACTCGTTTCAGAATTCCCAATCAACTTTTCCGTCAAGATGGCCAGATAAAAACAACGAAAAAGGATACCGATTCCAAGAAGATAAGACATTGTTAGCTTAGGATGTCACGACCTTCTGTAGGAGAGAAACGAGAATCCAAGGAAAAGCCGGCAAAGGGAGTAAATTAATGACTAATGGCTGGTAGTATCGTCACAGCAGCCGCGCAATTATTACAATCCAAGACTGACTCCCCCTTGAGTGAAGAGTCCTTAGTCGACGACTGTGGCAACACAGATGGTATTGAACACTATTTTAAAACTGTGGAGAGTCGGCTACGGCAGAAGAAAGAGTCCCACGTCTATTTTTTACGTATTTTTTATGCCTGCGTTTGCGGAAAATCGTGAGGCATATACGGCATGGACGTTGGCCCAGTATCAAGTCTGAAAACCCTGTTACAACAGAAGGCCACTTCAGCGGTGATGAACCTGCATACAAGGGACTTTTGAAAATTCTTGCAAGATGCGGTTAAAAGGAACTATCTCCTCAACCGGGAGGAAGATTCGCAGGCCGTTTGCGGTGGTCTCTTCCTACGCGTCGAGTACAGCGAGTTTTTGCTCCCAAGATGTCGAAACATTGCAATTCAAAGGCTCAGCCGGGACTAGCGACGACACAAATAATACACAGTATCTATCTAGACAAAAAGGGAAGGCAGACGTGTCGTCAGCAATGGATCGAACAACAGTCAACAGCACAGAAATCTGCCCTGGAGTACTTCGGCTTCATCCCTGTCCATCATCTCCTGGCACGTTGAAAAATTGACGAATACATGCGGAGAACAAAAGTGTTTCAAAGCATGTAGTGTAAAAAAAGGGGAAACGTGTTGTGATTGGGCACTAAACAGGAGCAGATCTCGCCAAGCTGCTAGAGGACATAATGGAATCCGGGCTTCTATTGCTTGTGAATCTCAAACTTCAGTTATCACAGGAGTTGGCCACTCTACAAGAATTCATGGCTCGAGAATGGCCAACTGAAAGCGGATTGTTGCAAAGGGACTTCCGAAAGGGTTTCGAGGTCAGGAACATATTCTACAGGTATTTCCCACGAGTCTGTTTGAAGAAGCTGTCAAAGGGTTTTGCGACAAGCAACCTCAGGAAATATTGCCGGCCAACTGGGCTGCAGATCAACACGAACAGCAACAGCACCGTCTCCATGCTTGCTACTCTCCCACTGAGCCCTTTGGATGTGCTGTCATCGCGCAATTCGGTGGCAGTTCATGAACTTCCAGTCGTAGACGGAGACCCTTGGGACAGCTTTGGCATTCCGAGTCTTGGGCCGCCTGCTGACTATGATTATTTTCTGGCCCTTTACAATGCGTCCGAGAAGGATAATTCCCAGTTTTCGGAGTTTCAAGCGGCCAGCGGATGCTTCGGATAATATTTCTAGGTTTCAGGTCCTATGTTGTTCAAGGGTTCGAGCCAGTAGTTGGAGTCTGTGATCAATATCACATTAGTCTTCATTTGAAAAGAAAACTAAAGTTGCGCAAATGCCCAAGATAGCCGTTTGATGCCTAATTTTCTTCCCGATATTTACCCCGCACGTTGCCCAGCCACCGTTACCTCGTAACAAACATCTCGCAATCATACATCTCATTGTATCGCGAAGTTTCAGTACACACTTGCATGTCCCTTTCCCGCAAAAGCCATGAGCTCGTCAATCAATCCAGCCCGGCTTCCGCTAAATAAGCAACTCACCCACCTCCGCACAATCCTCTCCACCAACAAAACCCTCCTGGTCATCCTGGAACGCACACTATCCCTCAACATTCCGAACTGGTATCTCGCCGCCGGTGCCGTCTCGCAAACAATATGGAACCACATGTCCGACCTTCCCCCAGAAACGGGCATCTCCGACTACGACCTCGTCTACCATGACGCGTCGGACCTATCGTGGGAAGCAGAAGATAGGGTCATCCAAGCTGGTAAAAAGCTGTTTGGAGATCTTCCGACAGAAGTTGAGATTCGCAACCAGGCGCGTGTGCATCTGTGGTATACTGAGAAATATGGCGTTCATTGTCCGGCGCATGAAAGCGTCGAAGCCGGGATTGACTCGTGGATTTCGACGAGTGCCATGATTGGGGTCCGGGTTGAAAAGGACAGTGATGGTGATTGGAGTGTTTATGCCCCTAGAGGACTGGCGGATTTTTTTAACTTGGTGGCTCGGCCGAATGATGCTGTTGGGAGGAGAGAGCAGTATGAGAAGAAAGTTGAGAGATGGAAGGGGGTTTGGAAGGGGTTGACTGTTGAGCCTTGGCCGGCGCAAAAGGCATGATTGATTGATTGATTGGTTATAATTGACGCACTTGTTGCATGCTTACATGGATGGAATGAGCTGGAAGGAGGAAATAAGTTGAGTGCTTATGCTCACGGGCTAGTAGGCTATCCATTTAGTGACTGATCCTGCATTAGAAGCGATGTTCTTCGAAGCCTGTACGCAATCAATATATTCTTCTAGATACTCATATAACTTTCGGCAATGAATTCTCACGATCCGATGCATGAAGTCGCTCCGGACCGGCAAAGTGAACCAAAGACGCCGGTCCTCCGGGCACCCACACGGGGTCCGTCGTCGTATAAACTGACTTTGACCTCCGAATTCCAGTCTCCCAGGGGATGTGAAGTGTGAAGCACATGACGAAGCCACTTACGGGAGGCCTTCCGTAGAATATCGGGTATGTCTGTGCTCGTGGCAGTTGGCCTTCCACCGCGGCGTACATAGTGGCTAGGCTATGATCATCTACGACGTAGGCAGCAGGTGAGGCGGGGGCATCCAGGTGCCGCCAATGCAACGGTGGCAAAGCCATGACATCAGGCATTTTGACTGCTTTATTGCGCATCTCCCTTTGGAAATTGTGTGTATGTACTGCGATGACGTGGTGGGTTGAACCTTGGCGTGATGTTGATTTGTCTATAGAATAGACTTTAAGCTCCTCGAACCTGATGATACCCAAATATGAAGTGTGCATTACTTCATCGCCCGATCTCGTAGCGCAAGGATTCGTTTGCCGCATTCCGCGGATACCTATCCGTACCAGTCAACGATCCCAATATCCTTGCACCCTATTCGAAGTTTCCCAGAACATGGTCTCCGCCCGCCAAAGAGGACGCTTCGTTCTTTTTCCAATCCACTCATTTGTGGAAGGCGCTCAGACTCTTATGACTGGCCACCTTGAAGGGGCGAAACACTGCCACTTCTCCAATTATTCACTTGTTCCAGCATTCGTGAGTGGAAACCTTCTTCATTGGAACGTACTCGTAGTGCTTTCTACCCCGTTGACGCGACAAGATAAGTAAACTTTGTGGATATTTCCGGCAATTAGAGTGGGGCCGCCGATCGACGCCGGTCGGGAAAAGTGGAGAAGTTCGGCGGCATGCACAACTTTTGAATCGAGATTCTTTGATTTGCCTTTGATTGTGAGAGACTGCTGTTATTCCGTTGGGGAAACAGAGTGTCCTGTGACTTGAGCAGTAGACGTTAGTTTCAAGATTCGCCTCTTGCGGCAAGTGTTGCATCTTTGAATGTACAGTTACTACCAGCCGGGAGCCCGGTGTTGGTGATGGGGATTTGCAACGTTGCGCGTCTTGGGTCAATGTTGGAAAGTCAAATGAGGATTCTGATAATAACATTCATTCCATGCCCCTTTGGTATTTTGTTGATATTTTGCTGGTATTTTGTTGGTATTTTGTTGAGGCTTTGTTAATGTTTAAAAAGCTTATAGTTGAAGATGGTCCGGAACAGTCTGAACAATGAACGCCTAAAGCCACTTTATAGAATTGTAGTAGCTTTAGGTTTTGACAGTGAAAATACAGAGTTTTCCGCAAATTCGTTATGCCATTTCTATGTAGGCAGTAGCTTCTGCGAACTGCAAATGCTATATCATGACTACAGTATGATCAGTTTACATGCAGATCCGGCTTGATCAGTCCGTATGCTCACTCTCAACAAACTAACAATGGAAAAAGTTCATTTAGTAGCATTTGCAAGAGCCCTGCCATGCAACGCAGCAAGTTGTAAATAAACTTTCACTGTACATCACGGAATAAGCCGATACACTGACTGTCAGCGCATGAAACCAACGGATCGTACCTCTCTACTGGCATCAACGTGTGATTACGCAAAGGCACTTTAGCTCCGCTAATAAGTTTACACTCTGTATCAAGCCGCGTTCCTCGCCTAGCGCGCCCGCAATTGCTCGGTATTGGCGTTATGCTTCCACCAACGACACACACACTTGGGAATTTAGAGTTTACATGCGTCCCTCTGCAGATCACACGGCCTGCTCGCCACGCTTGTTCGCCTCATATTTTCCAACACCATGGTAAAGAAGGGTAAGAAGGTTTTTGTGCTGGCCCGCCCTTTGCTACAGAAAACTTGCCGAACGTGCGATGGCCGGGCGCAGAGTGACATCGCACGCTGCTACTGAAGCCATTTCTCGAATGTTTCTCGTTTTCCAGGAGAAAGTGGTTGGTCTCCCGCCGCGTGTTATTGGGGGGGTTGGTATGCTGGCATGACGGTACTTGTGAGTTTGCTGCTGCCGTGGAAGCGAGAATTATCTGTGTTATTGTAACCCAAAGCTTGACGCCATGTTGCTACGCTGCGGTATCGCCTTGCTTTCGTTTCAGCTTTGGAGTTTCACTTCTTGCCGCATCAAAGTCTACAGCCACTTTTTGGCTGTCGAGGCTCTTACTTGACGGGTGAAGCTGTTGCGGGCGGGTCAGTGTGAGGGAGAAAAATGCTCTGTGTGTTGTTCGCTGCATGCCAGTGAAGACCTTGTGTCGCACTGATGTCTTGAAGAATTCCCCGACTACGTATTGCCCTGCCGATACTTTTCATGTAAGCACGGCGATGGATACGGGTCTCGTTGGGCACGAATCTCAGGTGCCCCAATTACGGTAACTGTTGCTGCTAAGCGTGATCCTTAGCTGCATATCAGCACTGCGCACGTATGTATGTTAGTGTCACCACGAAGACGCGGCCAGAACATCACTGGCTAGCTTGCAAACTTGCATTCCTGAACAAGCGCTGCTGAGTAGCGCTACTGCATAGGGCCCTGTAGTCCAGAAGTAACACTGTTTAACCAAATCAAGGTAAAGAGAGTAAAACAAACGTCTCGATGCCCGAAATGGGGGCGCATGGCTGCCCACTGCCCCACGGCGCATAATGCAAGCAGTCTTGCCGTACGAAGCCGAAGAAAAGAGCCACTTTTGTACATATCACAGGATCATGCATGGTAGGGGAGACACGCATGCACTGGCGCCATCACAGGGCAATCTTTGGCTGCAAGTCCAGCCCCGATATCCAGTCAAAAGGGGGCGAAAACTCATGCCGCGAGCCACTAGCATTGTGACGGTATGATGGGTTCGTGTCTCTTTTTGCGGCGTGTGGCGCGTGCTTATGTACAGACCTACGTGGCAATCACACGGCGATTGCTGTCTCCGGCCGCCCTGACTGTGTTACATAGCACCAACAGATGCAGAGTGTCAGGTGTAAGCCCGGAATTTTCACTGGATGGGGGCCCGGTTGGTGGTACAGGACTCGGACGCCCATGATGCTATTGTAGGACGTCCCGGCATAATCTTGGCAAAACGACGCCGCGATGAACCGAAACACAAAGGGTCAGACAGGATTCAGACCGAAATCTGGAGGAATGCTAGGTCGAGTTTACGTCGAGCAGTTACCGGCAGTTGGCCGAGTGTAAGTGATTGGAAAGAAACACGGTACTGCTAAGTATAGCCGCTAGCTTATCTCTGGAGATCGGTGGCGCAGGGACGCATCGCAAGACCACCAACGACAGAGTGGCACACTTGTGAGAATAGTAAACATTCTAGTTACTCTCTACAAGGAAAAGAAATGACTTCAGTTTAGCGAGTGGCTAGTGACTGTACGTGATGCCAACCTTTTTTTGACAGCTTCACCGCTCTTTAGTACGTCGGCGATGCGCATAACAAAGACAAAGAAAAGGAACAAAGGTCAATCTGTGAGCGGAGAAGCAAGCAAATCCTACAATAGGGGTTCAAGAAGCGAGTAAGTTGCATGAGAAAAAGCAAGCGAATAGATAACTTGCATATAAGTGTGGAGTAGAAGTGTATGGTCGCAGAAGCGGTGAGTTTCGACCAGTTTTCTTTGGCAGTGCATTATTTTGTTACTTGCTTTTTGCTATCATGCAAGCCACCATGTCAAAATCGCACAGGCTAATTGAAGTTTCTTTTTTCATCTCTCTGCACGGCTCCATTCCAACGGCTAGCAGGTTCAATTACTAGCCTACATGGTTCTCCCTGCTTGCCATATGCGTCGAAACACTAGTAATAGAAAGAGTATGAAAAAGGAAAAAGCAAAAACAACTGAGCCCGCTTCGCCAAAATGAACACCGGTACGCCGTACTTACACCATAAGTAGACCGCGCAAAATCGTTTAGTTGTTTCTTCATGCTGGCTTTTAACGCCGGGCGGTGGAATATCTTCCCCCTTTTTTACTTTTTTTATCTCTGCTGTCTCACGCTAGCCACTTCGCACATGTGCGTGATACAGTATCACACATGCCTGCAGCAAACGTCGCAATTGTGTAAGACAGCTGTCACCAAAAACAGGCTACACAGAGATCTAGCGGTGAGGCTGAGAAAATTCCATATTCGGCTGGCCCGAGTACATCAAAGGTTTCACTGCGTGCGACATGGCAAAAGCGGCGGCGGGCGCGGCGCAGCGCGCATGAAATGACTGTAACATCAGACAGAGACAATACTCGCACAAAGTCTATACTCGCACGGCATGACGCTACGGAGAACGCCGCTGCAGTGTTCCACTCAACTTTCCTAAAGTTGTAATACACCAATTGCACGTGACGGAAATCGTGAATCAGCAGGTCTTGTCGCCACCAACTGGGCACGCACCGGCGTCTAAGTGCCAGACAGTGTTTCCCCTTGGATGGTAAGCCCGCTCGAGAAGAGGCAAAACGCCAGCTTCGGCACATCATGACAGATGTTCGGGGAACTGAAACTTTCAGGGACTTCAAGTCCTTCGAGGTCACGTTTACCCTCCATGTTCGCCTCACCTCAGCGCACAGTCCTATGGGCGAGAGGCTCACAGACGGCGGGCAGAGGGAGGTAAGCATAGCGAGTTTGCCAAACGGCCACTTTCTCGTTCACCACTCGACGAAGATGGTATGGCTCCCGCCCCATGAGGTTCATATTGCAAACTCAACAGTGTAATAAGCGTCGTGGCCATCCACCAATGCCCTGGCTGGAGACAGGTTGCCCGAGAGAGTGTGTGTGTGTGTGAGCGCAACTGTATGTAATAGTATGACGACGTAGATGTTGGATGGCCGCCGCTGAGATGCCGTCGAGAAAAAGGGACCACTCTACTCTCCTTCTTCGCAAGCACACTCATGTCAAGGACCGTGGCGGGTGACCATTTACCACCCGTCTCAGTCCGCCAGCTTGGGTCCAGGCCGTGTGGACGAGCGTAGCACTCTCTTCATTGGCCTCGTTCGCCAGCCATTTTACGAGTAGTGCACCATCATTTCCTGCCTGGCCCCGGATACAACGCTACGAGGGCTGAGGCCGGTGCTGGCGGTTGGGAACAACATCATGATGCGCCGATCCAAATCGGGCCAGCCTCATCAGCGCCCTCCCCTCCCCACGTCGGCCTCGCCCCAAAATAACTTGAGGCCACAAGTGGGAAGGAAAGACGGCGCCATCGGCTGGGGTGACCTCAGCACAGACCAAGGCTCATTGCCAAAGTTGATGCAGCATGGCTTGTGCTCCTTTGCATCACTCTTCGCCTGCAGATGCATCACCAGCGACTCATATCACATAGCACTACACCATCTTTTTGGCTTGTAGAGGGGCTTTGCATGCTGGCCAATCCGAGTAGTGCACTCTGCTGCCGGCCAACACCCCGGTTAGCAGCAAATCCCAGGACCCCAGCTCCGTTAACGAGCCAGTACCCATTTTGGCGTAGCGCTAATATTAAGTGTCCTTTCGTTCTGAGAAACTAGCCTGCTTTCTCGCCAACACCCACACCAGTTTTAGAGTTTGTGAGGTCACTCGTCGGGCTTCGGGACAGGCGGAATGGCATGCTGGCTGTGTTGCGCTATGTCGACGAAAGCTGACGTCTTTTCACCACCCCCTTTTCATATGCAGGCCGGACAGGCGAGGCTGTCTTGCTGCAGTGGTCAGTCGTAGTATCTTATCGGGTGGCGCACCGACTTCTGTCATCTTCGACATTATGCTTTCAACCTCGCCTGGGCGTTGTGATACTCGGCATAACTCATAGTATACTGTCGTGGCTTACGAGGTGGAAACATGATGAGCTGCAAAATGCGGAGACTGAGAAGCAAAACAATCACACTTCTGTTCTTAGCACTGCCAGTGTGATAGAGAAACACGTATGATAACCCATTATCCCTGTCATACAGTACATGCAACATACGATGTACGTCGTATACACCGTAGCTAGAGGTTAGAGCAGCCAATAGATTGGCAATAGTCTGTACAGACGTAGTCGTAGTCGATCGGACAAAAGGTGTAATGCCGTTATTGAACCCACTTCTGTAAACATGACCACAGAGATCAACAGCCACGACAGACTGAGAAAGGTTGGGCTCCATCTTGTGGCATGGCTGGGCTGAAGGGCAGTGAGGCCTGTGCGTACTCACGGACGCCCCGGGCAAGAACAATGAAGCAGCGGGCGGGCTGAGGCGAGGCTTGGATCTGGCTCTACCGGCTGGGAAGCTGCCAAAGTAAAACGCCACCGGCACGTTATTCTGTGACGGCCGCGTTGCCCGAGAGCCTGATATACGAGTACATTTGTGGACAAGCCTTTGCAAAGTGCAGATCTGGTGTTCAGAATACAGCAGTAATGATCATCCGTGTTACCGTTTTGATAAAGATCATGTGTATTATGGATAGGCGTTAAGAGTAGTAAATGGTAAACTAACAACAATATGACCCCTTGTGTAGTGGTAGCATCCGTAACAGGTGCGTCAATATGAACGAACCACATATTACCTTGCATCCAACTCAAAGGCAAGAAGAGCCCAAGCCAGCGGCAATGACCAGACGAACAGTGCCGGGCGGGTCACCACAGAATATGCAAAGCTGACCCGTCATCTACTACGGAGTACTATTAGCCGAGATCTCTACGGCCTTCTCGGCGCTGGCTTGTAAGAAAACTACGCCTTATACTCTTTGGAAATTTTCATCAATTGCTCATAAGCCTTGTAATAATTGCGGAAACCAAGCCTTCTGACTCTCATAGTGGAGAAGAAACAGGGCGACTGACGCAGGCTAGAGTTGTTATCAGCAGCGACGATACAACATCATCCACCATTTCTTCCACTATTATTATCATGCCATGATCCAGTACCGTAACTCCAGCAGAAAGAAACCTGACTAATAACAGTCCTCTCTGCAAAGGACAGCGTCTCCTCTTCTAGAGATTAGAGAGCCAACTCCCCATAATAGTAAACTTGAGCGGTAAAAGTCTCCATTCATCAGTGGAGAAATCATTAGCCCCAAAATTGCCTCCTCTGGCGTTTCCGATTCCCACTATTTGCCAGTAGCGTGAGCTTGGCTTGGACGCCACTCAGCGAAAAATACGGCCCTCGGATGCGAAAGAGCCACCACAGTAGAAAAAACTTTCTGCACGTCTGCGTGGTCTTGCTCGGCTCCACTCAGCTTTTGTTCCTTGCCTTTCCCTTCCTTCGGTGGCTTCCTGCTTTTAGCGCCGTTTTTGGCTCTGATCCTAGGAGATTTGTTAGGCTAGATTGGGTAAAGAAGGTTGGCTATCCCACTCTTTTTTTGCCCTCTCTGCAAACTTGTCTTTGACTGAATGGCAGACGGGGCCCCCCTCCCCTGGTTCGTTAATGTCCGGGCTCTGGCATCACATGGCTGGCGCCGCGCCAGAGTTGTTGGAGTTGCATCCGGTACCACTCTGCCATCACATCGTTAATCCCCGGAGTATGGGCCACGACACAGCCTGTTCCGCTAGTGCCGTACCATTACAGCGGCCGGGTGAGTGTTTGACGATTCTGCGGGACCAATTCCGCAGCTGCATGGGAGCGGAATGGCTAGCTGGGTTTTGGCGTCATTGACACCTGCTGTACTACGACAATCATGTACTATCCGTTTAGAGCTCACAAGTAGATGGAGAACGGGACAACGGAAGGTTTTGTTCTTAGCTAGTCCAACGGAGCTTTGATTTGAATTTCTGGCTACGTAGTATTCAAGCTAAGTCTGCTTTCAGCTGGCTTCTATCCAGTATTTCATTCCAGGGCAGCAATTCTCCGGCTTGCCCAATCCTCTTTCCAGATCCAATAACACCAGTCCGGTCAAAGCCGGGAAGCCAAAAAGCATTTGGTAAAAGAAAAATAGACAAAAAAGCAAGTGAACGCAGGTGGTTTCTCCCACCACTGTCAGAACGACAGTCTTTCCGTGTTTGGAGCGCAGGAGCTGGACCCGTCTATTCGGGGTGTCCCGCGGCTTTTCCGAATTGTCGATTAAAAAATATTTCGAATTTCGTGATAAATCCCCCAAGGCCGTCAAAGAGTTCTCTTTGAAAAAAGTAACAATAAAAACTCCTCATTTTGTTTCTCCCCACGAGAAAAAACGTCTCGCCCTTCTTTGTTTTCCCAGCGCCGAAAAAAACATGTAAAAACTGCAATTTTGCTGAAGCGGTATCCATAAGAATTAAGAAACTCCTCGCTTGTCGAAACAGACTAAAGAAAAATAAAAGAATAATAAGAAGAGTGAGAATATGTAGTGTGTAAGCGAAAAGGTAAAGGCAAGCCACTGATGTCTGAGTGGGAACAGCCTTGGTGGTTTTTTCCGAAAGAGATGATTTTGCCTCTTTTTTTTGTTGAGTTTTGAGAGCCGTGCCAATTGTTTTGTGAGCATAATTGCTTTTCCACGAAAGAAGTTGCCCAAGTATCGCAAGGAAGTAAACGTCAATCTGGCCAGCAGTTATACAAGAAAAGCGCCGCAAAATGAATAAAAGAGTTCAGGCCCGCGGAGGCCGTTGGATGTTCTTTGTACAAGTGATGACAAGGCTTAGTAGCCTTGGAAGGTTGGCAAGAAAGGTACTTGTTGGTGGAAGGGTGTAGAGTGTTGGATGATGGGTGCCTGCTGCACAAGCCGGACTACTTCCCATAGAGGGAAGAAGGACTTGGCATGGGGCTGTGGCTGCTGGCACTGTGGTATCGAGACTGGTGCGTGAGACGTCAACGGAACCTGCTGACAGGGAATGGGCTGTTGCGACGGGACAATGCCAGGTACGGCGATGGGGCCGGTGTACTGTTGAGGTACAAACTCGGGCGCCTGGAACATGGTAGGTGAGTTCCTCAGGTCCTCGGTATCGTAAGTGTGCGGAATGTAGTCTTGCATGTCCTGCTCATCTTGGATGAGGTCCTCATCAAGCTCGTCCAGGCTTGACACGCTGGAAGTGAGAGAGCCCTCTTCTGACGATGTGGAAGCAGGAGACAAGGCTGCATCATAATCGTAGTCATCAATGATGGCATCCTCATTGGCAGCAAAGTAAGCCTCGTTCATCTGCTCAGGGCTCGCAGGCGGACTAGGCATCACAGCGGCGCCGGGCTGGACAGTAAAGGTAGAGCACGCCATGATTCTGCACCGGAGCTCAGAGAGCGTTACACGGAACTCGGGGTTCGGGTGGAAGATGCGTCCAAGGATGTCATTTAGCTCATCTGACAGAGGCAAGATGGTCTTGAGGAAGCCCGGGGAGCGGACATAGGCCCGGTAGGTGGAATCCTGAACTGAGGCCTGCTTCCACGGGTTGCGGCCGCAGGTGAGGTTCACCAGAATGACACCGAGACTCCAGACATCGTTAGGAGCGCACATGTAGTAAGGCCTCCTTGTAGAAGGGTCCAGACACTCTGGGCTCATATAGAAGGTGGAACCACAGCCGTAGTCCTCGGAGCGGTCGTCCGAGGTGGCCAAGCCAAAGTCTGCCAGCTTGACAGTCTCGGCGTTGTCCGTCACCAAGATGTTCTCGGGCTTGAGATCGCGGTGGTAGATTCCTAGCTTGTGGCAGTGCTCAACGGCATCCAGAATCTGGAGAAAGGCCTTCTTGGCCAGGGCGTCGTTGCCAACATATTGGCCACGTTCGGTGATGTTGAGGAACAGGTCGCCCTCTGGGCAGTACTCCAGCACGACGTACATGCAGTCCATGTCGTCGACAATCTTGAGGATGGACACGACGTTGCAGTGGGCGGAAGCCAGGTAGTGAAGGCGAATTTCGCGTTGCTGATATGCCACTTGGCGGCGTTCGAGAGGAGTCCCGTCGGGGTTGTACTTGCTCAAGCACTTGATGGCATAACGGATGCCCGTCTTGACGTCGACTGCCGAGTAGACAACACCGTAGGCACCGGTGCCGAGAATCTCAGTGAGCTGCAGCTTTCCCTCCAGTAAG
This sequence comes from Lecanicillium sp. LEC01, assembly GCA_002242745.2. Classification (NCBI taxonomy): domain Eukaryota; kingdom Fungi; phylum Ascomycota; class Sordariomycetes; order Hypocreales; family Cordycipitaceae; genus Lecanicillium; species Lecanicillium sp. LEC01. The sequence goes on along the minus strand of NIWZ02000015.1, from coordinate 345,689 downwards.
CGTCCTAGCCTCTCCTCTGGTGCGAGGGGGATGCATCGCGCTGGCTGGTAGTGTCGGGGCTGTGGTTGTTGAAAATGGCACCTCTGGTTGTCGTATGAGGGAGAGGCCGGAGGCGTGGGGTAGCCGAATTGTACATGGTTCTGCATATTATGAAGCTGGCTCCAGGCCGGGGTAGATTTGTACGACTCTTGTGTTGTGTCAGAGTCGAGGGTGGATGGTTGTACAACGACGGTGGTCGGTTTCTAGCTCACCAGGACGGGTGAGTCTTGTTGGAGAGTCGAGTTCAATCGCAACATAAACAAGCGTTTCTCTAGGTCGAAGGTCTTTCTTTTAAAAGGGTAATGTCCAAAAAAAATGGTGTATATCCCAACAGCCGAATGAACGGGTCGAGGATAAGGTGACACGATTAGCACCTGCTGTATTATCGTAGTATACAGGCACGAAACGGGTAAACAAGTTGTTTAAGCCCGAAATCAAAGAAAGGCCCAAGTAAAATAGAACACAACCAAGAGAACACAATAATCCTGGGAAGAAAAAGTATGAGGAAAGTTGAAGGAAAGTCGTGAGAAGTGTATGTACAACAAGAAGTTTGATATCCAGACACTGGCATCGAACGAAGCGGGCGTCGAGAGGTAGATAACGATGCCCACCATATGGGTCCTCCAAGTCGCAGAGCCACAAGGATGAGGCGGGCCAGGTAGTGTGGTATGAGGTATGCACAAGTAGCGCAAGTCCAAAAAGCCACCCAACCTTGACACGCACGACAAGACTGGGTACATCCTTGAAGCATCCACATCCTCACGGCCATGCCATCCATGCCACCCACTCTTCTTACGAACCCGGTACGTACCAGAGTAACATCCAGACACACTAATTCAAACACACCATTCAGACATGACCCACCACCCTGGAGCGCGTCTGGGAACTGCGGATTGCGTTGCGTGTTGGCATCCACTTTCCAAGGGCCCACCAACCTCATCAGACCCCCGGCTGCGGTCTAGCGGCATGGCAGGTTGATGGTACCGGATAGATAGTCATTCACACTTTGCGTCGTGCATGTAAAGCACCTCGAGACAGACACGGCAGTTCATGGAGAGAGAGTGTGGTATTCCAACGAGTAACTAACTAGTGGGACACTGGGAAGAGTTGTCAAGAGACAGAGCTACACTACAATACTAGACAACCAAGATGAGTTTTCTTAGTCGGATGGGGCCGGCTATACTCTATTGTCCCCTATTTTGTCTATTTTTGCCTTTTTTTTTTCTTCTTTTCTTTTTAATCCTTCCCTCTCTCTCTCCAGTCCTGGCCCCTTCCTTGTCTGTCTGAGTTGCATAGCTGGCGTTTTACACAACAATTGCATCAAAGCTGGACAAAAAGCACAGCTATTCTTAAACTGTCTTGACCGTGTGGCACAAGGTTCGACCAGGGGCCTCCTTCAAGGTGGAGTGGGTCGCAAATGGCTTGCGGCGAGTTTTAGTCTTTGCCTGTCCGCTTCCAGGGATCGTGGCTTGGGCCGGGCTTGGATGCTCAATGTGGGCGGTTGGGTGACTTGCGTGACGCTGAGCAATATACGAGCGGGCGAGCAAGGTCCAGACGGCGTCTACGGGTGGCCTGATGGGTCATGCCAGAGTGGCCCTTCACAGTGTCATGGTCCGTCATGACCGTCATGATCACCGCTGACTGGTCTGCGTTGTCCGCCCTTGTTACTTGCTTTCCCCCCTACAAGCTGCATAGGTCGCATGTCACCCTTGTTGAAGCTGCCGGGTGATGCCTCTCAAGCCTCTTCTGACTGCAGGCTAGCTAATACCAGCCCATCCAATACGTGTTCTGTCTCCCAACCGAACCTCAGAACACAGAAGCCATAATCCACCAGTAGAAGCATCCTAGACGTTGCCACCAGCCCGTCACTTCAGGCATCCGTCTTTCACATTTTCTGTCTGCAACCCACCACACCACCTGGGCTGGCTGCCGCCTCTTCCTTGCCTGCAGCTATGGACTAACACGCGGGCCACCCAGCCAGTGAATGACCATTCTGTGGTGCCTGGCTTTCAAGCCATGTCGCCAATAACACCCATTCGCAAATGCTGCCAACTGCACCTCACTCTTTTCTCGTCGTTGTCCACTAGTTTCCCCCCTGGTCTGAAGCCCCATCTCGGTATTGACGGCTGACACAGCGGCGCCCTGAGAGCAAAGGTGGCCGTTTCCCCGCCGTGACCTCCTAATGGCCTGTTTCTGCGCCCGACATTCTGAAGCCTTCAATCGCCCCGAGTCCAAACCGGCCGTCCCGTGACTGGAAGACTCTGTGCTTGTTCTCCAACATGCAGCCACTTGCCCGTTGTGGGCAACTTTTGGTTAGCTTTCACCCCGAAGGGCGGCGGGGCCGGCCTTTGACAGCGAACCGGTTGAGACACAGTGCTCACCAGTATCAACATACCACGCTCATCCTCAAGGGCGGGAACGGTACCAAAACAAACTTTTGTTAGTTATGTAAGTGTACGGAGTACAGTAATTTGCTACGGCACTTGAATCCCTTGTTAGGGCGGCCCAGCCGAGCTCTCGTGGACATGATGGTTATAAGCTTTCAGGCTGTTGTTGTCCGAAAGCTTCAAAACACTCTAAACATTCTTCCCAAAAGTACCGTAGAGAATTGGAACGTATTAGCTGTGGGCCAAAGTTCGTCGCTTAACGTTTGAGAGACTGAAATTCTCGCTTATTTAGTCTCTGACGGCTACGAGGTAGAATAAGCTCTGCCACCCGGGAAACCCATAACACTAACAAAGTCTGAATTCCGCATTTGGGAACGTATACATAGAATAATTCTGACGATGAACCGTATATTGAGTGGAACGGTTTTGAGTTGCGTTTTTTTTGTTGTTCTTACCCGATGTACTCGTAGAGGGTTTGAAACTTTCCTATTAGCAATCTTAATTGCTATCAGCTAGGAGGCGAAAAAAAAGCCCCTAGCACTACGGAGAAGATTGTATTAGCCCAGATACCGGGTGCGGAGCATGTCCACAAACAAGCAAGGTAACACCAATCGTCAAACTGAGTTTCGGGAGACTATTGCAGAGCAAGCTCCTTGCTACGTGTAAGCGATCCCTATCCGACTAATCTCGACAGCTCGAAAACACCCAGGGTATTGCAGATCTGTGACACCAAGCCGACTTCCACGGTTATAATTTAGGTGCGTCTCTTAATTTAGCACTGGTGGACCACTCCATGTCAGCCAGCCGAGTGGTCATTTCGGCGGACTGGTAATACAACTGGGTGGTGGAGGGATTGGCGCCCCCTCTCTCCTGCTAGCGAGCGCTGCAGCATGCGCTCTGCAGGGTTGGAAGAAGCAAAGGCAGGCAATATGTATTATTGAAGCATGGCTGTGTTGGCGTTAAAGGTGGTGAGTTTCGCTTATTGGCTGTGGCCGAGTACAGCTGGAGCCTTGATGATGCGTTCGCACAGGGGACGGATACCGCTCCTAATGTAGCCTAGAAGTCAACCAATAGGGTGGCCGCAGCGGCAGTTTATGCAGAGGACGACACAAAGGAGGATCGTCGCCACTCGCTGAAGTTTCAGTGGCTGAATCCAATGCTGCGACTGCCAATCCTTGAGTCGCTTATTTATTAGTGAGCATCAGCGCCAGTGCAGCTGAGCTCCAGCGGCGCCATGCTAGCCTGGTATCAAGACTCCAGGGACTGGAACCCTCGTACCGGAGCCTGGATATTGCCAGTTCTCGATTGCCCCCGAGATTACTGGCCCTCGCATCTCCTAAGCCGAATCAACATGGGGAAGTTGGCTTATTAGTGGGCGGACCTGCAGGCTGTAACGCCCCAGATGACCCATGGCCGGCGGCAAAAGAGGGCCGTATGTCTGCTTTTCCAATAATGCCATAATAATAGAAACCAGAGTACGAATTAGTGTTACGCTGATGGGCTTGTTCGTTTAGAGCCATAGCCATGTTCACGGAGCGCCATCTCAAGCCCTGCCCACTGCAGAGCGCCGACTGCACCGTACATGTTGGAATTGGATTATCCTTCTCCACCCTTCAATTGCTAGTGCTCTGCACCTTGCCGATAGTCGACTCGTTCTGACGCTCATTGACGTTCACCCTACCATGGTAAGTAATCACCATCACTTTTGAGCTGCATGGCCAGCCCCCCTGGTCTGGTGATGCAGCAAAACGCAGACCAAAGCGGCAATGGGTGGGGGAAAACCTGCATCGAGATGACATTGATCTCATTGGTTGATGGTCATGGACTCGAGCCAGAAGGCACATCGCATCAAGCGGGCGCTGCACCATGTCAAGCCTAGTGCTGCAGTACAGAGCCGCTGTGGCCCAACCATCTCGATCCATATGCACCAGGCCTGATTACGAGTGCATACGAGTTATGAGTGAGTAACATTGAGGCTGTTTCGCCTTGATAGAAAGTGCTACAACGAACCAAAAAAAAGCGTGCGAGACCCTTTGCAACGTGTTTGGTGTGTGGACTCGAACTGGAACGCATCCCTGCAATTCTGCAAGTCCCGCTGCGACAGAGATCCCTCCCGCGGTTGGAAGGCATGATGCATTCCTCTGTACGACGATTTGCAGGCGCGTGTGTCGGACCCTTTGCTGCCGTGCCAGCGATCTGAAGGGAGAGAGTATGTGCTCGGTCGGGGCGTGACGTAGTTATGGTTGATCAAGGGTCTCTACTTGCTTCCTTGAAAAAAATTGATGTCATTGATAAAGATAGACTGAAGTTATGACGAGGCTGTCTTGTTGAAATGATTCAAGGGATACCATGATGAGCGAAGTAATTGTATTCTGTCGGCTTACAAGCGATGCTACTGTTAGGGGCGTGTTAGTACGAGTGAGCGTATGCACCAATTCACTAACACAGTACTAACAACTTGTAGCCTGGTTATCGACGTCAAGTAGAGAGGGAGTATCCCGTCCTTTCGTGACCGGACTCACGTTAGTTACCCTATATAACGTTCTTCAACCAGAATCGGCCTGTTGAATTCACCAGGAGTCTATCGTATCTCTTGAGAACTAAATAATGCTCTGCGTGCAATTAAAAAACTCCTATGTGAGAGTTTCTGTCATCTGCTAACGGTATTCTTTGCGTACGTCGCAATGGCTGTCCTGAGCGTCAGTTTCCTCAGGGCAGCAACACGTGGAAATCCACAGCTTTCTGAAGTAAGGTCCAATTCCTCCCCAAGAATAGCATATCAATTTGAAAATAAAAAAGTGGATTAATCGCTAAACTAGCCTACATATAGCTATTGATTTCAGTCAACCACGGCAGGTGTGTGGAATACCCAATGAAGGCCTCCTCCTTTCGCATCGCCACCTCTTTGAACCAAATCGTTCGCTTCCCATCGTCCGAAGTCATTTGCTGAGCTGCCCTGAGAACCTTTTGTCCGATTTGTGCTTCTTGTTAAACTTTTCAGCAGAGATTTGCCACTGCTTACTTGAAATTGTTATCGTCTTCAGCTTGTTCAACCTGTCCTCCCAACAGTCCGGCCCAGAGTGGTTCAAATAGGCCTTGATGATTGAGCGCAGCACGTCAATGAGATTTATGTACCTGGGGTCATTTTTATCGTAAATCCATCGAAGCTCGTACGTGTTGCAGGTGATTGAGGATAAGTTGCCGTGAGGAAGGCATGGGCTGATGTGGTCCTATGTTCACATAGCTCTGTGTTAGACCACGAGAGGTATGTCAAAAGACAATGAAACTGCAAAGAAGAGATCAACATACCATGTTCCACTTATCTGCATAGAATTCAATGTGCTGCAACTCTGGAAGACCATTGAATAGAGCATGAAAGTTGGAAGGGGAAGGGTATAGAATTCGGTAGTTAGTACCGTCTCGATTGGTCTATTTCAAAGTCCCGAGCCTCTTGTGCATGAGGATAACTTCTATGACCCTGTCCGGCAAGCCTTCTTCAGCTATCGGGTATCTCCGCGGGTACATGCCATAATTTCTGAGGTCGAGTGATTCAAGTCCTGAAAACGAAGACAAGAAATCAAACGAAGAACCATGTACAGGATCCTGATTTTCATGGTCGCTCAATTCTGGAAGCTCATAATTGTATGTAGCGTCCATCAGAAGCCGTCGCAGCTTGACACCGCTACCTCTAGGCTCCGAAGCTTTGGCAAAGAGAGTTGCAAGCCGTCTGAATAAGTGACTGGCCGATCCACTAACGTAGTCGAATGTAATAGCCTCAAGTCGAGTAAAGTTGACCGCCTTGAGCATAGGTTCGACAGTATCTGCCCTAACATAGGTAGACTTTATGTCTACCGCCCGGAGTGCAGCAAAATCGGCTGGCTCAGGGCGGCCTTCTGAGGTAAATATAGGATTTTCTCCGGCATACAGAATTCCATCAAATAAGTGAAGTGTTTTCAGAGATTTTGCTGAATTCCAAACCAGGCTCTGAATGACGTGATGATTTTCCGATAGAAAGCTGAAATCGCATATTGAGAGATGCCTTAAGCCCCGAACCTCGGAGAGGTAAGAGACGCTTTCACTTGATAAATATTTAACTCTGACTTTAAGGGTTCAAAATGCTTCCATGAGGCGATGCTCATTGCGATAAAACAATAAGCCGGTAAGCTGATCAGTTGAACAAATAAAGTGACGTCGCAAGAACGGACCTAGTCAACATTTCTGCTTCCACAATGCGTACATCGGTCATGTTTTTCAGAAACTCTTCAATATAGCAGTGCGCGATCTTGTCATGTTTCTTTCCTGGATGAGTATCGCCGGTGACGAGTTCCTCGACAAATCGCGCACAATTTGGAATCTTGTTCTCGTCTACCCCAGTCGGGTACGTTTCCTGTTGGCCCTTGTACTTTCCCATATTCTTGATTTCTCGTCTTTGATGGATCGTCAAGTAAGGTTTGACTGTCCGAATCATGCCTGGAATCTGTCCAAAATTCATGGCGCTAACGATGACCCGGCGATGAAGTCTTGGCATGACGCGAGGGTACAAGGCCTTGCAGGTACGGCAGAGGGCTGCTAAGGTTTTCTTCTCAGAGATTTCATTAAAAATTAGGTCTTGAATCTCCAATGGAAACGTTTTAAGAAAGCTCCTCGGCTTGTTCACGACCGTTCGGTTTGCTCCATTGCTGGTGATCTCGTGTTTAGTGTTGTCGTATTGTGCGCCATCTTTTTGCCTCTTTGAGGCGGCTTTAGCACGAACCATCCTCAAGTTGTATTCGAGAGTTTAATAACAGAGAGCGAACTAATTGCGGTATTTTTGATAATTTGTTGGTTTAAGCCGTTGTGAAAAATGGCCTTTCACAGCCTTGTGCGTCGTTTATCTTAAACGGGAGTGTTTACGCAACGATGATTGGCCAGGCGAGTAGCGGCGGTTGCCATATTGACCGAGTGGCCTTGGGAGCAACCGACCGCTGTAAGGCCGTCTCGGCTGTACCCAATCGCTACTTTACATGGTATCTTCGAGATAGTAAACAAATCTACTGCATCAAATTTTGTTCTATTGGTTCCACCACGTGCTTCACTTATAGGAAATTGCTTCAAATTCAGCAGGTCCTGTAAGTGGGCCGTAGCGCTGCGCCAACTGCTAGCTTGGTTACAGAAAGCTATAAGACTCGGTGCGAGATTCGGTATAGAACTCGTTTTATAAAAGCCGAAAAGTGTGCTTTCATGCCGCAACTTCCTATTACTCGTGTAAGCGCCGTCTACACCGATCAGCGACCGAGCTTTGGAGCGGGAGACTCGACGAGCAGAAAGTCGACCAACTTGACATCTCGATCGCATGCATATCGACATCATCCCTTGCACGGCCCTTTGATGTCATAGACACGTAGCAACAGCTTGATGAGCCGTGGATGGCTCTCCATTGTAGCCGAAATGGTGTGCTGGTCGATCAACTGCATTTTCTGCGACAGATGACCGACAAGCATAGGATGGTGGTGGGCAGCACTGTGTGCATCCATGTGGCTTGACGTATGAGAGAGTTGAGCACTACTCGATCTGGAAATAGAAGTGTGGTGGGCGAGTGCAAACAATAGGAAGGAGGTCCAAGAGACGCCGAAAAAGCAATACTGGACCTCCTGGTGCTTAGTCTGACGTCTTTCATTTTGCAAAGGGAACCAGCTTGACCTGCGCCGATGCACATCCTTGTTCAATACAATGCGGTTTGAAGTATGACAGGATCTCTGGAGCCAGAGACGTCACAGGGGAAGTTGGTCTGCGTTCAACTTCCTTTTTTCTTTCGTTTGGAATGAGGCATCGCCATTGTTTAGAAATGTTGCTATAACTCTGACAATTCTCGGTCGCAAAAACGTCATCCAAGGGTCCGCCTGCCTAAGGTGGTCCCTTGCTTATAGAGGGCGTCAAGTGTCTCTGACCCTAATCGTAACTTCTGACTCTGACTGCATCAGACCAAACCATTGTCGCCATGGCATGTCTTTTTACGCCATAACAAGAACCACTGCACGACAACACAACACAACCTACGCCCCATCCTCGCAGAAGCAACAACGCCCGACGCAAGGGAGGGACTCACACACTGCAGGCAGTCGTCCCCGCCATGTGTTTGAGGCGGAAAAAAAGCAACGCGAAGTGGGTTGTGATAACAATAGAACATCCAGGAAGCTTCTGGTCCGGCACCCGATGCGCCGTTCAGGCCCGCACTATCCGCCAGAATGCATGGCCGTCAGCAGCGCATGATACCATTCGTCATCCCTTGCGTGCATGCCAAACGTTTCTGATCGGAGACACAACAACAAACCAGATACGCGCCCACCGCCGTCTCCGCGGTCTCGCCCTTGCAGTGGCAGAGACGTTCCTAAGCCGGGTATGCAGCAGTGGATAGGTGTCCAGTGCGCCGCCGTTCAGGCATTCACGCTCCACCAGAAAAGGGACCTACTCGTAATACTGTGAGTACAGGTTCCACAGAGTATTTCAGCGTCTGACTTGGTGCCCAAGACTCCATTATCACGAGGTAGTTTTGCGTGGACCAGAAGTGTTTTAGTGCCGCAAAGCGAAAATAGACCATCCGCTCGGTTACTTCGCCGATATGTTAGCAATAGCCAACTTGGGGTGTACCCTGTCAACTAGTCAAGAACATCTCATTCGTCTCGCCATTGATGCTGGTTGGCTTTTTCAATGTCTGGGGCTTAGAATGTTATATAGTAAATAAATGTTATGTGTAAAACGCAGTGGGAGCACACTGACTGCCTTGTGGTTTCGTGCAGCAGCCAGGAGTGGAGGTGCAGCTCTACTGGTATGATCTTACGATGTTTACAAGTACGGCGAGCCTAATTTCAAGAGTATAGACTTTGAATACGAGGATTTATGCAAGAGCGCCTAAGTTTTGCAAACTTGGATCGTGTATTGGTACACCAAAGTGCAACATAACCATGCCTCAGTAGACAGCCTCATAGGCACATACTACATACTTTCCAGCCTCCTTGCGCAAGAGCTTCAGTGCATCGCGGGTTTAATTCCCCAATTCCTCGTGGCACAACTGGGGATCAACACTGTATCCATCTCAAAGGAACAGTCATAACCGAAAACACACTGTAGTTGGGATAAAAACCATCCTACATCCCGAAATACCACTGACGCCGCCTAGTGATTGAGTACCTCTAGCTCCAACCACTAGTATTGAAACATCGTGAATAGCTTCATATTCGTACGGAAAAAAACCTTAATAAGATATATAACTAGCAGACTTAGAAAGAGCATACATTTCCTTTCTCATAACCCCTACATAAAGGCTATCGCGAGTCCGACAAGTCCACCTACCAGCTGCGGCGCGCTAGTAGGCCTCGGGAGAGCCGGCACGGCAGCACCGGTGGGCCCCTCGTCCCCACCGTCACCGGAGTCTCCGCTGGAGTCCTCCTCCGGCTTATTGCCGGGCACCCCCGTTATAAATGGCAGAGCTGGACCAGGAGAATCGTCGTTGGTTCCAGTAGCGCAAGCCTCGTAGCCGACTACACTGAGCGTAGTGCAGATCATATCTTCCGGACAGCACCTTTATGTTGGACACAGCATCGCTCCAGTTAGCTGAAAAAGGGTTCTCTACAGGGACGAGGACTAATCTTACCATCCATTATCGCATCTCGAATATTCAGGAGGACAGCCTGTGTATTGAGGCGCGTGCTGTGTTGGAGTCCCAGGCTCAAAGGACCCCGATGGACCGAGAGCCATGGTGACATCGTAGATACCATCGCCGCTAAATGTCCTGGTAGATGTGTACGTTCCTGGAGCGTGCTGGGAAAGTGTGCACACCATGTTGTCACCCAGCACGTTACATTCGTTTACCTGGGTCATGCGCTCTCCTCCTTGACTTCCACCAAGTTGCTGTAGAGAAAACGTGCTGGGACCAGCCGCGATAGTCATGGAATGGGGATTGCCTTGGCATTTGATGCCCGTGTAAGTTGTGACGCCGTCCTCAGAGCCGACAACGGCGACAGTGATCTGCTTCCGGCTGTAGATGTCGTCAGGCCAAGCGATGGTTGCAGAGCCCGTCGGATCAGGACATATTGGGTCTTGGCCTGCGCACAAGGCGGTAAAAACAAAAGAAGACACAAAAAAGGTGAAACCAAGCATTTTCTCTCGTATTGTGTCACAATTCAACAGCGCTTCAAATGCAACACCAGGCACATTTACGAAGAAACGAAAATGAGAATCGCGCAGTGTAGAGAAAGGGAGGCTACCTTTAATAGGGCCTGAACGGATGTTGCCAGATACTCCAGGCGTCCGACTTGGCAAACATCTCGTGTCGAAAGACGTTCTCTGGAGAGCCTGACTCCATCGACCAAGAGCTAGGAATGGAAATAAACCCTGCTTAAACCCTGCTTAACCCCGCTTCAACAACAAATTTTGTGGCTACCAACAAGTCGTCGAGGGTCATTCTATCACACGCCAAGAATAGCTGAATGCTGATGGCTGGAAGAGCTGAAAACATATGGAGGCCTCTTTTTTATGAATATATGTAAAGTTTTCAAGCCCACCTCATGAGCTGCAAGCCAAGCATTGTCATAAGACTGAAAACCACGCAGGTTACACTTGGCGACCGCCGCCTGCAGGTTCATAGCCTCAAAAATCGCACCGACTTTTGACCTTGCCTCACAGTCAAAAGCTACGAGTCATATTAAACTGCCTTTGGCCAAGCACCTTGATTTTGCATAGAAGTTTTAGTAAAGGAGGATACTCCTTGGATTTCGATCATTTCGGTGGCTTTGTTGGACGTTCCCTGCCAACTGGAACTTTTACACCAGATAGCATATTGGCTAGATAGCACAGAGTTGAGTACACGGCATTATTCATCCGCCAATAAAAGCCAATAGTAATTGTTAATACTCTAGTCCTTCGAACTTCTGTCCAATCGCACGCTGTCGTCGGACGTCCATGACAATAATATAGTGCCTTTTGCAAAATGCGGCATCTCATCTTTGAAAAGCCCGCTCAACCTGGCCACTCCAACCATGTTCTCCGGCTTGACATGTTTCATGCTCTATTCTGCTCTGGCTTCTTCCGTATGTCCACCCATCCCATACCCCAAGACGCAATAAAGCACACCCCGGAAACCGCCACCAACAGGTAAAAGACGGCGTTAACACTCTTCGAAAACGCGAGAAGCAGCCCATTAAGCTCCGGACTCCCAGCGGGAAGAAGTGCCCGCACCGCTTCTGCGCTTCCACCGGCTGCGAGCGCCGCCTCGGGCCTTACAGACGGCGCTAGAGCCACAATTTTCTGGGCTAGAGTCTGCGTGAAGATGGTGTTGGCCACGACATTGGAAATGGCGGCCATGAGGCTTTGCACAAATATTAGGAATGTCATTCCAATTGGATTCTGCGCTGGCGTGACTGCATGTTGAACCGATATCACAGCCTAGAATGGGTGAATTTTTGACGTATTAGTAAAGCAAATAGGGCGGGCGACAATGGTACCATGACAACTTACCGTCTGTAGAGCGATACCACGTATGCCAAAGAGTATTTGGTACCCGATCCATTCTGCCGTTGAAGTATTTAAGTTCCAAGTCGATATGAGACCGCAGGCGACCGCGGTTGTCGCTCCTCCTATGATACCGAACGGTAGATAGTAGCCAACTCTTTCCACTAATAGAGTTTTTCGGTCAGCTTCAATGTGCCGACAAAGCAGATGAAGCCATACGCTTCAGAAAGTCGGGAAAGAACAGGAATAGACTTACCAAGAGCACCAGAGACAACTAAAGCTACCAGCTGTGTCACAATAGAAGGCAGCATATAGATACCACTCAGCGAAGGACCGACGCCTTTGACAGCCTGAAAGTATATGGGGACGAAGTTGGCTCCAACAAAGTTTGTGACAAACAAAAATGAGTTTTGAATAGCGCTCGTCCAAACGATCCGTTTTTTCACCAGATCGAAAGGAATAAGAGCCTTCTCGCCCACACGCCTTTCCCAAAGACCGAACAAGACCGCAGCCACGCCAGAGCCTGCGAATAAGCCAATGACAACGGGCGAGTCCCAGCCAAAATCTTCAGATCCCCAATGCAGTGCAAGGAGAAACATTGTAGTGGCTGGCACAAACAGCGCACAACCTGTAAGATCGAGATCGGGGACGATGCTGTAGAGCAGGGCGAACGAGAAGGGTGGTTTAAGCGTTTCGTCTGGAATATGTATGAGGAATAGAAGTAGGCAAGCGACGGCACCGATGGGGAGGTTGATGTAGAAGCCTGGAAAATGTCAGTTGATTGAACTGTGGAAGGAAGCGTTTGCTTACACCATCGCCAGGTCACGTATTCAGTCAAGGCGCCTCCGATCAATGGTCCAACCACTATACCGACCTGACCAACTATTGTCCACCGTCAATTCGCAATTTTTTGTCAAGTTCGATTCGGTTTACAAACCTGCAAATACTATGCCAGTATAAACTGAAAGTAGAAAGTCAAGATTAGCTTTCTAAGCTGCGAAGACGAAGATTTCCAAGAAAAAGAACTATGGCATGCCATCTGCGACTTACAGGGTCGTTTATGTAAGGGGACCGCTCCTGCAATGAGCGTCAAGGCACCATTCTCCAGACCCGCGGTTCCCAGCCCAGCAACGGTTCGGCCGAGAATAAAAAACATCGACGAGGTCGCAACACCGCAAAGCAGGGAGCCAATCTCGAAAATGGCAACAAAAAACAAAAACGTGCGCTTTGCGCTGAGGTGAGTGTAGAGTTTCCCGGCAAGAGGCTGCAAAGCCGCGCTAAAGACAGTAGTATGGAATTAGCCTCAGCTCTTGTGAAGTAGAGTGTAAACTTACCCCGAAAGCTGATAGGCACCTCCATACCATCCAACGCTGTTTGATGATGTCATGTTAGTAAAGCCTTGTGATCATATAACTTCAGAGCCATCGAGCTGATGATGTGGAGTTTGGTAGAACGCATTGAGAGAGTCGTTAAAAAGCATTTGCAAACTACATACTCTTGCAGCCTGTGAAAATCACTCGTAATGTGCGGGATAGCCTAAATTAGGAAATGGAAGAGGTACTCGTCAGTCTATTGTTCAGTAGTTTTGTATGGCGGCAATGGCAAGAGTCTCTGAGCAAAACGGTGGCTTTATCAGTTAATCTTCACTCACAGTAGAGATGATACTGAAATCCAAAAGAACGAGAAAGAAGACAGAGACGATGGCGAAGAGGGCAGCAAAGAGCTTAAACCCAGTGAGGTGCTCGTCGTCATCTGCGCCAAAGGCATCTGGCGAGGTTGGAATTGCAGCGGAGTCTGAATGACGCGGAGAGTTTTGCGATGCATGAATACCTGAATCTCTTTCTTGAATGTTGTTATCTGAATTCATAGGCTTCTCATGGTCGGGTTCTGGTCCTCCCTTCTCTGACATGACCATGGCGATTTCCGTCGGCCGCTCGGCGTGGGGCTGCTCCGTTTCCTCACGAATGGAACCCGGCGACGGCGACGCCCGCCCTTTTTCGGAGTTTAACTGTGGATTGGACGCCATAGTCATAACTTTGCAGAATAAACAAAGCGTCGTGCTTTGTTGGTTTGTTGGTGACCCCTCACATCAAACAAGGCTCTACATGCCGCGCCCTACAACACATTTAGGGCTGTTAGTCATCCTTAACCATGTTCCCAAGGGAGCGCCAAGATCAGGAGACGCAATGACAGAAGACCGTTCTTACTCAAATATGTATTACGATAATTAAACAGATTTAACAGGGCGCGTAAAAGTTTGTTTCTTGTTACATAGTATTAAGCTTTTATTGACGACCGTAGAGCATGTTCCTCATGCTGCGCCGAGCGGATCGATATAAGCCGGACATTTACTGAGTAGTCCGCAGCACCAGTTACACGAAAACGTATTCAGCCGCTTCATTTTGCACCCTGTCAAACCAAATCAATTCATCCAAGTCTTCCTCCAGTTCGAGGCCAAGCTTGACTACCCTGTCGTTGTCAAATGCAAACTCCGCTCTGAGTTGTAAAACATCGGGCATGCCGCCTGCCTTCTTGCTCATACCAAGATGTGCAACGTAATTGGTTTGTTCAGATGTGTGTTCCAGAATGATTTCAAAGGGAAAAGAACGGTCCGAAGCATCTATGAAGAGCTTGGAATCTCGAATCTGAACCTCCATTCCGCGATAGGCTGGGTTCCAATAGTGACCGACGTAGGCACGCAGCGGCATTTCCTGAGGCTGTGTTTCCGTAAATTTGGGACATGAACGCATGAGGCAACGCAGCCAACCGCTGTTCAAGTTGCAGTTCTCCGACTGAGGAGACAATTCCCCGCATTCTCCCAGAATGTTATCGACCAAGTCCCGCCAAAGATCGTTTGACAAGAAAGCCACGCCTATGGCATTCCCCAGAATAACGGCGCCAAATGAGAGACTAGGAACCCACAAAAAACGGCTTCCGAATCCAGGGACACCTCCATTATGATTAAGTATTGCATGACCTCGGTAGTAAACAATCTCCAAGCCGGCGCAGTAGAATGAGGGCGATGTCAAAGGAGCGAGGTCGGACGAGGCGGGATTGGAAATAGTCCGAATTTTCGTTACGCCTGCATACACCTCTTTTGTAATTGGTGCTTCTTGGTTCATCATAGCTTTTACCAACTTTAGGTAGTCCCCAACGCTGGTAATGATTGAGCCAGCACCTTGTTCTTCTGGGGTGTCCATAGCAGGGAATTCGCGGTATCGGTCTTCTTTGGCATCCCACATATGTCCCATGGCCATGCGTTCTCCTAAACCCTTTTGCTTGGCTGTAGCTGGTTGAAGGCTAGTCGATGGCATGCCCAACGGCTCGAAAAATCGTGTCTCCAAAAAGTTTGAGAACGACATTCGCGATTCTGTTTCGATCAAATGGGTAGCGACAGTGTACATAAGGTTAGAGTACACATATTTCGTTCGTAGAGGTGCACAGGTTTGCAGATTTCGCATCTTTCGCGTAACTGATCGAGGTGTATCCGGCTGGTCTGCGTTAACTCCCAAATCTGAAAAGTCGTGGCTGAGCAAAGCTCGTTAACAACAGCATTTTCCGGACTTGTCAAGATTTCTTACCCGGCCATGCCGGTCTTATGACCCAGCATATCATCTATAGTGACGTTTTTTGTATCTTCCCTAGACGGCATAACAAAGTCTTCAGGCAGCAGGCGGGACACAGGCGCCTCAAATTTTACATTGGGATGGTTGGTATCGTCCTCAACAAGTAATGCAATGGAGGCCGCTGTCATAATCTTGGACGACGATGCAATGTCAAACAAGGTGTCGATGGTGCATGGTTTAGATGAAGAGACACAAGCGAAGCCAAACGCCTTGGAAGCTGTTTTCTCACCGTGGATTATGGCAAGCGAGAGGCCAGGAATGTGATATTTGTTCATGAGCTTCCTGACTCTGGCGTCAAATTGTTCTGAACGGAAAAGGTTCATTGTGTTGCACTGAATAAGTTGTAAGTTTAAATTTTTTTTAATGCTTCAACCAGGTCACTAGATATGACAAGTAAAAAAAGTTCAACAGAGGGGATAATGTATGATTAGAGACGAGCGGACCAACAGTCCGGCTAACGTACCCTTCCCCACCCGACTCGTAAGCCTTGCACTGGATGCCAATGATTGCGTGTGCAGTCCTGTAGCCGAGATGCCCCCGCTCGAAAGTAGGACCAGAACTGAAAATTGGTTGTTAAAATTCCGATACTGGCAAAATATCTGTATTGGACAATGTCAAGCTGGAAATTGAGCATACGAGTTCCCCGCGTAGAGATCCGGATTGAGTGGGCCGCCGTTTCCGTCGTGGAGTTCAGCCTTACGAAGAACTTCAAATAAAAACCGAGTATACCATTACAGAGGATGATATTGCCAAACAAAGTTGGCTACTGTTTAGAAATCTAAACCCTCAAGTACTATGCTGTCACTTTGTCCCACCTGTTGGGATTTTGAACAATACCGCTGTTCCACCTGGCCCTTTGCCCATCTCCTTATCAACACGGTAATACCCTTTTCTCTCCAGCTGAATAACATCTCCCTCTCTCAAGCAACTGCAGTTAGAGTCCAAGACCGCACTCGCCATACAAGAAGTATTCTCTTTTAAAAGGGCATCTAGCTCGTCGCCCTTCTCCAGCTTGTCCTTTGTAAGCAGGTAGTCAAACTCCCAAAGCTCAGCAGACACGAGATCACAGCCCTTTGTAGCTAGCCAGTGCACTTTCTTATCAGTCTTTGCCACATCCCCATCCAGATTCAACTCAACCTGGATCTCAGCTACTACTCCACTCTCAGTCTTTTCATTACGCCTAACAAACGCGTTACCCCAACCCATGAGGGTAATCTCCTCTCCTTCCGTAAAAGTAATTGCATCGACTTGATCAATCTGAACACAGTCCGCAAAAACAACAGTCTTTGTACCAACCGCAGGGTTCTTAGGGTGTTTTGCCCTCACCTGCTGAACAGGCATATCCGACGCTCCCACAACAGTTACCAAAACAGCATCCTTGGTCATAACTGCAGTGTGCCTAGGCGCGACCGGATCAATGAGCTTCTTATTCATGGCCCAAAGAATAGTCCAGTTCATAGTGACAGTATTTCGACTCGGGCCTTGCTTAAGCATAAACTCTCTCAGCGTATTCACCTGGAGCCCCCTCCTCAAAATCCCTCGCACAGTCGGCATCCGCGGATCATCCCACCCAGAGACCCGACCCGAGTCAACGACCTTGGCAAGCTTCCTTTTTGAAAGAAACGTACGTATGAAATTAATCCTCGCAAAGTCCCAGATGTGCACCTTTCGCAAATTCAGCGCGTTTAGAAACCAGTCGTACTGGTCGTTGCGATCGGTGTACTCCGTCGTGCGAAGAGCATGCGTAACGCCCTCAATGGAGTCGACCAATGGACAGGCAAAATCGTACGTGGGGTAAATATGCCACGCATTCCCAGTCCTATGATGCGGCTGTGGTGCTCCATCTGCTCCCATATTCGGGAAGCGATACACAATGGGGTCGCGCATCGCGCCGTTTGAGCTATCAAACTTTATGCGTGCGCGGATACAATGCTTCCGACCAAAGTCTGTACCTCTGCGCATCTCGTCAAGAATGGTCAGACTGTCAGCGGCTGGGCGTTCGCGGCATTTACTCGCAAGTCGCTTCTTGCGATCCTTCTTCTGTATCGCTGGTGGAGTATCCTCGGCGTAGGCGTTGCCATCTGATATAAGCTGCTGGCATAGCTTGTAAAGCTCCTCAAAATAGCCGCTTGTGTATGTAACACGCTGAACCTCTATACCAAGTAGCTTCAAATCTTGCATGATAGAGTCCTCGTACTCTTGCGTCGTCTTTGCAGGATTTGTGTCGTCGTATCGCAAGATAAGTGACCCTGAGAACGCGTCGTGTGCAAAGTAGTCATTTAGAAAGGCGGCTTTCGCATGACCAATATGTAGGTAGCCACTAAGATATGATTAATGAAAAGCCATGCAAAAATCAAATTTTACAAATAATTTCTTACGAGGGCTCAGGTGGAAACCTGGTGACTACCCCTTTCTCGGTATCCTGAAGCTTGATGTTGTATCGAGTCGCCGCGGCTATCTCTGGCTCATTTGTAGCACCTTTAGCATCGTGCACCAACTCAAGATGTGTCGTCTCAAGATGACTAAACCATCGTGTTATATTTGCAAAGAGGCCTCTTCTAATCAGTCCGAGTGCAACTTTGTTGCTGTAAAGTGCTGACCAGAGCGCCCGGTCTGTGGCAGTCAATTCATAACCGCCCAAGTACGTCCGTAGCGTTAGATATCTGTGCAGCTGGTTCAAAACAGGCTCAATTGCTTTGAAGTCTCGCGGCACAAGACCAGTCTGGAATATTTGTAGAAGTTGGTCGTCCATGTTGTCGTTGTCAGTTCTGCTAAGCGCCGTGAAAGAGGGGTGAGAGTAGCCAACAAATTATAGCGTTCTGCCGTCACCAAAGTTCTGACTCACACCGATACGACCAACAAAACAAAGGAATACCAGCTCAGTCATACTTTCACAAGATTGATGCACCTATAAAACGAATTAAATTAATTTGCATTAAATCGACCCCAGCTAATATGAATAATACATAACGCTCGCTAGTGTACATCTGACCACATCTACCGCCGCGTCCCAGCTCTGGACGCGAAAAATGGATGCTTCAGAGCATCTGTAGGTTTAATTCGCTTCTCCGGGTTCAGTGCCAGGCATTGCTCCAGCAAATCGACAAAGTGGTGGAGATCTTTCATCTCAGCCTCGTTCATACCCGTTGACGCCGCCATCAGACGTGTGCGGAGGTCCCTGGTTGTTTTAACTACCGGTAACGTTCGAACTGAAGTCTGTTTCGTGGCTTGGTTAGCGTGATGCATTCCCAGATTGTTCTAAATTAAGAAAGACAGGAAAAGAAAATGGAAAAAGACAGGGCAAGGTGAGACACATGGACACCCATTGGTTTTGCACCTTGCAGGAAAACCATGACTCTAGGATGGCCAGAATTAATGGCGGCAACCAAGTACAACGAACTGCAGCTGCAGCCACATGTGGCCATCGGCGCGGCCGCAGTGGAGGCAAGCGGCCGGTGTTAAGCACACTGGCGCTTAGAGCCTCGAGCCTCATATGCAGCCACAGCGGCTACTGTCAAGTGTGTAAAAATAGCAACTCTGTAGAGTGCCGGAAGACAGCGAAAATGGCTCAATCAAATGCAAGCACATTCAAGAATAGACATACCTTTCCAAGAATCTTGTCACGCTCCACGCTGACAAATTGCCCCAAGTCGTCAAAATGACCGGCTGATAGCTGTCCACGCTTGTACAATTTTGGTGTTAGGCGGCCGCGAATCTCCATAATCGCTTTGAGCATCTGATTGTTACTATCTCCAGTGAAGAGAATCTTGCCTGTATACAGCTCATACAAAGTGCAGCCAATGGACCACATGTCGACCCCGTAGTCGTACGGCATTCCGAGAATGATTTCTGGAGCTCGGTAGAAGCGACTGACGAGATATGGTGTAATTCCCGCCTGGGCGTTCGCGGCATCGGATTTATCAATGGCTGTACCCAGATCACATATTTTGAGAACATTTCGACTTTCGTTGACCTGTGAAAGTTAGCTCAGCCGGTGTTGGGACGCGCGAATATACGTACAAGTATGTTATCAGGCTTGAGATCTGCGTGAATGATGCTGCACTTCCGCATATGAGCCAGAGAGACAAACATCTGGTAAGCGTATGTCCGGGTCGCTGTCAGGTTAATTCCGACATTGTTGCCAAACTTGCGCAATACTTCTCGCAAGTTCATGCTTAAATTCTCGAATACCATGCAGAGATGCCCACGATAGTCGAAAGATCTTTCGAATTTGATAATATGCTTCCGGCTCTCCGGGTCAGCGTCATTAAGCTTTTCGAGAATAGCAATTTCAGTATAACCGCCTTTCCGTAGGGCATCGTTGTTTCGCATGATCTTGATGGCAACATATTGTTTCGTAGTCGTGTCTATGGCTCTGATGACTCCTGAAAACATACCACGGCCAAGTGTAGAAAGAATCTGGTAGCGTCCATTCAACACCTCGCCAATACGGATTTTGTAATAGCCGTCCTTGTCGTCACCTTCAAGGATGCCGCCCTTTGCTCCTTCAACTGCGTCGTTTTCTTCAATCGTGTCATTTGTCGGCTTTGTCGCGTACTTTTCTTCATCAAAGTCTTCAGCAAACATGTCAAAGTCATCACCGTCATCACCGGTATTCTTCGCAGGCAGATTGTCTGTGGCCTCTTCAGCAACAGGCTTCTCGGTCGATTCGAGCACAACCGGCTCTCCATGGATGACTGTTTGAGCGTTACGCAGCTCGTCTCGGCGTTCATCCTCCTTCATGTCAAAAGTCGGATCGTAGTCAGCCGCGGAAGGGCCATCTTCATCATTAGCGACATAACCGTGAGTATTCATGAGTGCGCTATCGTCGGCAAGGTCAAGCTTGCCAGGAGTCTCATGATCTTGAGAACCAGGCGAGCGTGGCGATGTTAAATCTAGAGGAGATTAGCGACCAACTTCAGGCATTTTATTAAGCTGCGGTACACTTACTTGATCTGGGAGTTTCGGCTTCAGACTCGGGGCGTTCCAGAGTGCTAGAACCTTGAGACCCAGGAGACAACCCTCGGACCTTGTCAGAAGCTCCGACTGCGTGCAACAAAAGAGGTGTTGCAGAGCTTGACTTTGCAAGCAACGCTTCACGCCTTTTGCGCCGTCGTTCGATTTCGGCTTCCTCATCGAATTTCTCTGGCTCGACAAAATCGTCGTCAGTTTCACTTGCTTTTGGTGGTTCACTAGTATCTGTTAGCGCTTGTCGGACTAGCTGTAAAAGGCTCACACACGTTTGATCGGTCCCCGAGTCCGTCCTACGACCAGCATATGTACTGTCTTGACTTGTTTTAGCATCACCAATTGCTGTATGCGGAGCATGTCCTACTGTGCTCGGCCCCGACGCAGAACTCGTGGCTTTGCGACCATCATCGTAGTCTAGGGCGCCTGACCGGGCATCTCTGGGACCATTTCTGGCGCCGTGTTCCCCATCAGATCGGTAGCCATTACGGGAACGATACGGTGAGCGACTGCGCTGCTGAACTGGTCTATTGTGATGGCGATCTCGCTCAGAGTCATTTTGGCGACCGCGATCACGGCTCCGATCTCGGCGTGAACGGCTATCGCGGTCGGAACGCTCATCCGGGTTATCTAGGTCATCGTACGATACCCTCGATCTCTTGTAACCATCTCGTTTCGCATCGTCATAATCCGGGCGAAATCGGCCCGGGTCGTCACGTCTTCGAGGGCGGCCATCACGGTCGTCATAGCCACGTTTGTGACCGCGGGGCGAGCGACTGCGTCGAGATGATACGCTGTATCTGGAGGCAGAGTCACCTTCTGCGGATGAACGCCTGCTATCGATTCTGTCTCGACGGTTAACACTGCTCCCCTCAGTGCGTGGCAGTGATGATGCCTTAGTATCCTCAGCTCGATCTTCAATAATCTCTCCCTCGTCGGAGCTCGCCATGGTGAATGTAAGGTGCGCGCTGCGACCCTAACGGATCTTTTATCAAGGTAACGATTGAGTGTCAGTAATGGAGCAGAAAATGGCAGCGTAACAGGAAATAGAGTCCAACCGGTTCAGCGTTGACTCGTCCAATCTCAGTCCATTTGGAGCTTCGCGAAGGCGCTACGTTGTTCTCCCAAGGAGCACCGAGCAAAAATGGAGCAAAGATGGAAAGGTATATGATGCAAATCTGTTTGACGGATCTAATCAAGCGCGCGTTGAGACACAGCTTTGACGGGTGTCGCTTTGTGAGTTGCGACAATGAAAGTCAGGGTGGAGGTTGGGTTGCCCAATGGTTCAAGCTTAGCACCAAGGATGCTGCTTTAGAGTTGTCCGTTTGAAGCCCACAATTTATGTGGAGGCCTCTATAAGGCGGCACCAAGTTCAGCCCCTTTTCGGCCAGAACCCCCGCCATGTTACCTAAGCGTTCTTGGTGGGGTGTGGGCGAGGCGCTGTCGGTTTGGCCGACTTTTTTGTGATTCGAGACAACCATCTGCTTTTCTAGCGTGCTGCTACCGTGACAGATTTTACGATTCCCCTTTCGTTTCGTATTCAAACAATCATTCATCATGGGTGGCACGAACCGTGAAGGTAAGGAGTGAGCATGCTAACTGACGCGAAACCGTTTCGCGCCGTGATGCTATCCCTCCTTG
Organism: Lecanicillium sp. LEC01; assembly: GCA_002242745.2. Lineage (NCBI taxonomy): Eukaryota > Fungi > Ascomycota > Sordariomycetes > Hypocreales > Cordycipitaceae > Lecanicillium > Lecanicillium sp. LEC01. The sequence goes on along the minus strand of NIWZ02000015.1, from coordinate 323,542 downwards.
AATGCTAACAGAGAATGCTAACTTGCGGAAAAAAAGGTGGCAAGGTCAAGCCTTTGAAGGCTCCCAAGAAGCAGGCCAAGGACCTCGATGAAGATGACCTTGCTTACATGGAGAAGAAGCGCGCCGGTATGTAAACAGCACAAGACTATGTTGACTGCGCAAGACAGGCAACAACTGACATTTTGAATAGACGAGAAGGCTCGCAAGGAGCTGGCTGCCAAGGCTGGCGGCAAGGGCCCCATGAACACTGGTAACCAGGGTATCAAGAAGAGCGGCAAGAAATAGACGAAGCGAACCATTTCAAGAATACCCCGCGGCGCTTGCGACGAGTACGAAATCTCTTTTCTGCAGATAACGGCGAAACGGCAGCCATCTAGCGAACGGTGTTTGAGGATACAATATAATACAATAAACTTCTTAAGACGAGACAAACCAAAGTACTGTAACTGTGACGCGCAGTATACGCTTCCATGCCATAAGCGTGCTTCCTTCACGGTGTTCTACTCTGCCGAGAGATGTCACTCCCCATTGTGGGGGAGATTTCTCCATGTCTAGAAAATACCATGTGGCAGCGGTCGTATTGGACAATGCCGAAGAGAGATTTAACGTAGTCCAACCGTAAAATGAAAGATGACCATACCAATTACGTACTTTATCACCATGAGCGTCGTGATTGACACAGGCGTAGCGACATGTGTAGATTGCCTTCAACATTTTAGCCTCGGGACCCGACCATTCTCACCTTTCATGTGAGCCCCAACAAATCCACTGTCAACAAATACATACAGATGGACTCTCCACGCCCGATATAATTCCCGACTCATGCAATTAAAATCCGTCTTTCGCGTTCAAACAATAACATCAAATATCAGTTCGACGACATTACACTAAACCACCAAAAGCAAAACAATCTCGGCCTGTACAAACCATCAAAATGCCAGAAAGCGACGCCGACAAAGGGCTGCGCGAACGGCGAAGATCAAGCAGACTAGCATCCTCCGCCGAAAAGCTCACCAGCGCAACCAGTGCAGTCGAAAGCAAAATCGAAAGAAGCCTCCTCCAGCTATGGGACGACCTCCCAAGCTGGCGCCGCGACAACGCCTTTATCCACTCCGGATACCGTCAAATCCGCGCATCTTATCTGCACTCCTTCCAGTCGCTGTTCTACGTGCACAATGAATTCGTCAACATCTGGTCGCACCTCTCGGGCGCAATAGTGGCCATTTCATTTTCTGCGTATCTCTACTGCGTTATTCACCCGCGGTACGACTCGGCTACGTCATCGGACGTGTTCGTCTTTGGGTGCTTCTTTGGAGGTGCGATTCTCTGTCTGGGCATGAGCGCGACGTTTCATACGCTCGTCGATCATAGTGAGGCAGTTGCCAAGTGGGGGAACAAGCTTGATTATACCGGAATCGTTGCGTTGATTGTTGGCAGCTACGTCCCTGCTTTGTATTATGGCTTCTTCTGCAATCCTGGGATGATGACAATATATCTCTATCTTGTAAGTTGCTGCTTCTTTGATGGCTGCATGTCTCAGTTAGTCAGTATTAACACCCTTCAGATCTGCTTACTCGGTATTGGATGCGCAATTGTCTCGTGGGTAGAGCGCTTCCGAACTCCAGCTTGGCGACCATACCGAGCTGCGATGTTTATCGGCCTCGGGTTGTCGGGTGTTGTCCCAGTCATTCACGGGCTCAGCATGTTTGGGTTCCAGAAATTAAATGAGCAAATGAGTGTCGCTCTGGTTGCTACGCAAGGCGCCATGTACATCTTCGGTGCTGTTCTATATGCAGTATGTGTCTCCGCTTTATCAACTCACTTTGCGTCTGTGCTAACTATATCCAAGATCCGCTGGCCTGAGAGAAGCTTCCCTGGTAAGTTCGACATCTGGGGGAGCTCGCATCAAATCTTCCACATGTTTGTTCTCCTTGCTGCCGCGACACACTTCTATGCCATGGCCAATGCATTTGATCACCACCACACCGTTTTGGGCTCAAAGTGCTTGTAAATACTACCTTAGACGCTAGACAAATATAAATCAATTGCTATGACATTTTATAATTCACGCTATATTTGATACATTCAATCATCAGGCGTGCTAATCCCCAAGTCCATTATACGAACTAATCCAGACGCCATAGCTGCAGCCGCCCAGCATCCATACCCGTCATTGGGATTCCAGGCTATGGCCGATATGCGCGTCCCGGCGTCCTGCAGTGCAGCGCGCTTAGGATCCGAATTGGCTGCCTTGTCTTCTTCATCCTCGTCTTCAACGCCGGCGCTCTTCCTTGGCCCCTTGCCCTTTTTCGCAGTCGTCTTAACCTCGGACTTTGGATTTCTATTCTTCTCGGCCACGAATCCATGAACGACACGAGATGCACCGCGGGCAGCCGCCGGAGAGTCCACGGGGTGAAATTCCGCAGAGCGGTGTTCATGCTGAAACAGGCGTATGCGAAATGTCGGGTCGAAGCGGCCGCTGAAGAGCTCTGTTTGCGGGTTGAGGCATATAAGCGAGCCGTCCACCAACCCAATTAGTAGATATGGATGCATTGTCCCTACTGCGATGCAGGATGGGAAGCATTCGCCTGTGAAAACGGTACGGAAAAGAGGAAAGTTGGCGTGATGCATGAAGCCAAGCACGGTATTGATGGAGCGAGAGGATGGGTATATGGAAAAAAAGCCGCGCATGTGGTCATTGTATGCCAGGAGGCCTGGTTGGGTGTTGATCATCGGCGCTTGGAATTCGGTCGTTTCGTAGCTCGGAGAGCCCAAGTCGATGAGTTTTGTGGCACCACCAACGGGTGTGGAGGCGATGAGAAAGGGCATTGTCGGGTATCCAGATGCAATATCGATGACTTGGCCATGGTGGACTGGCGTTCGCGACAGTAATCGCGTCGGTGACACGGACCAGAGCGCGATTGAGCCATCCGAATAGCCAGCTGCGATTCTGTTGACATTGACCCATGTCATGGCTGTAGCAATTACATTTTCTTCATCCTCCAGCGACAGCGTTGCGAGAGGCCTGACGACTTTCTCTGTGTGGTTGTCAGTCAATAATTTCTCGTCGCTTAATGAGCTTCTAAGCACATACCAAACGCTGCTTTGTCTTGACGGTCGGCGTCAAAGACATAGACCTTCCCGTCTCCGCAAAGAACTGCCAAGTAGCCTACGAGAGAATTCCACTTGACTCTCCGAGCCCTCCCATAATCAAGGCATAATGTGCTTCGCAGCCTTGGCGGCTGAGTAGTCGGCAGAGTAGATTCCTCCACGGGCTTTTCCCCTTGAAGCTCCCAAAGCTGTACCGTTCCATGTTTTAGAAAGTTCTCTCTTGCTGACTCAATCTCGTAGTCGTAAAACTTTTGATCTGCGTGTGGTCGGACAGCCAACGCCAAGAGCTGTGTCGTCTGGTTTCTCGGCCGCGGCGCCCAATCCATGCTGACTACCAGTCCACCGGTGTCGATTATCCACCCGTCTGCGGATTTTTCAGAGCTTTCATCTATATCGTACGGTATACCGGCCTGCGAAAGGGCAAATCCCATGCCCGGCTCAAACGAGATAGTCTCGTGCTTAGAGCGTGGTCCGAGCAGCACCGGCATGGCCAGGTGTGGCATCCGATACGGCATCGCTTCTTCTTCAGACAAAGCCTGGCAGCTAGGCTCTTGAGAAGCCTTTGCCTCTATCTCTTGTCTCCATACCTTGGCAAGCTCGTCCTGCCGCGTCGCAAAGTCCGGCAGCCAAGCTCCCTTGGACGGCAACCCATGCTCGTTGTTTGACTGCTTCGGCGGCAGAGCAGGCCAGTCCTCCCAGCGGTCCCATAGTGCCTCTTCTATCGCAATCTGCTCTTTTATAGGTCCGTACCAGGCGTTCACTAGAGGCTGGCCGCGAAAGGTCCGGTCATTGAGCCCAGCATAGCCCTTGGTCAGCGAGCCGTCCTGTGTTGTGAAGAGGTTGATATCCAGGTATCCCGTATCCTTGGCTTTCGGGGGTTTAGGAGCAGCTGGCTTTGGCCCCCTCACTGCGCGGCGTGCTGGCCTCGGCGGCTTTGCGGGCTCATTCTCAGGTTCAGCGTCACCCAGCTCCTCGTCGTTTGAAGGCTCATCCGCGACATCATCTAACGCATCGTCTGCTGTAAAGTTCTCATCCCTTTCGTCAGCTTTCTTTGCGCGCCTCCGCGGTTTCTCGTCTTCTGAGCTATCATCAAAGTCGTATTTTTCTGCGACGTAGCTTTTTGCGCGGTTTGCTCGTCTTGTTCTCATGATGTTGTTTTTGCTGGTTCAGTGATTGTGACTTGGTGGGGCCAAAACTGAGGACTAGTCTTTTGGTCGCGGGGCCCTCCAGATGTTGTTAATGATGTCTCCTGTGCCAGAGAACTGCACGCTGACAGTCTTAAGCTTGAAGGATAGAAAATATGGAGAAAGAAAGTTCAAAATGGAGGAATAATGTGTTTTTAAAAAAAAAAAAAAAAAATCGATTCTATTCTGCTATTCTGATTGGGTAAAAGCTACTTATCGTTTCCTGAAGATCTGTAGCTAGATATTTCATGGTGCTGTAGCAGTTCATTCACTTTGCGTAAAACAATGAATTCTCCCATTTAAAAGAAGCTAAACGAGGATGCCTCTTTGACTCGTACGTTATTGAAGCAAAGTTCGTGATCAGCATCATGCTCACAGCCAAAAGTAAATGTTTCACCGTATTTGTTGTAGCAATTCATGCAGACCCCGCGAACATTTTGGAGCAATCTCTCAATGACCTGAATGGCCACGCCTGGAAGTTTGGCATGCTTACTTCTGCCGATACTGTCACGGTTCTGATTAATCTGGCATATATCCCTTTCGTAAAATTTAACCAGAATGTCGGTGATGCTTGGCCTTGGGAGTGTATCTGGCGTCATTCGAGGAAAATACAGGCCTATATTGTCAAGAGCGTAGAGCAAGGCGCGACTGGGGGTTTCCGAATAGAAAAAGGTAGGTTCTATTTTGGACTCATACTGCAGTTTACCTTCAATGTTCGAAAAGTCTCGTAAAAGCATTGCCTGTAGCTGCCACTCAACCTGGGAGCGAGCATGGTCCAACATGACTGGAGCCTGGTTAGCCTTGTACCATTCAACCACGTCAAGCATACTTGAAAACTTACTAGCAGTCTTGTAAACGGATTGAATATCGTCCTTTGAAAGCCCAGCAGCATCAGAAAATGATCTGTCTATCAAGTCTGAAAACCCGGACTCGTGGTTCAGGATCAAAAGCCTGCTCATGTTTCGGAAAGTGGAACTGTCACCATGTGGATGGGCAATCAACAAAGCAGTAAACCATGCGGAGCAGTGATCGAAGTTTGAGAGACTCTGCTGTTTGAGGCGTACGTAGTCCAAAAGGTAACCCATTTTGCCAACGAGTCCATACTTCCGAATTAGGAGCGAAATCTCAGCAAGTAAGTCGGTGGATTCGATTTCTTCGATTTCGGATGTGCGTTTGCCATGCAAGACCAGCATCAGCAGCTTCATGGCTCAGAGTTGTCGCTGGATAGATAAAGTTTGAGCTGGTTTGATGACTTGGCAATTGGTGCTTCTTCTTCATGCAGCTTCTCGTCCTCTATCATGCCTCCAAACTCTGCAGAAGCAAGCGTAAGGACCCTATATGGGACTTTAAGTCTTTGGTGAGCCTTGCCTGTGCCTACTACGAGTAGGAGGTCACCATCTTCAACAATCTCCGTAACAGCCCATTGGGCAAGTTTGCTGACCTTGCTGGGCGCCATGTTCTTAGGGCAATGCGTGAAGAGTAACAAGGTGTAAGCACAAAAACAGGCATTGTGATTGAAATAAATAGGTTGTAAGATAAGGAAAGGGAAGGTGAACGTGAGAAGTGAGCCGCCGCGGTTTTAATAGGCGCCGTGAATATGACGCCGTTTGCACATGCATGGAAAATGGGGCTGGTTCTGACACGAGACAACATGGCCATAAATTTGGCCGAACATTCGCCAATTCAATGGGCAGCTTTCAATACCCTCACAACCATCTCAGCGTCCAAATTTAGTGCGGAACTTCGCTCTTCGCGGGATCAGATACTACAGTGTAAGTGACTTCTCTTCAGGGTAGCTCCACTCTACAATGGATTATCCACCACGTCCACCGTGACTCCAGACTGCCACTTTCACGACCGTCATCGCTCACTACACAACATCAAAAAATGAGCCAGACACCAAAGAGCTCAGCAAAGGGCCATACGAGGAACAAGTCCTCAATTACTCGATGTAAGGCCTTGATGGATTTGCGCGAAGGCCAGCGCGGGCCCGTGTCGTCACATTTCTAAGAGCTGACCTGTCGCAGCATCGAGACCCCGGTCATCTACCAAAGGACCGTTAGACGCCGAAGAGTGAGCGCATTCAATTCTTTCATCCAGGGCTGTATCCTAACACTTTTTAGTGATCCTCTTTCATCGCCCGGGTCAGCCGCAGCGCCGTCGCCCAGCACACTAAGCCCCAACCCCAGTGTGGTCCGGCGCAATCCGTCATCTTCGCGACAAGCGTCATCGTCGCCCGTGCCGCAGGTCGGCGAGGCGAGACCAAAGGACTTTTCATTTCTCCTAAGGCCAGAAATATATCACCCGCTTACGCCTTTAAACGTGCCGGTAGCGTTTCGCAACTCACAGAAGCAGCCAGACCCGGGGGCAACGCCAGAGGACCTCCTTGCCAAAGGCCACTTCCGCGCCGCCGCCGTGGCCGCCGTGCAAGAACTCACCGGCTCAGGAACAGGTACGGGCGTTGACTCGCATGACGCAAAGCGCATTTTTGACCTGTTGTATACGCGACTTGCCTGCCTTACTCTGATAGACGCGACACCGCTCGCAGCGCAAGAAGTCAAGGCGCTGGAAGATTTGAACAGCGTGAGAACATACGTCGACGCAACCACAGGCGAGCATTTAGTTCCTTGGGAGCTACGAGTACTTAATGTACGACTGCAAGCGTTGGGCTTTGGTGACCCACGACGCGCCGTCATGAGCTACCACGAACTGGCACGGGAAGCAAGAGAACGAATTGCCAAGGCTGTAGCCCTACGTGACAACTCTGCGAGCGAGCTGTGGAAATCTAGACTGCAAGATCTCGGCATTAAGGTAGCCGGCGCACTGATTGACATGGACGACCTTGCTGGGGCAGCGCACCACCTACGAACACTGCGGAATAGGGGCGATGGCCGACTGGAGCTGTCGAGGGCATTGCTGTGGCTACAACTGGGAGACACGGACAGCGCAAGAGAGTGTGCGCAGCATTGCACGGCAGACTCAGAGATGAGCGAGAAGACTATCCTGGCGCTGTGTGACATGGCTGAAACAGACTACGAAAAGGCCCTTGCTCAGTGGTCAGATATTTCGCATTTAGACGACGAAATGGTAAGCGTAAATAAAGCTGTGTGCCTGCTGTATCTGGGCAGGATAGAGGAGGTAAGTTTGTCACTTATTTCTTTAATAGTTGAGTGCTAGTGCTAATCATTTCCAGGGCCGCGATGTTTTGGAATCACTGATTGAGTCCGGATTCTCTTCACACACCTTGTTGTTTAACCTGTCAACAATGTATGAGCTGTGTACGGAAAAGAACCGCAACCTGAAGACCAGATTGACGGAGCGAGTGGCTGCCATGGAAGAGTCTCCTACTGGATGGGAAAAGACGAATGCAGATTTTAAGCTCTAGATATATTGCAAAAATTCAACATATAACTAGAATGCAGCTGTATCTAAAATATTTTAGAAACATACGCCGTCCTAATATACCGAGTGAGTTGGCGTCCGATAGCGCAAAACACCGCGGAAGGTCCCGATCCGCGGGGGATGGGGACCTCGGCACTCTCCACACCTCACATACAGCCGACGTTGAACGGAGTTGCGTTTTAGTTTTCACCTCCTTCATGACAGTGTATTAGCTGCACTTGTATCAAAAGGTGTCAAACTGAATTTTGGAATCTCTACCAGCATTGTTTAAAGAGACTATAAACTCTACTACAGCGCCAACAGTCATCATGTCCGACCGCGTGGCTCAGATCACCAACCACCTCAACTACCCCAAGGGTATGCTTGCCGGCCAAGTAGCCATTGTCACGGGCAGCGGACAAGGCATTGGCGCCGAAACGGCACGACTCTTTGCCAATGAAGGCGCCAAGGTAGTTGTCGCCGACATTGACGACAGTAAGTAGCGACCGCAATCCCTTTCCCAACCCAAGATAACTGACACTGCCACCCCCCTCCCAAACAGAAAAGGCAGCTGAAGTCGCCGACAAGATTAACAAATCCGGCGGTCAAGCCATCAGCGTCGCCGGAGACGTCCTAGACAGTTCCTACATCAGCAAGCTCATCTCTCGCGCCGCAGACTTTGGCAACGGCAAGATTCACATACTCGTCAACAACGCCGGCTACACCTGGGACGGCGTCATCCACAAAATGACAGACAAGCAATGGGAGACAATCATTGCGCTGCACTGTACGGCGCCGTTTAACCTCGTGCGCGCCGCTGCGCCCTACTTCCGCGTCAAGGACGGCGAGCCGCGCTGCATCATCAACGTCAGCTCGACGTCTGGCGTGCACGGCAACGCAGGCCAGATCAACTATGCGCTCGCCAAGGCGGGCATCACGGGCTTCACCAAGACGATTGCCAAGGAATGGGGCCCGTCGTTTGGCGTGAGGGCTAATGCGGTTGCGTTTGGACATATTGCTACGAGGCTGACGGCCGCAAAGGAGGAGGGCTCGTTTGTCGCTGGGCCTGGAGGCGAGAAGATTGCGCTGGGAATTCCGCAGAAGCAAAAGGATGCTGCGGCTGCGAGTGGTGCGTTTAATGATATTCCGCTTAGACGACCTGGTACTGCTGCCGAGGCGGCTGGTAGTATTTTGGCGGTTGCTAGCCCGTTGTTTTCGTATGTTTCTGGACAGACGATTATGGTTACTGGTGGACGCAACATGTAAATTGTTTTTAGTGCAGGAATCATAAAGAAGCGCATTTGGATGCAATGTAAGACAACGAAGATGGAACCAAGAGCGTGAGTGTGTATTAAAGTGGTAAAAAAGTGCTATGCATATCCTGTTTCGACAGGGAAGCCCACCTCATGTTCCAGCGATATGGTACATTTTGACAATTACAACTACATCTTATTATCCTCCGCCATCATGTCGTAAGCTAAACTCTGAGCCACAGAGAAAAGACACCCTTGCCATACTCGACAATCTCGTCACCGCCCAGCTTGCTCTCACCATACAGACGGTCGACAAAAGTAATGGGCACCTCAGCAACAGAGCAGCCCATGGCCTTGGCACGAACCATCATCTCCATCTGGAACGTGTACCCCTTGCTCACGGTGCTCGAAATGACCTTTTGCAGCACACTCTTCTTGTACAGTCGGAAGCTACCAGTGACATCGCTGACACCAGGGCGGAGGACAGTGGCGGCAAACAGGTTGGCGCCGCGGCTGACAAACTTGCGCTTCAGGTCCCAGCCAAACACACCACCGTTGCCAGCATAGCGCGTGCCCGTAACAATATCGTAGTCGGCCGTCTTCTGCATTGCGACCATCTGCGGGATGAACTTTGGGTGGTGGCTAAAGTCGGCGTCCATGATGATGACAAAGTTGCCCGTCGCAAACTGCAGGCCGTGCACGTAGGCGGTTCCGAGGCCGAGCTTGCCGGCGCGAGGCTTGAGGAGGACGTGCGGTTCGTAGGCCTTGACGAGCTGGTTGGCCACTTCTTGGGTTCCGTCGGGCGATCCGTCGTCGACAATGATGAGCTCCCAGTCGAGGTTACTGGTAGAAAAGGCGTTAGTGGCTTGCTTCGATGCCATTGCGCGCTCGTTTGGTGAATGGGGCTCAACTTACGCCTCGGTAAAGGTGCGGTTTAGCAGCCAGGCCACGATTGGCAGATTGCGACGCTCATTGTACGTCGGTAGGATGACCGAGTACTTGTTCTCCGAGCTCTGCTTCTTTGCGGGGGCCATCGTTGGCGGTTTTCGGCTGTGGAAAGGAAGAAAGAAATGCAATTGAAGGATGATAAGCGCTAAAATGTGACGCGCGGCTGCCGAGTAGGAAGACACCGAGCCGAGAAGAAAAGGAAAGTAGCGTGTGGAAGTTGGGTTCGTTGCGCGTTTGCTGTCTACTGTGTTGCGGATCGTCAACTTGGGTGGTGAATTCTGGACAGCTTTCAATGTGGTTACTAAGCTGCCAACCCACCCCTGAGCACAGGTGGTAGGCTGGCTCATGCGCAGCGAAGGGCAGTCTAAGCGATGAAGATTCAACGGTGAACGCGGGAGGAGAGGGAATTTGCCGATTATAAAATTTTACAAAAAGGCGTTATTAAATTGGTTCTATTTTCATTCTTCATTTTATTTTATTTTAAATAGATTTGCACTGTCATTTCAAATGTATCGGTTTTTTCCTGTACCTGCCTTTTGCCGTGCTAAATTTAGCTCCATCAACGATGAAAGCCGGCCAACAATGACTTGGAGAACGGACTCTTTAGCAATTTTTAAAATCTAGGTAAAAAATAATGCCGGGGAAGTAGACAGCAGTTGATTTGATTCAAGTAAAAGGGGAATTTTACAGTAGCACATATCTAGAAGATTGCCCGGCTGTAGTCTGGGTTGCAACACTGACATAGCTATGGTAGAACGCCTCGCCAAGAGACACGATTCGATTCGCAAATGGGCGGTCCATATACGGAAGTCGCCGAAATCGACTTACAAATAGATTTTACTGTATACTATTATATTAGTATATTTTATTCTGCAGCACTCTTTGCACCCGCAGCGTCATTGTCAAGGTAGTATACCTAGAAGTCACTCGGGCAGACATTGTCCGACTGCGACTGTTCATGGTCCACCTCATGCACTCTCTGGATTATACAACATCACCTCACCACAGCTGTTGCCATGCCGTGCCAATTCATCATTAACAATATGCACGTCATTTCATCGTTCCTGGGGCGTTTCATCACTCACAGTACTCGTTGTCTTCCGGTACCTGTTCGAGTTACCACGGTGCCGCCCCAGGTCGGGTGTCTCGTGCAGCCCCGCAATCCGCGCAATGCACGCCTTTCATTGGCGGACAGGTTACCTGTGGCGACCCTGGCCGGGGCCCCGCTCCAGTTCTAGCTAGGTTGTGCCGCCCGCAGGCGCTAGTCCAGGCTTGGTGCGCACCCAAATCGGCGTTTGGTGGCAGCCCCGCAAGCGTCGATGTTGTTTCTCGCCGGGGCATCTGACCGTTTCGATCGTCGCTAGCCGCACTGTCTCGCATGCACAGGTCAAGGCTGGTCTGCACAGTTTACTGCCCACGGCTTCTCTCGCTTCTGCGTCTCCTACACACTGTGGAGCGGTACATTTCAACCGGTCTTCTTTTGCCTGATGCAGAAAGCCCAGGTGCGCAACCATGCACGCCATGTCCTGGCCACTCATAGCCAGTGGCAGCAGCGGATTGCCACATTAACAAGCCTCCTCTGCGTTTGTTATAGTTCGTAGCGCCGTCGCTCTCGGCGGTAAATTCACGGAAGGCGTTTTTGTTTGTATTCCCTTCCTCCCGCCCAGCCTTCTCGCCTGCCTTGGCTTCCCCAGGGCCGCATCCGTTTCCCTGTTCCCTAAGACTACTGCTACTGGTACCGCTAAACCGCCAGCTGCTGACGAGGAAACACTTCGACTTTTCATCTCGGCAACTCGCAATTCACAACCTCTCATCATCTTCTGTTACCCTGTTGCCCATAGTTTGCGACAGAATTTAAACCGCTGAGGCAAGATACATGGTCCCACGACCCTAGCCGCCGTGCTCTCCCACACCCGCCATCTGCTTCTTACGTCATCATGGCCGACAGCTTCACTTCGACCTTTAACAAAGGTAATTGATGAACCTCCCTTCCGGGAGCGCAAACAGTCGCATACGCACAGTCGCATTTCATTTGGATAGCTGCCAATTCGTCTTTGTTGCTTGTGCGACAAGATTGCGCCGACCGTATAAGCCGGCTCTCAGCTCTCAACCCGCGAATCTACACCAGTTAATTGATACTAACTAAATACTCCTGCAGCACGCCCGCCTTCGAACTCTGACCAGCGCTTTGGATCCCACGCTATGAACTCTGGTACGGGTTCGTTTATGGGATCCGATAGGTTCGGAGAGTCGAACCGCGACGACAAGCCGCGTGACGGTCCGCCTACCGCAAACCCTCCCATTGCGTCGCCCGCTATTGCTCCCGTGCCAGTATCCGACACGGCTTCTGCACCGTTCGTCCCCAATGCGATGGATAAGAGTGCTCCAGAGGAGCCCATGCCGGCCGCATCGACGTCTGCATTTTCTAGCCTTGGCGCAGGCAAGCCTGCTGACATTCCGGGCCTCTCCCAGGCATCTAAGCCTGCCGAGGAACCATCCAAAGCTCCAGAGCTGCCCAAGGTTTCCGAGCTCCCTAAGCCAACTCCAACGTCCATTGGCACAGGACTGACGGGAATTTCCGACATTTCTGGCTCCTCAGTCCCCAAGGCTGCCGAGCCGCCCAAGGCGCCCGAGCCTGAGAAGAAGGATACTCTTCCCAGCCTCTTTGGTCAGCCAAAGCAAGAACCGCCCAAGGACCCCGAGCCTCCCAAGGAGAATCTATCTGGTCTCTTTGGCGCACCCAAGCAGGAGGCACCAAAGTCCGCAGAAGCGCCGAAGACAGATTCATTCTCTGGTCTTTTTGGTCAGCCGAAACCAACTGAAGCACCCAAGGCCAGCGATATGCCAGGCCTTTTTGGCCATTCGAAGCCACAGGAGCCCGCAAAGGCCGCAGAGCCACAGAAGGAAGCCGAGCCAACCAAATTGTCTGAACCGGCCACAGGTGCCGCGAACGAAAGTGGTGCTGGCCTCCATCCTCACGTTCCCAAGCCGGTGGAAGTAATTTCGGCACCAGAGACGCCAATGAGCACCGGTACTCCTGCCGGTGGTACGCCACGACCGGAACTCAAGATCGCCGAAGAGCCTGTTAGCAAGCCGGAGCGCGAACCAACGGTTGTAACTGGCGTACAGGAACCAATGCCAACCCCAAAAAAGTCTGTCCCCGAGACGACCGTCAAGTCGAGCATCCTCAATGGCTCTGCAAAGAGCTCGACTGGCGCTTCTCCATTTGCCTCTGGCGCACTGCAGCAGGATGAGCCTAAGCAGGGGGAGAAACGCAAATTTGAAGATGACGCTGCCCCGGCACTTGACGGCGCGAAGCCATTGGAGACGGAGGCAAAGAAGCCCAAGATTGACGAACCGGCAACGGCTCAGGGCGGCGGCGCGAATGGCCCTTCCAGCGCGTCAGCTCCGGCTCCTGCACCGACCGCCGCACCGGCCAAGCCCACGGAACCCGCCCCGGCCTCGGCAGCAGCGCCAGGTCCGAAGAAGGCAGGCCGTCCCAAGAAGGATAAGAAGGCGGCTGCGCCGGTTGGCAGAGCGCAAAGAAAGACTCGAAGCCAGGGGCCTGCCGATGCGTCTCTTTGAGGAAGAGACGTTGGGGATGCGGTATCTGGAAGGATATACACGACTTGGGACAAACACGCGTTATGACTGGCCGGGGGTAGGCGAATTTCGGGCAATTGGAATTTACTGTACTGTTGAATTGCTTCTGCTTGTTTGAATTTTCGAACTTTGTTGTTCTTGTTTTCTTGGGAATTTGGGGTTATTGAAATTTGTTTATTCTTTTCCCCTTATTTGATACTGAATTGAATTGGATTTTTGATATTCTGCTTGTCGACTGCTTGCGAAATGATGTGTATATACAACAGAGAGTGTATTTTTGTTTTCTGCCAGTTATGCTCAACGTATCAAAATACAAGCTGAATCGAATTGCCTAGGGACACTTGCATCTGCAAGCATGATATGAAGACGATTGTGTTGTATTTTATCTTCGGGCCAGTTAAGTTAGCTCAAAGTATCAAAATACGAGTTCCGATTCAACAGTCGCAAGTGCAAGCATGATAAGTCGGCAACATGAACGGAGAACAGTTTTGAGATCGACAGCTATAACGTCAACTCCAAAAAACCCCACCGTATATAATTTAGTTAACCAATAATAGACTTCAGTGATTGAGCCTTACGAGTAACACTACATCTTTTTCTATCCCGAATAGATGACGACATTCTTTTCCGTCCAAGAAAGCCAGTTTCCAAGGTTCTAAAGTGGAACCCACCCCCCGGCCCAGCGTCAAGCCGCTCTACGAGTACAATGTGGAAACCTGTCCAATTGTACTAGCCAACGGCACGTAGCGAGCGGGTGGAGGTGGGAAGGGGGCCATTTTAGTGCATTGTTGATAGCCAGATTCTAGACCGGTCTTGCGGTTGGGTCATGGTTGGGGGATGGAGAAACCTTGGATCGTGGATTACTGTGTATCGGATAGATAGATGGGTCTGACGCGCGTCGTATTTGGAAGAGTTTACGTCGAATTTGCTTTACGATAATTTGAGATCTCTGTAAATACCAGCTCTTATAATGGTAGAGGCAAAATGGTGAGAGAGAATTTTCTTCCCAAGGCCCCCGGAGACACCGTACAGTATGTAAGCCTTAAAGCCGCAAGCCTGGGGTTGTATATGTATGTTGGCGGAGACGGTTGCTCCAGCCTCACGCGCCAGTGGCAAAACACACAGGCATGTTTCTTGATAGGCGCAGACCTAGAGGGGTACAGTTTGTAGGATCATAAGCGGGAACAAGGGCGAGTAATTTTTTTTCCTTCGGAAACTTGGGTTCGGAGATATTCAATTGAGGCGCTGATCGGCTGGTGTGATGAAGAGAAAAAGACGGAACATACTGAAACCTTGCTATTATATGCATGTAACAAGTTGCGGCTAAGGGATCTCGGAGGAATGGGACAGGACGAGACCTGCTGCTTTGGGATACGAAGAGGTCCACTGGGGGTTCGTCATGGACTTGATTGACTTTGCAGGCCCTTTGATTTTAAGGGTTTTTTTTTATTACAATTTTTAAAGCGAATACTGGAAGAATTAATGCATTTGTGATGGTGTGGAAATTCACATGAGCAGGGCACATGTAGCCATGTCTTGCATGTCTTGGATCGTGTGCCATGCATGGTGGTGGCTCCGACAGCTGGCGGGCAGCTGGCAGGCCATGGCCACACACCCTTTGTGTATGGTTCTTTTTCCTCGGAGGCTCGTTTGTTGGGCTGTGCCACCACCATCTATCTACTCGTAGCAGCGCAATGCGGTGCCTGATCTCCACTTGAGCTTGAAATCTGGAGCTTGTGAATGGACAATGGAACGCTGTTGTTAACTGTTTCTTATAATGGTCATTAAATTTTTTTTTTTTAATATATTTCCTGTGATAATAGAACAAGACAGAATTCTTGTGCACCAGATGGGCGTCCGCCACATTGCCGATACGTTCCGGGTCCCCCCTGGCGGGTCGGCCGGTTCAAAAATAGCAGCGCTCTGTACAGGGGTCTAGTGGGCCCAAAGCAGCCAATCATTCACTAAGCAGCGTGCTAAAGGCATAACGTTTTACTGTGTACAGTACAAAGGGTGCCTGTGCCTGTGCCTGAAGCCTGAACGTTGTAGTACAACGGAGTTGCAAAGGCAGTGGTTGCCAACGCGTTGCAGGCGAATTGGAAAAATATGCCAGCCTCGTACAAAAATACTACATAGATATAGATACAGAAATCCATACCTACAGATATGCCGCTACCCCTCCGCTGGACCCATTGAACGCACGTCTGGATCGCCTACAATGGAGCCCATCCCACACACAACACGCCGACACCACCAAAAACCTGCAGTTGTGCGTCCGCATCCTTGCTTCTACGTGCGGCTTCCCCCCACCAGAAAGGACTCGGGGGCCTGCCTGACTGGCTTGTGCTCGTTGCTTGTCACTGGCCGGCCACACCCAGGTGAACACCTCTTTTTTTCTTCCTGCTCCTTCTTTTCGTCTTCTTCATTCTTCATTCACCTTTATCCTCGTTTTAATTCGTCCTTTGTTTCTTCCCTACTCTTTGGTCTATATTACCTCCCGTCTTCTATTCCCTGAGCCTAATTTTCGACCCCTTTACTCTCTATTTTAGCAAAAATCCCCTATTGCTTTGGGCCAGGGGCGTCACTCGCTTGTTATTTTCCTCCTACTCCTTTTACCTGGGTTTCTGTTCGTCGTTATACGCCAAAACACCATACACGAGTCGACAATTTACAGTCTCAAAATCGATCCGAATCGAAATCGACAAGACGACTTTGCGAATACTTGTGTAGCTGTTACGGTTACGTTTTTAAAAATAAATTTCTTTGGTCGTCAGCGAGCATCTGAAACAGTGTATTCTTCAGGACTCCCCTTTGCGAGACATCGACCCACCGACAGTTTTGTCATAGACGGCTTTGCTTTAATTTTGGAAAAGTGTTTGGTTGATACTGTTATCTGCGGAGGATACTTATTTGGTGCCAGATTTCTGGTAGCCACGCATTAGATTCCCGATTGACATAATCGGCCTGACTGGTTATCCATCTTCGTCATGGATTCCTTTTTCTGGAAGAGGGAAGGGGAAGGCTCCAAGTCCGCAGGCGATACTATTCTGGACCTTTTATCAGACCCCTTTCAATCTCAGCTGCAGGAGAACGGTCTGTACGCTGCTCTCGGCACCTCGCTGGGTTTCACCTTGCTCATTGCCCTTGGCTTTTCTTTGATTCGACCTCACCACCAAGCCATCTACGCCCCAAAGCTCAAGCATGCCGACGAAAAGCATGCTCCTCCACCCCTTGGAAAGTCTCTTTGGGCTTGGATACCTCCTTTGTTTACCACCAAAGAAGATCAACTCATGCAGCAGATTGGTATGGATGCTACCATCTTCCTGCGATTTACCGGCATGTGCCGTAACATGTTTATTGCCCTGGCCATTATCGGGGTCGGCATTCTCGCCCCTGTCAACGTGTCTAAGTCGGTCAAGTACGACCAACCTCTCAGCTGGCTAATTAACATGTCGCCCCTCAATGTGTACGGTAAAGACCAATGGGTCCAGGTTGTCGTCCTCTGGGTCTCAGATGTTGTCATTGCCGCCTTCTTGTGGTGGAACTACCGCAAGGTCATGCAGCTCCGTCGCAAGTATTTCGACACTGAAGAATACCAGTCCAGTCTTCACTCCCGGACGCTCATGCTTTTCGACATTCCTCGCGAGGCATGCTCTGACGAGGGCATAGCACGCCTCATTGACGCTGCCGTCCCCAACGCTTCTTTCGCCAGAACTGCCGTCGCGCGCAACGTCAAAGAGCTACCTGAACTCATTGAGCAACATGATAGCACGGTTAGGAAGCTCGAATCTGTTCTCGCAAAGTACCTCAAGAACCCCCAGCAGCTGCCACCCAATCGTCCCACCTGCAAGCCATCAAAGAAGGATCGAGCATATGGAACGTATGCCGCGGGACAGAAAGTCGACGCCATCGACTACTACACTCAGCGCATTCGCACCCTGGAAGAGGAAATCAAGTCTGTTCGCGCCTCAGTCGACCGACGTAGCACCATGCCCTACGGCTTCGCCAGCTACTCCGACATCTCCGAGGCTCACAGCATTGCTTACTCTTGCCGCAAAAAGTCATCACATGGCGCCACCATCGAACTGGCACCTAGGCCAAATGATATTATCTGGCGCAACATGCCTCTATCAAGCTCCGTTCGCAACCGAAGAAGAGTCGTCAATAGTTTTTGGATGGTTTTTCTTACGCTGCTTTGGATCGCCCCCAATGCTCTCATTGCCATCTTCCTGGTCAATCTGAGCAACTTGGGTCGCGTTTGGCCTGATTTTCAAAGGACTCTTGAAGCCGACACTGCCTTCTGGGGTATCGTCCAGGGTATTCTTGCTCCTGCCTTGACTTCATTGGTTTATCTCGTGCTCCCCATGATCTTTCGCCGCCTCTCTACAAAGGGCGGCGATCAGACAAAGACGGGTCGCGAGAGACACGTCATTGGCAAAATGTATGCTTTTCTGGTTTTCAACAACCTCTTTATTTTTTCCGTCTTTTCTACAGTCTGGACATTTGTTTCTACCGTCATTTCCGGCACAAATGGTGGACAAGATGCTTGGAAGTCTATCGAGGATGCAGACATTGCCGGTAATCTTTTCCGCTCATTCTGTCTCAACAGCCCGTTCTGGGTTTCCTATCTTCTCCAGCGACAACTTGGCGCCGCAATTGATCTCGCCCAAATGTGGTCGCTCGTCCAGGCCTTTTTCATGAAAAAGTTTTCGAGCCCAACTCCCCGTGAACTGATTGAGCTCACAGCCCCTCCGCCATTCGAGTTTGCTAGCTACTATACCTACTTTTTGTTTTACGCCACCATCACATTGTGCTTTGGTTGCATCCAGCCCCTTTGTCTCGTCGCCACTGCCTTATTCTTCGCCCTCGACTCATACCTCAAAAAGTACCTAATACTTTATCGCTTCGTCACCAAGACAGAGTCTGGTGGTCTCTACTGGCGCGTCATTTTTAACCGCTTTATATTCGCCTCTGTGCTTGCCAATTTGGTGGTGCTCCTCACCACTTGGGTCATGGGAGACCCATCTCATATTCAGTTCTACGCCTCTATTCCGCCCATGTTCCTCATGGTTGCGTTCAAATTTTGGTGCTGCAACATGTTTGAGCCCAAGATTAAATACTACAGTCTCATCAATATGCGCAAGAACCCTGAAGCTGGCGTATCGAAGGAAGCGCGGATGCGCAACGACAAGCTGGCCAGCCGTTTTGGCCATCCTGCTCTGTACAAGAAGCTCATCACGCCCATGGTTCACCAAAAGGCTCAGAATATGTTGCCTTCTGTCTATTCTGGTAGACTCACGGATGGACGGGAAGCAGATGCGGCCGACGTCATGAGTGTTAGTGGGTACTCTGACATGTACGCCCTGGACTCCATGAAGGCTGACAAGGCTGGCAAGACTGCAGAAGTTGCTGGTGTTCCTGGCTTTGAGTTTGTCTCGGAAAATCGCATGGACTTTGAGTACTACAAGAACCGCGACGAGTTTGCCGATCAGCATGGCGGAGGGTCCATGTACGGCAATGACATTACTCGTCCCGGCACCCCTGGCTCTTTGGACGGACAGACTATGCTTTCCGGTCGCACAACACCGGTTGCGTTTGGTCAACCCCGTCGAGTAGGCACTGGCATGTCTGACACTAGCTACCAGACGTATCGCCCCAACTCGATGGTCATGTCTGGTGATGGCGCCCATTCCCGCATTGGATCCGGCTCCAACTACCCTGACAACTACCCGGAGCGCGCTCGCAGCCCATTGATGGCGTACGACAATTCTAGCATGTCTGCCTTGATGCAATCTGCTGCCAGTATTCCGATGGGCTTGGGTTCTCACGGGTACGAAGACGTGCCCACTGACGAACGACCCAGCGCCAGTCTTTCTCGTCCGGCCACACCTAGTTATGGCGGACCTAGTTATGGCGGACCTAGTTATGGCGGACCTAGTTATGGCGGACCTTACCAGGATAGACCATCGAGCCGAGTCGCCAGCCCAGCTCCCTACTCACGCGGAACATCTCCAGGCCCGTCTATGGGCCTACGCGGGACGTCTCCAGGCCCATCCATGGGACTGCGCGGAACCTCTCCCGGCCCATCAATGGGAGCACTAGGTGGAGGACCTCAGGGATATAGTGGCCTTCCCAAGGAAGAAGCGGATGGTCAGGACCCTGCACAGTACAATTACTTCAGAGGAAACCGAAACAACCGCGAACCCGGCCAAGGCTGGTAAGCGGAAACCTCCTTGACCTGTACCTAATTATAGACGGACCTAGTCCACATACTACACTAGTAGCATAATATTTGCATTAGAATAGAAAAGTTTGCGTGGCGTCTGGAATACATTGGATATTATATTCTGTAATTTTTGTTTCCTTATACCATGTGATGTTTGTCAAACATTTAGTAGCCTTTGGGTTCCTCTTGCCTCACATTAAACCCTGCCTTGTAGATCGTATCCGCCTAAAAGGGATTGTAAGAATAGTTTGCTTACTTGCCCCTTGGAAATGCGTATATGACATACGACATAGACTGCAAAGACTGACGGTCGCTATATTTTGTTAGTACTGATCTTTGGTGTGGTGCTATGCCTGAAGCCAAGGCTAATGCGAGGACTCATAACGATTAGCCCCTGCTCTGTTTCAATCGAGTCTGCTTGATTATATTAATTTGCACTAGTCTTTCTACTAATCATTTCTTTACACTTTGAACATTACTGCAGCATCTTTACAACACGACCAGATATCGAAAAACGACGACCTCATCAAATCAAAAACTCTCCGCCGTCACAAAAAGACTCCACCAAACGTTGTAAGCCCTTTGCAAGATACTCTACCAGCTCGTCCTCCACTGTCCTCTCCTGCCAGCTGAGGGCGACGCCCAACGAGCCGCCAGCTACACTAGCGACATTGAGACTAACCGCAGCACCCGTAGGCATGCCCGCGTTGGAAAACAAGATGCGAGTGATTTTGTACTTTGCATCCTTGGCCGTATCCGTATCCGGAGCCAAGACACCGACATTACTCACCTCCCACGACGATGGACGCTGCGTGCCATTCTTTTTCTGGAAAAATTCATTCCAGTTGCGTACATACTTGGACAGCGCGGCTGTATCATTGCCCGGCAGCGAGGCTACGCGCTTGGCTATATCCTCTCGCGCATAGGTAGCTGTTGCCCAGATGTCATCACTTGCCGAAGCAGTATTGTTATTATTAAACGGTACGGCATGCGTTGTGACTAGATTGCGGAGCTTTGTTTTTGAGGTGTCGTCGTCGTCTTTGGCATAGGGGCGCAACGAGATGGGAGTCGCGCCGGAAAAGTTGGAGTTTGGGAAGCGTTTTGAGAGGAGAAAGAGCATGAGAGCGTGAAGAAGGCCTGTGAGAGTGGTTCCGTGCTCTTTGCACGCCGCCAGGAGGATTTTGGCGCTGGCAGCGGATATGTCAATTGGGATGATGCGGGTAATGACTTTGAGAGAATAGTCTATGTTTTTGCCGGACCAGATGGAGTTTGGTGCGGGTTTCAGCGATGCTGGAGCAAGTTCTCGCCAGAGAGTGCGGGCCATGAAGAGGGCTGACATTGGTGAGGGGACTGCTTCTTCTTGCGGAATGGGCAAGGCTGGCTCTGTTTCAAAGGTGAGTTTGTGCGGCGAGTAGTCGCTGATTGTGGAGTTGGAGTTGAGGGCTTTGAGGAGGTGTTTGTGGAAGAGCTTGGAGCTCATTCCGTCCAAGAGCGCGTGGTGGAAGAAGAAGATGATGTCTTCGTAGTCGGCTGCGTCGGAGGCGGGCCGGACAATAACGACGCGCCAGGGTGGTGAAGACTCGAGATCTTGCCAGGATTCGGAGTGGATTTGTGCTTGGATACGGGCTGATTCAGTGTTGAATGTGTCTTCAGAGCCGGTGGCTGTGACGAGGCGAACGTGGTTGTGTAGATTAATGCTGGGCTGGTGGGTGAAGAATGCCGAGTTGGCATTTTGCGTGTTGGCGATGCCGACGCGGAGCATAGGCTGGCTGGAGACGACGGATGCTAAGGATGCGTAGAAATGCGATGATATGGATGGCTTTGATTCTGGGGAGGTAGAGGTTGGCGTGTAGCGGCATGAACATGAGGCGGCATTGTAAAGGCCGAGATGCGTACGTGCGGCAAAGTATTGCTCGCTGTATAAATGTTAGCTGTGGCTCAAGGGGTGTGCTGACGAAAGCGTGTTTACACTGGACTTAGTGCCCGCAGAGCATTGGGTGGTTTTGATGACATTGTCGACTGATATGTTGGTTGATGTTGGCGAAAGGAGTCCGTGAATGAGGTATTTGACGAGGGTTATGGAAGTGGATCACGTACCCGCAGCAGTGAGGCTGGGGCTGACTGCTGCTTCGGATGGGTGAAAGATTGAAATAGATAGGATGAGCCAAATGAGTTGTGAATTAATTAACATGAGCTCTGTAAACATTAATAATAAATTTGTACATGTTCTACGCAGCCCGGGTCTTATGCCAGAGTTTGGGGTGGCTCATTTTGTTAGTTGAGGTTATCGGCATCCGCACCTTATGAGGTGGTGTTCAAAGGAAGGACTCGGATGCTACCGGATTTAGGCGATGAGAGTACATGCTTGTTAAACTCGCTGAACCTAGATATGTTTAGCTGAAATCGAATAGCTGTGTGCAGATATGTTAAGTTATTGAAGGATGATGATGGTGGACGCTGCAGAACCGACTCATCGTACATGGCGGCGCATTTCAAGTGCAAAGTCTATGTTACTCGCCTCAGCGAATGTATGTTATATCGAATCATCTTCTCAAAGAAGAAAAAGGACACAACCTGTACCAAAGAAATACAGTGGTTCCTTGCCGCAAGACTTGGCGTCGGTCAAAACTCAATTCACTGCACACCGTCTACGATCCGCACACCCACACTCACGGGAGGGAGCGGGAATAAGCGACCGACCTATTTTTGGCATCAGCGTCCGCATCCTGCAGTATGTATGAGTACAAGTACCCCAGGCAAGGAATGCAAAGAGCACACGCGCTGCCAAATACTACAGAGAGAAAAAGAAGAGGAGAGACGTCCTTGCCTCCGTTGGACCCCTCTATACGTATACGGGGCCTCCCAGACAATCCTCTACTACGCCGTACAATACTTTCAACCAGGGTGCTCTTGGCAGACGCTTATGGTGCCCGGAATACGAACTGTCCTCGGTCGCCACAGGTGCCGGTGGTGAACTGACTAGCCGCAATGGCGCTAGAGGAAGAGCGTCTCAAGCAAGGGATGGGACGCTTTTGCGGAATGCCGTGCCTGGAGCGCCACACACTGCAAGGGTCGATGGTAATTTCTCCGTATTTTGTGGATTAAATCTCACTCAGCCTTGTTGTGTCACCCGGACTTGAGCATCTCCGGGACAGAGATTTAATACCAGGCGGCCGCTGTTTCTAGTAAGACTTTGAGTTGGAACGTCTAGAAGCCGAAACATATTTCTCTTCGCGGTTCGCCTTTTTTGTATTTTTATATTTGCGAAGGGACTTAACAAAAGGAACGAGTAGCATCTCTCCAAGAAGATCCTGGTCTACGTCATGAAGGGAGCTCTTCTCCTGAGCCTAGCAACGGCACTGCTGCCGCATACACAGGCACAATTCGTCAATTGCACAGAAGATGTTCTAATCCGCAACCAAGACGACGCCGATGAGCTAAAACAATGCGACTCCTTTGGAGGCCGCGTTGTGCTCGGCCCCGACGCTACAGGCGACATCCGCATAACAGGGCAGTCCAAGTTCCGCCACATTACCAACTTTGACTGCCCCGACAAGCAGAACGGCTGTGTCAGATACAAGACCTCTGTGACCAGCATTTACAGCGACGTGCAGAATCTATACGGTGTCGACTTGATAGGTGGCTTCGACCAGCTCACCAAGATATCTCTTCCCAACTTGACCGACGCCTACGAGTTTGAGCTCGAGGACATGCCGAAACTGGAGACTGTCGAGGCCGATAGCCTGCTTACGAAAAAGGGCGTCTTGTTTTTGACGCTGGCTGGCTTGCCACAGCTAAAGAGCATCACACCAGACGGCAATCTCATCTATTCGGGTAGATTCAACGTCACCAACACAGGTCTGGACAAGTTCAACGCCATGCCCCGCGCAGAAAACCTCACCATGACGCCGGGAATTTCCATCAGGGACAGCAAACCCATTGCAGAAGTTGTCTCGCTAATTCTCTCACGGGAGGGTTCATATGCCGATAATCTGATCCGCATCGTTGGCGGCGGCGACGCGTCTGTCGAGCTGTCTGTTGTCGGCAAAGACGGTATCGATTTCCGCGACTTTACTATTACCGGCGCCAAGGAAATGACGCTGGATACAAGTGTAAAGTCTGATGCCAACATAACCGCCAGCAGTTTGAACATTACAGGCAATGCCTTCAAGACTCTGCCCATTCCTCTTAACAACGACTATCGACCTGCGTTGACTATTGCGGAGAACCCGGAGCTGGAGACGATACATTTCGGCAGCACTACGATGATGAAGGGGCTGGGAAATAATATTGTCATTGCGAATAATCCCAAGCTTTACTTGAAGAGCGCGTATAACCACAATGACAACGACACGACGTTTGTTTGGCCTGTTGATACCAGCACGGACATGACTTTGGTCGGCAATTTTGATCAAGCGTTTTTGTAGGTCGAAAGTTGCAGCCAGTGCTTTTTTTTTTTTTTTTTTTTCCACTTACTAATTCTTTCGCAGCGATACATATGTCAACTATAAAACCCCCGAGGGAAAAGAGCTTGATTTCAGAAGAAATGCAGTCCTGGGCAAAATGATTGTCGAGACGACGGATGACGACTTTGACTGCAGCAAGCTGACGCCCGTTCTTTTGGAAAAGACTGGAGGCAACCAGGGCGTGCTTGAATGCAATGGACAGAACTATACCAATGAAAATGCTGCGTCGAGGGCCGTTCCTGTGCCGGCCTTTGCGGCGTTGGCTGTTGCTTTGCTGTTGAGCGTTGTATTGATTTAGACGAAAGTGATGCTTAATATTACTACTTAATTTTTAATGAAATATAATGTATATAGAGAATTTGATAATGTTCCTAACATTTCATGTATCGTCTGTCGTGTTTCTCCCAAGCAGCTTGTGTCGATCCTGCCCCGTACAGGCCGCCGGAGATGCAGCGATTGGTCGCCCTGTAATCACGGAACAACTAAGAACCAAGTTTTTACTACAATTACGTCCGCCAAGACCACACGGCCATGGCGGCGGGTATGGTGCCCTGGGCGTCAGAGCCTAACAGGGCCTAGTCAAATCCTGATGGAGTCTATTGGCGCCCCTAGCGGTGGTGCTGCACCAGGGTAGGAGACTCCAGTAATGGTGGACCTGACCCTTTGGTCTGAAGCCCCCGTTGACGCCCGGAAATGAATAATCTGGATGTTTTGTTCGCTCATTTGGCTGTGGCGATAGCGCCGGCCGGCTTGGCGCATGTGGATGGTTATGGAGTTATGTAAAGAGGGAGGTGAGTTGCCGACAAGGCTGCTGGGTTTGAACAGTCGAATTTGTCATTGTCAACTCGCCTGCGCTGCGGTCGCTTTTTTTACAAGTTCCCTTCTAGCGCGGGAACAGCGGTTTGCAAGAGAGGGTTAAATAAAGCGCATAGGTCCTTTTAGGAACTGTCTTGCATGCGCTGTCGCTAGCTGAGCAATATGCGATCGAGCATCACGTTGGCGGCGCTCGCCATTGCTGGCCGAGGTAAGCAGCATACCGTTAGATTCATGCAGCAGGCAAAGGGGCGCTCAGGTGCAAGTAACGGGTAGCTAACAAGATGTGCTTGCTTCTGCAGTCATAGCTCGAAGCGTCAGTGAATGCGAGAAGGACCTCGTCATCAAAAGTCAAGACGACATCAAAAGCGTTGAGGGGTGCCACAACTACTTTGGGGATATTATCCTTTCAGACGAGTTATCGGGCAGCTTGGATCTCAATGGCATATTCGCGCGGGACGAGTCGGGCGTGCACTTTACGGCATATCAGGGCAACGTAACGAATGTCGAGTGCAGCGATGATGGTAGCTGCTACACCCACAAGCCCAACTTAACCAGCTTGACGGTTCAGTCCTTTAGTGTGGAAAGCCTCTCTTTGCACGGTTTGACCGAACTCACGTCGCTTACGTTCCCTGAGACTTTCTCGTTTGGCTCCCTTGTCCTCTCCGACCTGCCGAACCTTGAAAACTTCAACATCACAACGCAAGGCTTCTCGAGAGAGCCCGAGGGGCTTTACATTGCCGACGAATTCCACCTGTCCAAGCTCCCGAAACTTGAATCAGTGAGTTCGACTGGCATTGTGTCGATGAATGGCAACATGTCTCTTGATGAGGTGCCGCTGAAAAACACGAGGTTTAGTCTCTATGGCGGCGGTTACGCAGTCAGAGAACTGGAAATCCACGACGATAAACATATTCAGCACCTTTCTATACAAAACTACTACCCCCCAGGCGGGGCGAGTCGATTTTCCGACAATCGCCTCTGGTACTTTGCCGTCACTGGAACCGGAAATACTTCGCTTTCTATGGATACTTCGAAAGAATACGATGCATACAGTAGCCCGAGACCGTGGAATATTTCTCTTTCGGGTCTGAGCAGCCTCGACTACATGCGCAGCGACTGGGATGGTCTCGTTGCTGACGACTTTCACATCTACGCAACAAACATTGAAGAGTTGGATCTGAAGCTGCATGAGGCCACCCGGCTAAGGATAACGGATAACCCAGCGCTGAAAACGATCCTATTTCCCACAGAATTTGCCAATATTGACTTCCAAGAGATTGATATTTCGCGCAACCCGATGCTGAAGCTGGAGGCGGGATATAGTCCGAAGACTTTTACGGATGGCGGCAGAGTACCTTATGATTCGCAAGATGGCCGCGACACGTTTTTCTGGCCGGCTCGTAATGTACAGACCATGACGTTTGAGGGCAACTTTGGCTCGGATTTCTTGTAAGTGATTCTGTTTTCCCCTTCGTCCTAACAATCCTCTTGGAATGCCCATGGGTTTGGGTACTCGGGCTGACGGCTGCTCTGCTTAGCGATAAATTTGTACATTATAAAACCACAGACTTGGTTGAAATTGATAATCCGCCGCGTATCAACGGTTCTCTGACGGTAAAGTCTACCAGCGACGACTTTAGCTGCGCACCGCTGCGAGACTTGGGCGAGAGGATCAATGGCGAGTTGGTATGCAGTGGTGGAGACGCGGTTAAGATTATCCCAATGGCTGCGATAATGAGCGTCGCGGTGGGAATGAGTCTACTTTACGTGCTATGAAAACAAAGCAATACCGAATAATACTTATGAAACTTGCTGAATTAGTCATAATGGTTGTTGTCTGTGTGATGTCGTGTCGTGCATTATGGCATGCGCTCTCGTGCCCTTTCGCGTGAGGAGTCACATCAGCATGGTCTTTAATTTAAAAACACAAACATATTATTCCGCGCAAATGTTGCTTCCTCTGGCGCACTCTCCTTTTGAAAATGTTTTGGTGTAGGCAGGAGGGTGGCCTACTTCAACAGCGCGCCCCATTACACTATGTACCTTTGGCACCCCTATTCAATACCTCTGTTCTAATACGTGATGGCCTGCTGCCTAGGCCGATTTTAGTATTTAATTCCCCGCGAGTAATAGATGGTAGATTAGTACCTCCGTTTATGGGAATGGCTTCTACATATTACCGCTATTAAAATTCCCTTAAAGGGGTCCTCGACTTCTCCTCTAGTCCCACTTTACAAGACAACTAACGCGCTCTAGCAGTATTACGATTTTGCTAAATTATTAATTACTATAAAGGAGACAGATCTCTACCCCCTAGCACCTAATATAACCGCGTTAAATTAGTTTAAGCGATATATAATTTTATAAGGGTAGGAGAGTTAAAGGATAATACCCTTTAGGCTTTTTTTTAGCGCTATTAGCTTACCGCTAAATAAACCTAGTAATATTAATCTTTCTACTAAAGAGGTAGAGGATAATATTCTAGCTAAGCTAACTAGATTTACTAACTACTTAATTAATAACTTCTTTCGCCCTTATAAGCTTCTTTTATCTTATTAAAGTAAAATTAGGCTAATACTAGTTAGTAAAAGTATTAACTAGAAAAACTCTTTAACCGTCTCCTATATATTATTCTACTATATAAAGCACGCACGTAGGTAGGCAAACGTTTATTAGATTAATAGCCTAACTTAAGACTCTCCGAGGTAATTACTTATAATAAGACTAATATCGCTATATAATTAGCTATAACTTCGATTAAAATAACGCAATTAAATATTAGAATAAATCGCGTAAGTATACTATAGATAATAATAGCTAGTACCTTCGCGAAGGTATAATTAAACCCTTAGAGGTTGCCTATATTCTACTATACTTATTAGTAAAGGTAAACGTTAATTTAGAACTTATATACTCTCTACCCTATTATAGCGCCGTAGACGACTCACTAGCACAGGACGCTACCCGTGAAGCCGCATTAAAGATCTTAAATATGTTTAATAGTGGTGTCACTCATCTTATTAAAGGTCCTAATATCGATAGACCACATAACGCCGTAACACTTTCACATAAACTTCACTTATTCTTCGGCGACTTCCAAATCTACTTTAAGCCGGTCGACGGGGAACTAAACACATACCGAATCGACAGATTCCTTCCTGGTTTATTCCTTGACAACCTTCTACCTATCACTCGCACTTTATTCCTGACAGAATCACGAGTAATCGAACCGCCGATGCCTCGTCTCCTCGCTACTCATTGCGCCATTGCCCACATTCTTCACCTCTCTGCTGCTGGACCTTACATCGATAAAATCCTTGAAGATGCGACGGAGCAGGACGTCCGAGCTGATGGGTCGTTTCCGCTCGGTCAGCTGGTGCAATTGAAGATGGAAGGGCTGTTGGGCGGCATAGGAGTTTAGGTACGTGTGAAAGTTTATTTACATCTGAGGGCATTGCATGGCGTTATGTGTCTGGCGTTCCGTGGTTTAAGAAGAAGCGAGAGAAGCCAAGAGGTAATTAGAAGACCAATTTTTTTTTTTAGCGTTATGCAGGTTTCTTGATATTTTATCCTCAGTTTACTTCCTCCTGTTGGTCTCGCGATCTGTTGACCCAAGTTTTGACTCCCCATATAATCCCAACCAAGACTGCCAATCCTACCCAAAACCAAGGCTGCCCACAGCATCCATTTCAAGAAGTCGATGACTTCGAAGAACAAGTCGTAGAAGAATGAAATGACATCTTTAAATGTAGGCTTGATAACCTTATCTAACGCTGTCGACGCGGCGTTGGTAAGATCCAATAATGCACCGCCAGGTTGCCCATAGTAAAGTTTACGCGCTCCAGTGCAAACTCCAATCAGCATAGGCGACCATGTAATTAAAAATCTGACTTTCAGATTGGATTTGGCAAGTTTCTTGAACTTATTTATGTATGGCAGTAATTTTTTAAAGGCGTTTTGGGCCTGCTTCTGCATATTGCTCGCCATTTGGAGTTGGACCTCCGGCGGAATCGGAGGCCTTATCGGTAAGGCTGGAATAGTCATGGTAAGAATGAACTATATATATATTTTTCGTACCGCAATAACCGAAATGGGTGTCGCGGGTGTCACTAACAGACACTAGGTCACCCGAAGCCGCTGCCCTCGCTTTTGCCTTCTTCATCATCTACGTCTTTATAAAACCGACCATGGCGCCATTCAAGGCGGCAGACCGTAGTAGATAAAGGCTATGATACAAAGAAGGTTTCAAGACATAAGTTATTGTTTCTAAAGTTAAATGTAGCCCTCGAGATGTCCAGTGCATTCGACTTGAGCGTGAACGATCCGAAACGGAAATGTCGCGACGCAAAAACCCGCGCCGGCCGCTGAAGGGTGTCACTATTTATGCGATGAACTGACCGAAAACTCCAAGCTGTATCTTGAAGAGATGGTTGAAATGCTACTAGAGAACTTCGAGGTGCAGATCTCGCCAAGCACAGTCGGTTCGCGAAAAAAAATGCGGCGCCATCGCCCAAGCAACGAGATGACGACCTTCGAGACTATTGTTTCCTATAAATTAGGAGGGCTGAGTAATATTAAGTCATACCACGTGGTCTACGGTGACGAGTCTGGCTGCGACACCAGTGTCTGTGACCGCCGTCCAGGCCGGGGGCGCCAGGCTAACCACGAACAGCGCCGTTAATGGCGACCTGCCTTCAGTCTAAGATTCGGCATCAGTAATGATCCAAGTTTTAAGACAGACCCTGCTGTCATGGTTTTGGCGATACATCCACTGCTATTAACTGGTTCAACTCGGCATTTCACTGAATCGGTACCAGTGGATGGTCCTCATTCGCCAGTGTAGCTGTAACAGCCATAGCAGGGCTGGTTTACCATACACGGACATGCCACGACGGCAATCGCTGGACTTCAACATCAGATCATAAAACCATAGCGATTCCAATTGCATATTGCCTTTCAAACTGTTGAATCAGTGTTATAGAGAGGAAAGGCACTACCGGGAATATAGTCGGCGGCATTGGGACGAGATTCAGATTCAACAATGGCGATCGCGACGATCAGTACGGCGACCTTTATTAGGGCTCCGCGAGTAAGCCTAATTAATGCCCGGACGAGATGATATCGCCTGCTTTGCTGCTTTCAGCTCCAGACTGCCAAACATGCCGATCAATGCTATTATCCAGCTTTGTTTCCCCAACTATATAGCTTTGAGGTCCCTGGCAATCTTCCCAACAGCCATTATCCTTATGCCAAGGGACCCAGTTCAACGTGCGCTACGCGGTGAAGCTCTCGCAAAGCACAGTTTTTATCGGCCGGAATTGGATTAGAGGCTTTATCATTGTCGAGAAAGTACTTAACGTGATCAGGCGCAATTTGCGAGAGACACATGAAGAGCTTTTGCTGGGCGACACCTGGAAAAGGAGAAGAAGGAAAAGCAGAGATAGCTGGACTGAGGTTAGCTGGTTACCTATACGAGTGACTTATTGAATCTGGGATATATACCATCAGAGGCGCCTGAGAGATTTTTGATACATCCTCCAAAGGATGGGATACAACCCGGTATGGCTGGAATAACTGAAAGAATATTAAACCCCGGCTGGTGGACCTCCTTAGCAATATCAATACACCGGTCTGGCATATCAGGGCACTATTAGCGATATTAAGTTAGCTAACATAATTTGCTAAATAAAGGTTCAAATTGTATTTAGTAGTTGGCAGACTATACCTGTTCTTTGACGAGAGTGATCCAGCCGTCGCCGGGTGCCTGCTGGGCGGCCAGGGCGGCGGGGGCAAGGAGAGCGATAATAGAGATAAACTATACGCCCTGTTAGCAGCACTTCTCGCTCTTGTAGAAAGGTGATTCTTTACCTTCATGGTTTCTTATAAGTGTTCAACTTTAGTGGAAGTAATAAGTATGACAGATTTGATAGACGCTTATACTATAGTTTAGAGTAAGGAGTAGGAAATGGTAGAGGGGAAGACGTTGGGTTTATAAATATAGCTTTAGGCGGTGAGCAGGTACGTATGTCTTATTAAGATAGGGGGCAAGTAGTCAGATTATTCACAATCTTCGGCAGAACGAAGAGGGGGCGATGCAGTAGACAGCATAGTGACCATAACTATAACTACCGTCATTATCAGCGTATTCAAAGGTTACAGCCCGTGTCTTATGCGTATATCCGAAACAATGTTTTACCCTGTCATCAGTGGCTATGAATTTGCATCTGCAGCAATGCCGGTAATTGGTCGTGGTTCAGCTCATTCATTGTGTTGGCGATGATCGCTGTCTCCTCATAAGTGAAGGAGCGGATCTAATATACATCGCTTGTGAAATCCAGCGGATCGTCGCGAATTAGTCACGACGGTCACAGCCATGGCTGTTATTAAGTGGGTTAAAACAGTGTCGGGTAGTGACATCCGAAACAACGCGCTCCGTCTGGAGCTGATATAAAAGTTAGTGACGTGTTCCTGAAACATCGCCAGATCGCTCCAGTTTGCATGTTGACGGATCATCGGCACATCGCCTACTTTTACGGTGGTAAGCTATCCGCGCCACTGTAAACCGTAGAAGGCGGAACAGATGTATATATCAAAATAATCCATCAGCCGGGTCTTAGGCAGGTGGCCTATCATCAGACGATAACGCTCTTTCTAGTGTTGTGACTAGATATCTTATCTTCAGACCACGACCGCAGGTATTTTCGATCGATATAACGACAATAATCTCTTCACACGTATATTCTCGGCTTAGAAGCCTCTTATCACTTACTATAATACTATCAAGCTGTGCTTAGAAGGTTTCTTTCCAGCTCGGAGCAAGGACAAGATCATCCGGCTGGTTGTTCCCGGTAAAATCGTAATGGAAACAAATAGGGTTACTCCTATAATAATACCTGTCGGCTTCCTAGTCACTCAGTTGCAGCAGTGGGAGTCGTCTCGCAGGCGTTGAAGTGTCAGCTCGGCTGGGCGCCTTTGTGGGGGATTTATCTTAGCTTTCATCGATTTCTATGGGTTTCCTTGGCTAATTCATCATCTCCTACCCAAATCGCTATGAATATGTGATGGTTTTGTCTAAGAACTAGGAAATTAGAATAAACATCGTTTAAATTGAACTGAAAATTATTTGGTTTTTAAATGGTGTAAACGCTCAGACTATCGACCCAGAGATCTACGAACGCCTGATAGATTCCCACCGAATATGGGCGCCTTCCCACCAAATATGGTTGCACTAGGGCTGAGATGCATAACAGTTGCCTAGCTAGCCAAGGCGACTACTAATAAACGGGGAAGGTGCAGTACATACGTCCAGAGAAAGTCGCCTCCGTTGCCTTTTAGAGCCTCAGTATTGTTTGTAACGAGGTAGGTGAAAATATTCAGTAGAGAATTAATAAGTGGCAACTAGCTGTTAAACCCTGTTAAGAGCAAATAAAAAGGTAATACTTAGTAGGTATAAGCTATTTTTTGGCTGCCCCCTACTAAATTTGTTATGTAGGTGCTTAACCGCGACACCCATTTCGGTTTTTACGGTAATTTCGAGTTTTAGAGAACAGTAATACAAAAGGAAAATCCCCATGCCTCAATTAGAAGGAGCTGCGATGCTTTAAGTATATACATATGCGGAGAAATGACGTTTGCGGTATTCCTAACGCCGCAAAGGGAAGTATAAAAACTCCACCTCTTGCCTATTTCCCCTCGGCCCAAAATACTTATCTGCATACGTACACACTGCTTGACATCAGCCTTGATTAAATCCTCATCCTTCAAAGCCTGGGGCGCTTAGGTGTTTGCTTAAGTACGCCAAAGAAAGGCTGTACTGGATTGAATCAGGTGAAGGCGGCGGTTACATTACCAGCAGGAGTCCCGCTTCAGCAATGGTGGCTTGGATCCTGCTCGTCCGAGAGATGGGCGCTACAGAAACAACGCGACTTCTGCAGGGAGTGCGGAGGAGCGGCACTTCATCTAAATGTCGCAGGTGTTGTAGCAGCCCCGTTTTCCGCCGCCAAGGTTGCCATCGACTAAGTGCCGGGGAGGCCGGCAAAGCTAAGTCCTATCGAACGATACCGTGCACAGCTTTGAAATTCACACTGCTATCCCGCGAATTTGTGCGCCATAAGACAGTGCATTCTTGGTTATATGCACTGTGTAGCTCCTGGCGATCTAATAGCGTGATCTCGGCTGCATATCTCAGGCCGCAATTTCCCGTGCCAAACTCAGCCCAAGCTTCCACCAAAATTTAAGCTAGGGCCCGCAGTAATCTGCGGACGAGATCTAGAGTGCCACACAGCTGCCTTGCTCG
The DNA here is from genome assembly GCA_002242745.2 of Lecanicillium sp. LEC01. Lineage (NCBI taxonomy): Eukaryota > Fungi > Ascomycota > Sordariomycetes > Hypocreales > Cordycipitaceae > Lecanicillium > Lecanicillium sp. LEC01. The sequence continues at coordinate 290,258 of NIWZ02000015.1, read as the reverse complement.
GTATTGTGCTTTCATCTGTGAATAGCTTCATGGAAGAGGGTAAGAGGTCATCAATGGCTGCGCAAAAATTCTTTACATCCACGGCACCCAGACATCCACGTGATCTCTTTAACCGTGGTGGTGGGGCATGGATGGATTTGGAAGACCATGGTAGGACAGTGGAGTGCCTTTGTCGCTTCGTCCAGCGAAATGCAAGACAAGCAGCGAGACAGCGCCTTTCGACGCATAAGCAACCATCAGTGAGAGTGAGAACTACCAAATTGACGACGAGAGCGACTTTTAGGCGCCCGGAAGTCCGAGGTCCTAAAGTTGAGAGTCGGAACCTGCCACCCCGGCCCCAAGGAGCCGTCTGCGACCTGCAGGGAAAGCCCCAGCGACGTGTCGACCATCGATCGACCAAGCCTCAGATACCTCAGACGAAGATAACCAAATAACACCCTATAACATCGAATAGAAGCTGTCTATTAATAATAGAAAACGTGGCGGCTGCTCGGAGCTAGGTGTTATAACCTTATTACGCAGGTTTTAGCGTACCGTCCTAGAGGCTAAACTAGCTAAAGCCGTTAAAAAGACCAAGAAGTCCTACGAGTTAGCTAGAATAGAAGTTGTACTTTCCACCACCCATTACGGCACCTAAGCCATTACATTGAGCTTTGAGGAACTCGAGATTGATTAGGCAGCCATCGACAGACAGCGTAAGGAGTGGAACTCGCTGCCCGCCAATGCACGCAAGAAGCCCAATATGGTCAAAATTTTGCTGACATTCCACTACACGTTTAATGCTAAAAATCCCGGCTTAAAAGCCACAGCTGATCAGTTACACAATATATAAGCAAGATTTAGTAATAGGACCACAATAACACAATTAGTAGCCACTAGCAAAGCGTTCTTAATAATAAGATGCCCAGGCCTACCCTACAAAAACGGCGACCATTACTAGGTGTATGAAAATAGACATATTCTAATCTTTCCCTATTATGTTGATATCTTAATAGATCATCTGTGTGCCGGGAGGCCACTGAATGGGCATCATGATGTACCGGAGACCTTCCGCCGAATCGTGCTAGACGACGAACGGCAGCGAAAAGAGAAGGAAGATGAGAAGAGAGAAGAAGGGGAGAAGAAGAAGAAGAAGGGCTCTCGGAAGCGACGACGTCGGGACTTAGGTAACAACGAAATAACAAGCTACTACCTTACTTAGGCACGCTTATTTAGCGCTTATTTATAAACCCCTGAAGTTATATTTCCTATAACGCCGCTAATAAGCTTTAATAAACTAAGGCGAGATATTCTTTAGGCTTATAATATATAGTAAATACTATAGGTTATTAACAAAGATAAGGAAGCCTATAAAGCTATATAAAAGCTAATTTCTCCGAGGCGGTCAACTCCACCACCTTCAACGGCTTAGTGGATCGGGTTTTCGGCATACTTCACTTGGTTAGCCCGATCACGGTACGATCCCGGCCTGATGTCGGGCTACTAGTCGCCTTGAGCGCCTAGGGCTTACTTACATGAATTTATGGCTAAAGAAGAAGGAAAAGGAAAGGGCAGGCGGGTCGAGGAAAAGGGCCCCCTATATACTCTACCAAATTAGGCACGATAACTAGCTAATATAGGCGTTTAAATAAAGAAGTGAATCTCTTCTTAAAGCCTTTTAATAACTAACTTACTTTCCCTACCCTAAGGCCACTTATAGAAACGGACCCTATTAGCAGCGCCTTTGGGCCGGCCCCTAGCCGGTCCCTATTGCTAATACTATGCCTATAATTAACTTCCGCTCTAGTCACCTTTAGTCACCTTTAACCACCACCCGCACTCTACTAGTGCACCTCTACCTCCCTAGAGGGGCTTAGGCCTAATAGTACCCCGCCCCGACCTTAACACGACACCGCTACGGTACTATATAATAGTTATATAAGGTTTTCTCCTAGGCACTCTAGTTTTTCCTTATTACTTAGAATTAAAGTACTATATAGCTTTTAGTAAGCTTAGCTAGAGTAAATAATAATAATAATATATAAAAGCTAAATAAGGATCGAAAGTATAACCTCGAGATAATTATATATAATAAGTAGAGAGTATTCTAGTATTACCTAGGTAATAAGGTTCTAGAAGGTATTACTTAGTACTATATTAGTAATATCCGCGTATTTTATAAACTATAATAGGTAGAATATATAAAGATGGTATTATAGATCTCTATAAGCTACTATATTTTAAGCGGTATTTCTTTTTATCTATTATACCTTTTCCCTTATAAACCTTTAACTAGTAATAAATACTATATATTTTATATTCTTAATCTTTTACTTATATTTAATAGATAAAGTTATAGTCTCTAGTATTAGAGGTATATTAATAGATATAACTAGAATAATAATATCTTTCCTTCTCTTTATATACTTATTTATTACTAAGGAATATTTATACCTTTTAGAAGTAGCCCCTTACCTATTTCTTTCTATTCTTACTATACCCTAAGGTATTTATAATTATTAATAAGTAGCTTTTAAAGTCTCTTTTAATAAAGTAGGCGTCCTCTATAGCTCGACTTTCTATATACTTCTTAAGTAAACTAAAGAAATATTTAACTAAGCTTAAGTCGGGAGAGTATAGCAATTACTTAACTAATAGCACCCTAGCTTTAGTATATAAGTCCTTTACTAAATAGGACATATTATAAAATAAGGCATTATCTATAATCATAACGGATAGCGGCTTAGGATATCTACCATAATATGGTAGTAAATTCATAAGAAAAGACTTAAATACGGCCAGATCCATAGTGCCTTTATATACCTCCTTATAGATAACCCTTTTAATAGTATATATAGGTAGAAAAGACACTCTATCTCCTTAATAAAATAGCTTTATTTATACTAGTATCTTACCTATTAGAGTATATCCTTTTTTCGGTATTACTATCTTATAATTATCCCTAGACTTATTAATATAGATTATCTAATTAGGTTTAAAGTAGCCTCTTCTATAGATCTAATCGTCTTAGTAGTCTTAATTTTACTCTTTAGCTTTAGTAATTATATTCTTTCTTATCTACTTTACGCCTTAACTAATTATAGCCCAAGAGATATAATAGCCGTATAAGCTATATAGGTAATTAGCCTAGGTTTATTAGCTTAAACTAGGATACTATTATAGCTAATACTAAATAGCTATCTATATATTTTCTATAACTTTCCGGGGGCGGCCTATCGGTTAGTGGAGCGGTCGGCGAGATATTATTATAGATTATAGCGGGTGCTACGGACGGTTCTTAGTATATATTGGAAAGCTTTTGCTATTTCCTCGTCTGTAAGGCTTACATTACTATAATACTTACTAAGTATGGTGCTTTATAGCTCTTTTCGCTCGATTCTGGCGAGTTTACACGCTATTATGGAAGATGGAGATACCGAAAGTGGCGCGTGAAAGGCTATGGTAAAAGCGCTCTATCAGGCTTTCGGCATCCGGCGAAATTTAACTCCGAAGTCGCATTTCAGAAATCTGATCTACATAGTGCGAGCTCTTTATTTATTTTATACTATGTGGGCCTTAAATATTTCCTAAAAGAGAGTACGCTAGAGGAAGCAACATCTGCGCAGAAGAAATATAAGTTATATATATATAAATAAATAAATAACAAGTCATAGTGTTTATGACGAAAAAACATTTATATAACTTGTATACAAGCGGCTAATTGTCGGTCGAAACATGTTGCTCCCGTTTTGCGGTGCGTCGCGGGGAAATGGTTGGCCACCTTCCCCGGCCACACTAGCGGCGCTTGGTGACCCGTTCGGCCTACAACAACGCGCCACGCCGGCCACCATCACTACAACGAAGCACTGTCTTCCACACAACGAAAACCGTTTCGCCGTTTACATACCCAATCCAATCCAACGGATATCACGCAGAGACCGACCAACCATCCATCAGTAAGAATACGGATTCATACGAATACTATCCCGAAGCGAATCCACGGCAACAACCCGCAGTGACGATTGTTGACATCTAATCCACGGACGCACGCACGCGCCGACTACACTACATTAGCCCCGACGCGCCAGCTTTCGCCTCTAGGGAACCAACCATGTTGTTTTCCCGCGTTGTCGCGGTTTGACAGCGTTTTCTGTGAGCCCATATTGCTGCGTCTAGCGGCAGCATAGTACTCACGCCATGGACCGCGACAAGGACGCATCCGCGGCAGCATCGCAGAGCAACAACGGCCGTCGTTCTGGAGGTGGCGGGTTAGTCGTTTCGCAAGAGAATCGAAGGCCGTTATTCGGCAACGCGGCACGACAACCATCGACGCAAAATACAGCGACAGCAGCAGCGCATGGACGACCTGGTAGCCTGCTTCAACGCGCAAAATCTAGTCCTGGTCCGTCGTCTACGCAAGCAAACGCGAGCGGCAGCAGAACAACGCCTGGCTCTGTGTCGCCGGGAGGTTCGCGCATCCCGCGCCTGGGCAGTGCGAATTCGTTTGCAAACAGGCGGCCTATGTCGCTGGCAGAGGCATATAAACTTGCTGAGGGCGAGGAAGATGGATCTCTTGCTCATGGACCCGTCGATGGCTCACCTAGTCCGGCGCCGAGACCGTGGCGGAACCGAGCGGGAGGCGCAGAAGATAGGAGCGCGCGCAAGCTCTATGGTGATTCGCCGAGCAAAGCCGCAGCAGCAGAGCTCAAGGGAAAGATTGCAGAGCGGAATCGCCTAGGTGACGTGCCGGGTACGGCGCGGACCAGTCACTGGGTGATGCAGAGTAGCCAGCGCGATTCTGGCATTCATGGGATCCCTGACCTTGTGCCAGGCATTGAAGATGTGCCGATCGCTTCGGTTGAAACTTCTGATACTAGAGTAGATATAGCCTCTCCCGAAAAGAGCTACGCGTGGCAGGTCGATGAAGATTTTACGGCAGGCGATTTACAAGTGTCGGACAGCCCGCGCATACGAGTAGACAACAAAGCGTTTGCTAGACGAAGGTCACCGGACAAGCTGCTTGGGTCGCGGAACACAAAGCTCGACGAGATACGGTCTCGAGAGCTGGGCCGGCCGAAGCTTGACGATATACGTTTGCGCGAACAGCAAGCTGAGATTATACCTCCGCCTGAACGGCCACGACCGCGAATCGGACACACAAAACTAGACGATATACGCAAGCTGGAGCTTGAGGGATTGTCTAAGCGCGCTATTGCGGCAGCCAAGCTCGAGGAAATAAAGGAGAAGAATGCCATGTATCGCTCCGTCTCGCCAGAAGAGGCGAAGCCACGCTTACCGCGCAGTTTTGACCGACCTAAATCCACACTCGACAGATTGGCCCAAAGAATACCCGACACACCAGTCACAATATACAAGAACCGCGCTGAGGCTGACGCTGCAGAAGAGGTGACTGCTAGAGAAGACGTGCGCGCAAACCGATTGTCACCCGAGAGGCGTGAACAGTCGCGCGACTTGCTCCGCCGGCTGGCAAGAGCCGCCAGCTCCAGCCCTGCACCCGGCATTTCGTTGTCACCGCCGCGCAAAAATGAACAGCGTCTGAGCGACAAGTCAGATGCGCCCCGCGCCAGCTCGCTGCGGCGGACGTCGAATAATGGCCGACGCAATTCAGGATCGACGGGGTCGCGAAACACCGATATAAACGGGAAACCAACAGTTGGCTTTACCGGATTAGCTCCGCTGTCTCGCTCGCAGTCTAATGAATCGGGCAAGAGTAAGCGCTCCAGCATGCACTCGGAACAGGATCCTACAGATAGGATTGCCGGCGAGGCAAAGCTGTTTGCGCCATCGGATAATTATTCCGAAAGAGGTTCCGTGAGGGCGCCTTCGCCGCTTCCTGATGAACAGGATCAGGCGGCTGATGCTACGCCGAGACCAAACAAGTTTGATCCTCAGTCTATGCCGACGCCACGAGTTACTGGTGCCTATGTTGAAACCCCCGTAACGGTCAAGGTTGAGAATAGGGAAATCTCGACAGAGTCTATACCCGAGAAGCAGGAAACCAAGAAACCTGATCTAGATCCCGCCACATTATTCCGTGATAAGAAGACGAGTCTAGCATGGCGGAACAGAGATGAGGAAGCAGCATCAGATCCTGGTTCGACCGGCAAAGAAACAAAGAGCACAGACGGGAAGCCTCGTTCAAGATCCCTTCCTCGAAAACGACCGCCTCTGAAGAATTCGGCCAGGCCGCCGTCGGTGCGAGACGACTTGCTGGAGCTGCAGCGGCTACATAATATTGACGATGATACGATTGATAACCTCGAGGAAATCCTGAGTGGCAAGAATTCGTCGCCGAAGCTTCAAGAACTTTTGCAAAATATTTCCGCTGCCGAGGACGAGGAAGTAAAACCGGTCCTTGAGAACCTGGCTACGGACAATCATGATGACGAGGTTGCCACGTACGAAAAGCTTGGTGAATCGTTCAAAACTGGCCTCGGCCTTATTGGTGTTCGAAAGGACAAGAAGAGTGAAAAAGATACTCGTCATATGAAGGACGAGAAAAAGCAAGTCGACAAAGAGATCCCAAAGAAAGGACACGAAATTGAACTTAAACACAACCATACACACCAACATCCCAGTTCGTCGACATGCACTCTCTGCGCTGAACAGCCTGCCATCGACACAGTCGCCTACGTCCATTTCCCTTTACCACGCCTCTTTTACCGCACGCCTACTTTCCGACTGACGTTTCTCGGTCTTTTCCTCTGCGCCGTTTCCTTGTGGTATGCCGCGGAATCAACCATGTGCGCTGTCTACTGCAGACCGGCGACGTGTTCTGGCCCAGCGCCGTGCGTTTGGTCGTTCGACGACCCAACATTTGGTTCTGCGCTGCCTATAAAATTCGACCAATGGACGACTGCTGGCTATGGACGGGCTATCTTTACACATGTATCCGAAGAAGTACTTGACTGGGCAGCCGATGTAGCAGATCGAGCGGCCGGCCGATCAATTGAAAGCGTCGACGTCGAGAAACTCACATTTACCCAACGTAAACGCCACAGACGGCGCCTAAAAAAACGAGGTCTTTTACAAGCGCCATCATTGGCTTATGAACAGCGCGCAAAATGGGATTCGTGGCGAAGGGAACGGCTCGCCCAGGAACGAGCAAGAGAGGCACGGGATATGGGATATAGCAGTGAGTACGAGGAGGAAAGCTTTGGTAGTGACGAGCGAGTCTTGTGATTTTGAGATACCTGCGGGGCCTGGGCGTTTTGCGAGCTTTGATTTAGCAGGGAGTTTACTGGTTGGTGCCACCAAAACAAGAGAAAGCTGCTGTATATAGTTGGATTTGCCAGCACTAAAAGAAACAATGCAAAATGGTTTTTGCCGTATTGCAATGTCTACTCATCTTGAAATTTCCATCCATTTTTGTAATTCCAACACCATAACTCCAGAAATGCATACCACTTAACTTTTTCCTTTCTTTAATCATCGATTCCACCCCATGCGTCCTCATCATCTTCATTCTCCTCGTCATCTCCACCCTCATCTTCTTCTTCATCATCCTCCTTCTCAACGCCCCAAGGCAATCTAGAATCCTCATACGACTCCCTCGCACGATCCCTAACAGCCTTAACAGGGCTCTTTCTCAAATTATCCACCAAAGCACCTACATCCTGCACCATCTTCTCATCCTTCTCCAGCACGCCTTCCTTCTCCAGCTCATCCACCCACAAATCCAACACATGCAGCCTCAGACCGAGCGGTAAAACACCCTGGCCTGATAATCCACCCTCGCCATCAAAGCAGTACTCGCTCATAACAGCAAGGACATCACCCCTGCTTTCAGCTTGTTTCTTTTCATCACCAGATGCAAGGCGCAGCTGTGCGGCAAACATGCGCCGCACAAGAAGGAGGAACTTGTCGAGACGCAGCGACTCGATGGATGTCCATTGTGCGCCGAGGACGTGCCAGAAGGCGCGCAGCCAGGGACCGACGCAGCGCGGGCGCAGGGCGAAGAGCAGTGCTGCAAGGTCGTTTGCGAGCGCTTGTTGGGGGCGTGGGCGGTCTGTCATCCAGAGTGCGTAGTAGAGGCCTGTCCAGAGCTTGCGGGCGTCGGTGTCGGTTAGGCTGCGGCGGGTGGAGAGGAAAGTTGTTAGGGAGTCGAGAGAGGCGGTGCGGAGTTTGCGGTCTGGTAGAGTTTTTCTGTTAGTTTATTGTTTTTTTTTTACTAGAAGGTGAGAGAAGGGGAAGAAAGTAAAATTGAAGATGCGGACAGAACGAGCAGAGCGAGGACGGAAAGCGAAGGACGGAAGACAACGTACCGCTGGAGGCGAGGTTCTTTATAAAAGGCATTTGTGAGGCATCTTGGCCTTCTTTGCTAGCGGACCCGGCCATTGTGGTTTGCTGTGTTGGGGATTGAAGTTGCGGAGGTTGCTTCGTAGAGTGCAAGCTGGGTTTGCGATTGGATTTGTTTGGCGATGCAAAAAATCGAGGTGAGGCTCGGTGAAGGTCCACTTTTATCGGTCAAGTCACCGAGTGGGTCGGCGGAAGGGTGTCGCTCTTAAACAGGTAATTATATTCGGAAAGCTCACGAATATAAGGATTGCCTTATAGTTTTATTCTACATTTGTTACGTCCATCAGAAATTTTTTGCTCTTTTGTACCGAGTCATGCCTCCTTCCCATAGGTAGCGTTTGCAGTCTACCTCGTACTTCCTCAAAACTGTCTGCCGCCGTTCTTTGTAAAAGTTACATTGACGAATGTATCAATAGGCTTCTGTAAGCCCGGTTCAGTCACGTAAAGCAGATTCGGCGCTATAACCCGTCTAATCGAGTTGCGAACAAGGGGTGGTTTGCATCCGCGGAGATTTGCGATCCGATTTAGCCACCTCCCCCGGCAGCTGAGAATGTGCATCTAAACAGCTCCCAATTCAGGCAAAGGGCTCGAGGCGTAGACCATATGACCAGTAACGCCTCTCCACGTTTCCGATTTTGATAGGCTTGTGCTGATGCCTGGTTAAAGTTGAAGATTTGTTGATAGGCTGGACTCCGAAAATGTGGCTTGCCCGGCAGCAGCCGTGCCGACCATGAGCAATACAGGAGCACCCATTACAATGGCGGAACTTGGCATGTGTTCTCATTGTATTAAAGTCAAAAGGTATTGAGAAATTGTCTCATGCCTTCTTCAGCTTTACTATTACCCTTGCCCAGCTGAAAGAGATCAGAGTCTGTGTAAGCTTGTGGCTGATCGAGAGGCTTAGAGGCGTTAACGGCACAGACACGGGCTTATAAGTGCTTCATTGCTCGGAATTTAGTTTTGTAGAGTACTATAAAAGACTCAAACACACTACAACCCCTTCAAGAGCCAAATCTTTCTTCACTGTACACAACCCCTTCAAGAAATTGGTAACAACGTTGCTTACCGTTCTCACCATGAGCCTCTGGAATTTATTTGGGCATCAAGTTACGCAGTCACCATTCAACCAATTATGGCTGCTAGATGGTGGCTTTGGGGAAGACGCATTCGTCTACTACTCCTCGTGGAAAGAAGACAACTCTATTGTTTACCGTATCACTACAAACACCGCCACCGTCAATAAGTTTTTCTCTCAGTTTACCCCAATCAAAGCAAACTATGTCTTCCTCAAGGTCCAGCTCTCCACTCCCTGTGCTGCGTACGCGGCGCTGCAACAGAGCGCGCCTCAGCAAATGATGCCCCCGAGCGATTTCAGAGATGAAGTAGGAGACAGGACATTTTTCACGGCAAAGCCATGGGCAGCGTTTAGCGGTGGCTATATCAGGACTTTTGTGCAGCGCAACGAGAGAAACATTTTGATTGAGAAGAGAGAAATCAACACGATGAGGATATATACGATTGTCTGGGCGCCGAATGGCGAGAGTCGCAGGCTCGAGGGCATGGAAAAGTTCATAGGAGATAAACTTCGAGGAGAGCTCAACGTCGACAATTGGTCAAAGCTTTTCAGCTCTGCGGCTTCTATTACTGTCGGAGGCAACGCGGCTTAAAAAGTGACTCGAGTTTGCTCCTTTCTAAGCAGACGCTATGAATAATGCAAACTCTTTATTGTCACAGGGGAGCTCAGGAAACTGAGTTGTAACCAGACTTGTAACACTTAATGTATACATTCATTGGCAAAGTATAATGTGTCTCCCGAAATCATGGGGGTGAAAGTATTTGATGCTTGTGATACCTGCCCACGCAGCTACTTTTGCACAGTAATTGGAGCTTCCGGTAATTTGTATCTACGGACAACGGTGTACTTTAGTATAGACGTCGTCTTTTTAGTGTTCACCATGCTCGTTATCTATTCTCTAGAAAGTAGAGAGAGAGAGGTCGTACTGCCTTGGGGACGGGCGATGCGCCAATCAGAGTAAAGCTATTTGCTTAGCCGAGCTTGTAGGAACTCAACAATAGAGTCATGCCGTTCTGCAGCAGCCCGTGACAACGGCGTCTGGCCCGTGTTGTCTTTCGCGCCAACGTCGACGCGTTTATCCGCCAATAGAAGCTCAACGATTTGCACCGCCCCTTCTGCAGCGGCCCATGATAGCGGCGTCCGGCCGCTGTCATCTTTTGCGTCGGCGTTGACCCCTTCAACCAATAGTAGCAAGTTGAACACATGCTGGTTCCCTTTCCTAGCAGCCCAGGACAATGGTGTCCGACCGCTGGCATCCATTGAGTTGACATCAACGCTTTCAACCGATAGTAGCAACTTAACCACATGCTGTTTCCCTCTCCTAGCAGCCCAAGATAGTGGCGTCTGACCGTAAATATCCTTTGAGTCGGCATCAACGCCTTCAACCGATAGTAGCAACTTAGCGATACCCTGATTCCCACACCTAGCAGCCCAAGATAGTGGTGTCCGACCGTAAGTATCCTTTGAGTCGGCATCAACGCCTTTAACCGATAGCAACAACTTAGCCACACGCTGGTTTCCTCTCCTGGCAGCCAAAGACAGCGGCGTCTGACCGTTAGTATCCTTTGAGTCGGCATCAACGCCTTTATTCGCCAATAGTAGCTCGACGACACCGCTGCAGTTGTTTTCAGCAGCCAATGACAGTGGCGTCTGCCCGTTAGTATCCCTTGAGTCGGCATCAACTCCTGTATTCGCCAATAGTAGCTCAACGATACCGCTGTGCCCGATCTCAGCAGCCAATGACAATGGCGTCTGACCGACAGTATCCATTGAGTCGGCATCAACGCCTATAGTTCCCAGTAGTAGCTTAACGACACTAACGCACCCGGCTGTAGCAGCCCATGACAGTGGTCCCTGACCCCATCTGTCCTTAGCGTCAGCCTTGATACCTTCCGTCATTAGTAGCAACTTGACAGTAGCCTCATGACCGCTTTCAGCGGCATACGATAGCGCGGTGCGGCCCTCATAATCTTTCCTGTTTGGTTCGACATCTTCTTTCGCCAATAACAGTTTAACGACACCAGAGTGCCCGGCGTTGGCAGCCCGTAACAATGGCGTTCGGCCGTAGTTATCCTTCAAATCTGCACCTATGCCCTCTATCCTCAACATTTGTTTCACGGCAGCCTCGTGTCCATTCGCAGCAGCCCATGACAGTGGTGTCTTGCCAGTGCCATCCTTGGAGTCGGCAACGGCACCCTCCTGAAGAAGAACCTCAACAGCTTGCGCAACCCCAAAGTATGCCGCTAAATGGAGCCCAGCGATTGGTTTTAAAAGCTTTGGCAATTGTTGGGCATGTACCAATACTTGACTTGACGCCTCCGACGTGTTGTGATTCTTAAGAAAGTCTATGACATCGCGGTGTAGTGTCTGAGATTTCCGAGCATGATGTCCCCAGTTGTTTCCAGCATAGTCATAAAATAGATTAGTTTGTAGCCGTTCTTGAAAGCTGTCGTTCGTATGACATAACCCGCTCTCAAAGGCGGCGAATGAGAGGTACGTCGCGCAGATTCTCGAGATTTCAGATTCTGCACTCGGGAACCACTGCTGTTGAGTTCGCTCAAAAAATTCTTGCGTAGTGTAGTGGACCAAGCGGATAATGTCACTTTCTTCGTCAATAGTGACTAATCCGGCACACACAGAGACGATATCTTCAAGGTCAGTGAGATTATCTTCATCAAGCTCTCGCTCGCCAAACTCCACTGCGAGCGCGTGCCGAAGCTCCTTCGTGCTGAGTGGTCTGAGTGCACAGGTAATCCAATATAGTACCTGCTTCGCTAGTGTTTCTTGGTCCTCTCGTTGGCCTTGAATTCTCTCCATCGCTTTCTGATATGCCTGATCGTATGCATCTGACCCCGATGGAAGCTCTTCTAACGCCTTTCGAAGACTCTTCGGCGACTTTTTCCCAATTAATGAATCGAGATGTAGTTTTGCAAGTTGGAACCTAACATAGGTCAGCCTGTTTCCAAGATCGTATACAAAACCACATACATTCCGTCAATGGCTCTGATAATACCAGACACAACCTCCTCCTTCAGCTCTGGACTACGTCTCACAAATGACGGCAACTGGGATAAGTGGCCATCTACATAGTTCCGCACGTCTTCGGTAGTAGCGCTAATTGTGACTAATTTTGCTCCAGTGAACCTTTCCGAGATTTCGGGGATGGCCCTCGATGTTGCCATGAAGTTTACTGCGCACTTGGCTTGGAGATTGAAAACTTCATCCAAAAATCTGGATCGGCAGTCATCAGATACTTGGCATTCGTCAAGCGCATCCACGATAATGAACACCTTGGAGTACATTGCAGCCACTGTGTGAAGCGCCTCGGAGATTTCTTTAATTGACGCTCGCGTGAGTCTATCCTTATGTTTGTTATACAGCAACTTCACGCATTCGGGTAACAAAGTCTGGCCTTGAGCCAGCTGCTTTAATAGATTTGCAAAGAGGTCCTTGGCCCGTTGTTCGTCTGCCCGCCGGTAATTGCAGTATACGTAAGCAATTCCGACTGTGTCGTCATTTTCGAAGCGACTTGTAATATCGTCGATAACTATAGAGGCTAGCATGGTTTTTCCGGCCCCTGGAATCCCAGGGCAGAATAATGTGGCCTGCTTAGAGCTCAACCAAGCCTGATATGTTGGAGCGTTCAAGAACCATTGTCCAGTTCCAGCCTGCTGTCTACTGATCAAGTCACTCTGTTGAGGAGCATAGTCAAATTGAGTGAGCCAGTTGAGAATGGTGAGTCGTTCACTATTGTCTTGTTGCGTATTGAGGCGGTCAACTCCGTTCTTTGCAGCGAAAACTGTTGCACTGCTCAACTTAGCCTTTAACTTTTAACGGAGAGGTAACGATCATACTTTGATATGTTTGCCATAGATGTAGAGAGGAACGCAATGCTCGACGTAATTCGGGTTCGAATTTCCCGAATGTCTTCTGGTTCCCATCTCAGTTGCTCCCATACTCGCCTTACCTTGTGCTTGATGTTTTGTCCGTCGGCGCCTAACTTGCTGTACTTGCCGAGCTTCTCCTTCAAGTCATTGAGCACCTTGTTGCAGTTAGTAGCAATTACCTGCAGACTTTTCTTCTGCTGTTCGTCAATCTCGCACCCAGATAACACTATTTTGGTATCCTGGAGTACGATAGACAGGCTCCTTAATCTGCGAGACCCTATTAGAGCTGAATCATCCGGGTTGCCGCGAATTTAATACTCATCGGAAATGTCCTGAAACTGCTTTGGGGCATTAACAAATTCCTCCCGTATCCTGTCGGCGAGCCGGATTACGGTGATGAAATCGCCAATGCTGAACCCGAAGCTCATGTTACCACTCTTGTCGTTTTAGGACCGTCGGACGGTTCAATTTTGGTGGCAGGAATCTCCGTAAAAGTCTCGCGAAAGCGTGGTGCAGAGTGTACGAACGTGACGATACTTGAGAGACTAGGTAGCCTCAAAAAGAGGAGACGGTGTGTTGGTATGGGCTAAAATTCTCATGCATCCGCTGCATCTGCACGTAGTTTTGGCCTACCCTGCCAGTCTCCTGAGCCGCCCCTCCCTGGTCGGGCGCTTAGCTGCATGATAACGCATATTTATACGTCTGGACATTAACGGAACTGGCTAGACTGCGCCACAAGTTAAAGACGGTGATGCGCTCTTGAAGAAGTATGACCCCTAAGAAGTTTCAGTAACATGGGCTTCTTCATCAGGCAACAGGCGTTGAAGTGTTATGTCTCTCATTCTGACTCCCGTGCCCAGCCCAGCCAGGGCGGCTTCTATCATTACTTGTACGCCTTGGGCAAGCGGGGTGGCAGGGAGCCGAAGGCTTAAACGTTCCGGAGTGCCCGCAGCATCCACTGTCAACGGCTAGGTGCTAACGGAGGACACATCTGTGATGACCCTAACCCTAGATGTTGCAAACCCGTTAGATTGCAGGGCAAAAATTGGTGTAATTATAAAACTTTTTAATGCTTTTTAGAAACTATGTGTGCAGAGGTAGAAGATATAAGGGCCATTGGCAGCATGCTCAACTTAATCTCAGACGGTTGAATATGGTCAGCTTCGGGCTGCCTCTGTCGCTATCTATGGACTTTATCCCTCAAAATAGCAAATAACACCTACACATGCCCAGACATAAGTCCCGCTCGAATACCAAATCCTCTAATAAACCGTACTAATTTATTAAGCTTGCAATTCACGATCTTCCACAACAGTTGTTCTTTCTTAATAGTTTAAGCTTCGTGTCAAGCCTGTAGATTATGGTTTCTGACCATACACAACGTAACTAAGGCAGGTTAGCTCCAATGAGAATCCAGGCGCCAAGACAATTTCCTTAAACTCACATGGGCCACCAGGCATGAACGCGTTTGTCCGCCATTGCTTTGCGTACGTCACTCAAAAAGACAGTAACCGACTCCGGCGACCAGCCCAGACAACGCGTGAACAGCGCCATGCTCAGTCCTTCAAGCTCGCCTGCAACATTCTGAAAGCTCCAGAAGCCTCGAAACAAGTCAGTGTTTTGTTATGCAATGTTGATTCATGTACCAGTTAGTGTAGCTGTTTAAAAGGCGCATACCTATTTCGCGGTATGGCTCATTCTTGGGCCAGGTGTTTGTTGGCCATTTATATACCACCTCGGTAACATTGACAAAGCCTGCGTCAATCATTTGCTGTTTATAGTGCATGGCACTGTCCGCATATCGATTGATGCGAGCTGTAGCGTCGAGCATGCCGTCCGCCCATTGCTGTATGTACGAGTCCTCCTTCAAACTGTCGTCTATACATTGTGGCCTCATCACAATATCCTGAAGCTCAAGCCAGCCGCCGGATCGAAGATTTTGGAAACTTTGGCTCATAAATTTTGGCCAGTCGCCAACTGAGCCGACAAGCATGCGCCCAAAGACAAAGTCGAACGGATCTGGGTAGTCCCACTCATCTTCAATATCATCGATTATGAAGCGCACATTTGGAGGGACGCTGGAAATGGTTAGATCACTTTATCTAAGAGCGGAAGAGTATGTCTGCGTGCTACGCAATGCCACGAAGTCAAGTGAAGTCTCTTCTTACAATGCGGGCTGAATAGGACTTAGGTCAACACCAATGACCTTCCCTTGTTAGATAGGTGGATAGATTGCCTCGGCGCGTTGTCTCTCACCTCTGCTTGGGGGAATTCATCACCTGTGGGAGGTTAGCATACTGCTCTAAAGTCTCAAAATTTGGTGCACATACCGAGATCCATAGCCCAGACTCCAGTACCAGTGCCTGCGTCGAGAATTTTATGGAGTTTTTCCATTTTTTTGATGGGTGAGCTGTATATCTGGCCGCCAAGGGTAAGAGTAAATAGATGATGTTGTAGGTCTATACGCAGAGTCAGCTGTGGATCACCATTGGCAGGTGAGGCCTACTGTCATACTTAGACGATCTTGTTCGCCCTAAGAAGTATCTTCAAGTTAGTCCCTGAAATGTATCTATTTGATAGCAATGACTGAAGGAGAAAAAGAAGCAATATTGCAGGGAAAGGTTACTTCATCGTTCGGCAGGACGTAGTTGACTATAGGCGAGAGGCAGAGTGAATTAGTCTCCATTCACTAATTTGCCAAGGTAGCAGCGTTGCTTACTGGACTCCAAGTATGAGTGGTATGTGCGTCCATTTTCTTCACGATATTGATAAATGCTCGATCTTAGTGATGTGGTTATACTGGCATTATCGTCCTGAAGTACGCAGCTTAGCAACCATATAAATAACAGCGTGGTATCCGCAACTTACTCCCAGCGCCGAGTCGGTCTCCGACCCACTGTCAGTTCCTGGCTAAGGCGATATTAGCAAGAAAGCTACTATGGCATCATGTTTTCTTTTTCGTTTTTCTTTAAACATGCGGCTGGGGATTGCGCACTTCCAAGTCAGACTGTTCGCTACCCAGAGCAGAGTCGTCAATTGTTGATACAGTAGCCTTGGCCGAAGAGCCTGCGTCTTCGTTTGGCGCCACTGGCGATGTTTTGTCGGTCATATCCGGTATGGAGCCGCTAAACGGTCATTAGTGCGTAAAAGTTGGCGATCGAGTTTTCGTGCGTACCCGCGAAAATTTTAGTTTTTCAAGACGCGGTTGCGGGGGAAAACGTGCAAAGAGCGGGAATACCGTCCAATGTGACAAGTCAACCCGACCCTGGTTCCTTGGTCCAATTGGAGACGACCAAGGGCCACGGTTGTCTCGTTTTATCACAATTCGCGCGACTGCATACTCAGATGCGGAACTTCTGTCTCCCGCGCCGCACACGTAGTTCCCGGTCTCCGGACCCCGGTTCTGCTCCCAAGTGCCGAACCCCCTTTGGCCTGCACTACGAGTAGATGATCTTGTCTGACGAGGAAGATATTAGTTAGCCCTCCTCAAAGGCCAATTCAAAGCTTCAAGAATCGTAGCCGTGCATCTGCGTATCCGACAAGGTGATTGTTGTAAGTATCCGTGTCACAAAATGGCTTTCTTCGGGTTTCACTTTGTTCCCGTACGCGAGTGGTCTTTTATAGGCTATCTTGTGTTAGTACTGGTCGTGACCATTATTATGTCCCTCGTATCAAGAGTGTGCCAGTATTCTCGCCTCTATGGTTTTAATGGCCCAATCCTCGCCGGTTTCTCGCGCCTTTGGCTCGTCCAGACAGTGTGGAGCGGCAAAGCATATCTTCATTTTTGGGACGTTACGCGAAAATATGGTATGTTCATGTGATGCTTTTTACACCATTTCATAATGCGGTCCCTTCTTAACAACTTTTTGCCATAGGATCGATTGCGCGAGTCGGTCCGAACGACCTCATCACCGACGATCCAGAGCTCGTCAAGCACATGTATAATGTTCGGTCGGACTACAGGCGCTCAAGTTGGTATGATGGGATGCGTTTTGACCCCTGCAAGGACAACTTGTTATCTTTGAGGAACGAAAATGCCCACAGGGAATTGCGAGCCAAAATGGCAGCTGGAGTAAGTCCACTCGACATTAATCTTCCCTATTGAACAATCGTGTGGCGCAGGTAACTCACGCCTTTATACGTTCCTTTCAGTACTCTGGCCGTGAAATTGACGGACTCGAGTCGAAGATTGACGAAAATGTTACACGTTTCTGTGAAATGCTTGGCTCCTTTGCTGACAAGGGTAAAGCATTTGATTTGGGACAAAAGGTCCAATATTTTACACTGGACGTTATTTCAGACATTGCTTTTGGCGAACCGTTTGGATTCCTAGAGACTAATTCCGATGTCTATAAATACATCGAGACTACTGAACAGGCCTTGCCAATGGTCATGGTTACTACCGTCGTGCCATCTCTGGTCAAGGTGTTGGCCTCGCCGTTGTTGAAGAGTGCACTTCCGTCAGATAAAGATGTCTTTGGATTTGGAAGAGTAATGAGGTATGTCTATGCTGAGTATTTGTTGTTAGAGGACAGGACAGTTGAATATTATTGTCATTAGTATCGCAAAAACTGTTGCGGCGAAGAGGTATGGCCAAGATCGCACGGTTCAAAAAGACATGCTCGGTTCATTCGTAGCGCATGGACTAAGTCAACAAGAAGCTGAGTCGGAGATTTTACTACAAATGCATGAACTTGGCGTCTAAGTGCTCACAACGTTTATGCTAACACGCTACAGTGTTGCTGGCTCCGACACTACGGCCACGGCGATTCGCTCCACGCTCCTTCACGTCACCACGACTCCACGCGTCCTCACAAGACTGCGCCAAGAAATCGACGACACCTATCACTCTGCTCCAGTCATCAGGGATGATGAAGCCCGCCATATGCCGTTCCTACAAGCCGTTATAAAAGAAGGCCTTCGCATCTTCCCTCCAGTCGCGGGTCTCATGGCAAAGGAAGCCCCTCCGGAAGGGCACCTCTGGAAAGGTCATTTCATCCCTGGAGGCACTCGCATCGGATCATGCGCCTGGGGAATATTCCGGAGAGAGGACATCTGGGGCACGGATGCGCAAGAGTTTCGCCCCGAGCGTTGGTTGGAGAGCACACCCGAGAAGCTGCATGAGATGGAAGGGACCTTGGAGCTGATCTTCAGCTACGGTCGCTGGCAATGTTTAGGTCGTCCAATTGCACTGATTGAATTGAATAAGATTTTGGTACAGGTACGTCGCTTGCCAGGCCACGGCAGTCTGATTCGGAGAACATCTCTGACGCAGTCGACTAGTTGCTACGACAATTTGAAATATCCGTCTGCGATCCGACGAATCCTTGGAAGGTATATAACTGTGGCATATTTTCTCAGAATGACTTTTATGTGAGAGTTCAGAGGCGTGAACAACCATAATATAGCTGCAGTAATGGCCTCGAGCGTTCAGCAACTCATGATCCGGTAAACTATTAGGGGATTCTAGTCTGGTGTGTTCTTTTCCTGCTGTACGCGCAGATACTTGGTGCGAAAACAAATTGATAATGCACTATACTATAATGAGATGACGACAAATAGCGACAAATAACAATTGGGGCCCAGCCAGCAAAGTGTCTTTACTCATTTCACCATGCCGCTCGTGCAAGGAAGCTGATGTCTCGGCCGAGATGGAGCTATGTAACGGATCTCGCACCAGTCGTTGGTGGAGTCGATACAGCAACGGCAAAAGCGTCTGTGGTCCTCTGTAGGGCAAGACTTGATTGCTCTATATTTTATATGTTGTATCGTATTCAAACTTTTCTATAATACAGAGTTACTAAAAAAAAGTCGCCGTACACATCTAGCTCTTTGCGTCGTGGCAGCCATTGCAGCGCGTGAAAGTTGGGTACCCCAGCAGTTGCACACCAGAGGTAGTTGAAGATGATGATCTCGGGTCAGTTAACCTGTTTCAGAACTCAATGTGTTGAAGGTAATTGGTTGACTAATTGAGGGTGGTGTGGAGAGACTTCCCTGTTGCCTTGGTGCTGCCTAGGGTTTTGCTTCATAAAGCTCGCAACGAGCAGTTGCTTTCGCCCGTCCCTTGTAATAGTCCCAAATTTAAGATATCATAGCAACCTTCGATAAACACGGTTACAAACCATCGCTTCACAGGGAGCCCGCATTCTTTGAGCACGGCGTATACACAGGATAGGTATTAGTTAGTGGTTATAGAAGCGACGGCAACAATATACTCGTTTTAGCAATGGCAACTACCAATCAAGGAAGCAATGACAGTACGTCTATCCCATCGAGAAAGTTTCCACCAACATGTCTAACCTAACGCGGCTGCAGATCCCTCGGCGATTCAACCCCAGCCACAAGAAATCTCCATTTCAGATGCCAATGTCAAAATCACAGGCATAGATTGCATCTGGACCAACATGTACGCCGACTCTAATTTCAGAATAATGCGCAAATGGCACAACGAATGCGACTTGGACACTGTACTCCTCTTCATTACCGACCACGTTCGTCAGGGGCTATACTCTATCGTGGCCATAACAGCGACAAAGCACATGGTTGTTGTAACTTGTGCCTGTGAAAAGAACTGGCAGGAGCTTCCGGACGGATGGTTCGTAATGAACTAGACATACGAACCAACAGTTTTTTTTATGTAGCAATTTTTGTTTAAACCAAGCCACTCAGCCGTCTAATGCATCTTACTCTCTACTATATTTCCCATTATAGCAAGTCGTCACAAGGTGGGGCATACAAGCCAACAGTATAAAGAAAAGAGGCACTCATAATCACCCAATACGCTCCAAAACCACATCGCCAAGAAAATCCACGGGACCCCGAGACTGGGAACTCCCCCCGACACTCCCTCCTCTACGCAGTTAGGCCTCCCGCCCTAACCCCACCCACCCGACCACCCGGGTAGCTCAACCCCACCATTGAGTGACTGTCGCGTCATAGGAGCCGACTTTCCGTCATTGCAACTTGACTTTTGCATCACCACCACCAAACAACGTCTTCCACATTGCCGGCGAATAATAAACATTCACTTCAATATCCGAATATAGAGCAAACCACAGAATAGAAAACCAGCATAATCAACCTTTCGCCAAAATGTCAAGCAAGCGCATCGCAAAAGTAAAGCCCACCACCCTCCCCTCCCTCACCTTCACCTACATCATCAAGACTAACATTCCACAACCTCTAGGAATACGCAGACCTCAGCCAATCGCCCCCCGAAAACTACACCCTCACCCTGCCCCCCTCCGAAACCCTCTACACATGGCACCTAACCCTCCTCGCCCCCGCCGACTCAATCTACCACCCCGGCCGCTTCGGCCTCGTCCTCACCCTGCCAGCCGACTACCCCTTCAAGCCGCCAACGCTCAAGTTCGTCACCCGCATCTACCACCCCAACATAACCAACGACTCGCTCGGCAACATCTGCCTGGGCCTGCTGAAGCCTGAAAACTGGAAACCCAGCACCAAGATTGGCGCCGTGCTCGATGCCGTGAGGAACTTGCTTGTTGAGCCGTTGCCTGATGATCCGCTTGAGGATCGCATCGCTGAGCAGTATAGGAATGATAGGGAAGGATTTGAAAAGGCGGCCAAGGCGGCGGTGGAGAAATATGCGTTGCAGGACCCCGTGTTTCCGCCTGTTTGAAGAAGGGCGAAAGGCCTTGGAAGGGTGAGAAGAGAGGAGTAGTAAATGACCATGATATGACATTAGATGGTTCGGATTCTTTTTTTTTTATTTCTCTGGCATGCGTGGTGCTGCTGCATAGACTTTGGGCTTCAAATACATCACTTTATTGACTGATGACATGAGAAGATCCTATCATTTTTGTCAAGCTGTACATGGGTATTTTGTGCATCATCTGCTGTCTAGCTAACTATCATCGTCGTCCATTATCCCACTCGTTCCCTTTAGCGCCCGTTTCCCTCCCCCGTTCTATTCAAGTTGATTTGTTACATGGCCGGCCGTCTATAAACAGGCGTAAAAAAGATAAAGAGAGATGTGCACAAACAATCACATCTCGTATAAATATTTCCTTCTTCCCCCCCACCTGGCATTTGCCATACGTACAAAATAAAAGCTAGTCGTTGTCGTCGTCATGGAAATAGCAATTCGACTGATAAATGTATCGGTGCGCTTCCAAAACGCATGCCACTTCGAAGTGGTCTTGATATAATATATATAGCGAAAGAAAAGAAAACGGAAAAAGCGCCCTGCTATGCATCTTCGTCTAGACTCCGCTCGTTCTTGGTCGCGATGCGTCGCGCTTCTTCTTGCCAAACAGCGTCGCTCTTCGTTGCACCACCGACTCTCTTGCTAGAGAAGGCTGCTCCAACGTCTGGCTGTGTTCGAGCTGCCCGCGTTCAATGCGACCCTTTTCTCGACGCTCGCGTCTCCTGTCATCAATGGCATCTTGGTCGAGATGGCCAAAACCGTTGCGTCGTTTAAAGCATTGTTCCATCAGCAGGTTCGCATCCAGCATCTTTCGAGGAAGTGCCTGGACCACGCCAAACATTTCCATCGGGTCTGCAATGGCCTTGATCTCAGACTCGCCCTGCTTGAAAATGGCCAGCGCTACTCGGAACAAAGTCTTGGAGCCTTCATAGAAGAAGACATCCCAAACTCGTAGCGTCGTCTCAATCGGCAGGGTGCCAATGAAGCAGCTCATAAACCAAGCCGTCATGCACAGCGTAATCGGCGGCAGTCGCTCAGTAGATACGCTAGGTTGGCCACGGTGGCGTGACTTGACTCGGGGAATGCGAATGGCCGACTTTGGCGCCGGCTTGAAGCCAGTCTGCTCCTCCAGCTCTCCGCCGATCCGGTCCCAGACTTCCGGCATCGTGTCACGAATCTCAGTCATGAGCACGCCCAGATCGACCTTGGAGCCCTCCAGGCTCATATCGTGCGTCCCGGGGAGGTAGATGTGCGTAATAACATTGAGAAGCCAGAAGCACTGTTCTTCTGTCTCGACAAACAAGAGCAGCAGTCCTGCAAGAAAGTTGAGGCTCTGGCAGTAGCCAATGCGGGGATTATATATGGCAAACGCATGCAAGACACGACGAAGGGAAGTAATGATTGGCGGCTCATTTTGCGAGGGTCGCGCCCCCGAGTCGCCTGAGTCGGAGCTCCCCGTCAGCGTCGACTGGCTCTGCCGCTCGCTGCTTGACGAGGTGTCGTATCCTCCGGGAGATGGTTTAAATTGGATATTGTCAGGAAACGTGCGGTGCAAGTCTCGCTCGACGGCTTCAACGTCAATCTGCTTGGCCTGCTTCTGCAAAAGCTTCTCATACAGACCAGAGTGCTTTGACAGAATGGCGGGACCTCCAGCGTAGTAGAACCAGGCGGCACCTCTCCAGTCGGGTGGAATGCCCTTGCGGACGAATCGCTTCGTCTTTGCACTGGGTGATGGGAAGCGAATCGGGCGATCCGTCATGAGAGCTGAATCCTTAAGGTAGGCAATCCATTTTCTGCGGCGACGTGCAAGGTAGTTTGAGTAGCCCTTGTTCCACTCGTCATACTGTTCTCGCGAAATCGCCTGGCTAGATTTTTTGAAACCGTAGCGATCGCGAGAACCTGGTTCCTCAAACTGTTCGTACTGGGTAGCGGGAGAAGGTGCCGGTGATGGAGAAGGAGAAGAGATGACGGGAGAGACGGAGAACGTTGTTTGAGCGTTATTGGAGGTTGGTGCAGACACCTCGGACTGCTGGGAAACGATTGACTTGTTAGAGTCGCGCTTCTCGGGCTCGACCTGTTCAGCCTCCTCAGATGGCTCCTCTTCCTTTATAGGCGTGACTGTATCGCCGGAAATGGCTGGAAGCATAGAGGTAAATTCCGGGCTGGTAAAGAGCATCTTGGACTGTCGAATCTCGGCATCCAATGTGTTTGATCTCGACTTTGGCAATGGTGGTGAAGCCTCTCGTACAGGAGGCAAGGTCGAGATTGGCGCAGGGGCAGCTTCGGAGATGCCCGTCGCCGGTCTTGAGAGATAGTTGTCGTCGCTATCGGTATTCTCGTTTTCGTTGTCGCTGTCGTCGGCAAAGCCCTTTTCATACATGCCCATAACGTCTTCCAGGCTAGGCTCGTCGGGGTTGGCGTAAAAAGAGCTGAGGGAGCTGTCTTTTGTCATGACGCTGCTTCGCTCAGTCAGTGCCGTGCCTGGGGCAGTGGAAGAGGTGAGCTGTGACCTGAAACTAGACCTCAGCTCATCCCCGCTGGCCCACGGCGTATTTGGACTGCCAACGGTGCCAGCAGGAGCAGAAGCGGAGCTATCGACTCGGTTGTAGGCACCCAACGCGGGCCGGGTTGGGACATGGGAAGGTTGTGGGCCGATGGGAGCGTTTCGGAGACGGGGCGAACCGGGGCCGGGAATTGGCACGTCGGCCTGAGAGACAGAATTCGGAGCAGCAGCGGTAGGAGCAGGAGGAGGAAGGGCCGAAGTAGGGTTGGATGAGACGATGGAAGAAACAGACTGGCCACGGGGTCGTTGCCAAGGAGGAGTCTGGGGCGGGGCGTTGGGAATATCCTGCAAAAGGTCCGTGTGTAGGGCATCAGCCGATCGAGGTTTGGAATCCACGAGAGCCGGCTGTTTGATACTGGTCTTGCGAGGACGAGAAAAGTTTTCTACACCCGAAGACTGTGAGTGACGCATGTCTGCACTGGAAGACTTGGCGGTGATTGGGCGAGATGGGACGTCGGAAAAGGTATCGAAGGGGATTGGTGGAAACTCGTCCCGAAGAGTTGGCGAATGAGGAGACGTCGGGATAGGCATTTGAAAGCCAAGATTATCATCAAGCCGCGAGTCGACACTGTCCGGGAATGGTGCTTCCTTTGGGCTGCAGTTGAGAAGATGTGCGTTGGATAACGAGTCCCATCGAGGCGAGACGGGCAGAGGCGGGATCTGTGGAGCAGCATCATGCCTTGGACTGGGGAAGCCAGGCAGTGGAGGACTGGCTCCCGTGTCTATGGGCTTAATTCTTGAGGCATAGAGAGAGAATTGGCGGTTCTTCAAGCTCTTTGTTCTGCCCATGGAATCTGCTGCGTCGTCAGAGTGGGAGACGGCCATCGAGGTCATGGTGGACTGAGCCCAGCTCCTCCAAGGGAAACGCTGGGCTCTTGTGGCTGGTGGATTGTGGCTGAAGCCTCGGAGGAGAAGCCGATTGTGTTGAATAGAGGAATCGGAAGAAGTGAGCCGACAGCAAAGGGATCGAATTATGCTGCCTGGGCTCGTTTAAGAGTAAACCGTCTGTAGAGGTCGTTGGCTGTGGTTATACGGTGATGGAGACAAGAGGCAGCCAAGCGCATGCCTGGCTGATCATGGCATATGTTGAGGAATGCGTCCGATGCCAATGTATTGTCGAATCGAAGATCGATGTGTGGAAAAAAAATCTCGAGTCGAGAAGATGGAGAGCCTCGAGTATTGACAGGCGAGAGCCTTTTCAGAGAATCCAGCTTAGCAAACGGAGCAGGGCGGGGATTCGACGCAAGTTTGCTGGGTGATTTAAGTGCCCGGCGGGCCGTGGACCGATACAAACGAGACCGGAAGTGCAAATATACGTCGACCGTGGGTTCGCGTGTTACGAGAAGCGAAGATTAAGAATCGAAATCGAAAACGCCCAACGCTGCTGTTCAAAGGACAAGATTGTCGGGCTGGGTGACAGAAGAGCTTGGACCCGAAAATGGTGGCAGGTTCGGGCTGGTGCAGTGTTTAAAGGCTGGCAGTTAAGGTCGCACAGTTCGGATTGGCCGTTGTATTTTCTTATTAGGTTGTGCTTGAATCGGGAAATCGGTTGGTTGATTGTTAGTTCGTCAAGGATCGAGGGAGGGAAAGACAGAAAAAATAACACGGCAGAAACGGAACGGAGCAAAATCAGAGAACAGAGAAAGAGAATGGACGACGGCGATATGTGTGGGTGAGAGTGTGTTTGCAGAGGAAGTTTTTCGTCATGGACAGCGCTGATCGCTCTACTGGGGGGTGTGGGTTGGCAGGTATTTTCCACCGTACAGTCGTTTTCGTGGCGGGCATCTGTGCTGATGAGGGTGGGTGTGGGTGTCCTTGGACGGTACGGGGAAACCACTGCTGGGCCGGGCTGGTTGGGGGAGGAAAGTGGCGCACCAGTCTTCTTTTTGGGACGGGAGGAAAGTGGGTGTGTATGGGCGGGAGAAGCGGTGCATCAGGCACCAGGCACAAGGCACAAGGTACAAAAGGACTGGAACACAGGCCCCGCGTCCCACAGGCAGGATTAGAGTGTCCACCTGTTTGGGTCTTTGTTTTTGGGTATTACAAGGTACCGAGCAGGCCAATTGTAGCGCATACTGGTACCTGGAATGACAGTGGTGACGATGCACAGTGCAGTGTTTCGGGCTAGGTACCTACGACTAGGTTAGTACGGCTGCTTTTTGGCACGCGACAAAGACACAGGCCCCAGTGAAAAAGACGCGCTACCCGGGTGTTTTCGACAACAAACAGAGACGGGGGCCAGGGAATAACATTCACGGGAAGATATACGGAGTACAGGATGGAATTATGGCGGGTTCTAATTTGAACGGAACGACGAGAGTCCGGAGAATTGCATTCATCCTCTAGAACACCGACGAGTTTCGAAGAGCAGGGATACTAAAAATGCAGCTACGACTACGAGTACTCGTTCGACTGGGCTGGGCTAGGCTGGGCTGGGCTGGGCTGGACCTCCTACGACTAGAGGCTGTCCCGGAAATCTGGAGGATGGGCACCATGCTACGACATACTGTACGAAGCGTGTGCAAGGCGAGAAAAAGCCAGACGCCACTTTTTGCCGCACATCATCAAACTGGTCTACCGGATTTTTAGCGTTTTTACTATAAGTTACTAGTGCTCTAGCGGTGGCTTCGAAAAGGCAGCCCGCCCCTATGTGTCTAGAATGAAAGAAGGCAGAGAAAGGAGAAAGGGGAAAGGAGAGGGCACGGCAAAAACGCTGAACAATCTTCTATCCGAATAATCGACCCTGTAATAAAAAAGGAAAAAAAAATTGGAAAGAAAAAGAAGCGGCAGAACTTCATCATGTTATCTTTTCCCGGTATGAGCATGGGCATGGAACAAGGACATGGACCGGCTTGTTGGGTCCTGTTCTGCTCCGTGCTGGGCTTATTGCGGAGCTGTCGAGGGCTGCAAATACCGCGGAACCGGGCCTAGTAATATTAGCGGGCTGTCATTGTCCAGTATGTATGATGCATTCACTTCATCTTTTTTAGCGGAACGTTTGTCATGCTACTACTCGTATGTGGACGTATATTACACATGTCGACGACTTAGTGGTGTGCCGGTCTTGACATGTACTTGTATAATATTGTGTGCATTTGTATCAAGAGGTGCAAGATGTGCTTCCCAGCGGTGGCTGGGTTGTGAAAGCAACTTTTTTTTGTTTTTTTCTTTCTTTGCCATTGGCTTCTTCTTTTTCTTTGGTTTCTTTTTTGAAAAGGGCCATTTTCCATTTCTGGCTTGACCCTGTCTCAGGGGCGTCTTTCTGCATCGGGATAGTGAGACAGCAGTCTGAGCGTGATGTCCTTGTTATTAGCCTTGTCAACACATTTTGTACAGGTCTGACGCAGGCCCTGCATTTGGGGGGCTATTCTTTTCTTTTCCTCTTCCGGTTTACATACTCGTACTGTCTTTTCTTTTTCTGGCTCCCCTTGCACAGCTGAAACGATGCACGATTATAAGATATACCCCGTTGTCATACTCGTATACATCTTGAAAATAATGTGTCCGTGTGCACTCTGTACCCGTACACAAATTAAATGTGCATTTTGCATTGTGCAATATTTATGCCTAGCTACCCGATTAGGAAGAACGCGTTGGCATAAAAATTGGAGGGCGCCTTGGGAACCACGTTATTTCACTCTCCACTGCCCGCCCGCCCACCACCCACAAACGTTCTCTCCCGCAAAATGTGCCCGCCCCATCTTCATTTCCCCTGCTGACTGGTGCATCGAGATGCATAAAGAAAAACGCAGCCACCCACGCATGCACTGTACGGAGTACGTATGCATCACATTGACGTATGGGCAACAAAATTCCACTTGGAGCTGGTCAAACAAAGATTAATTCACCATCTCCGGTGACAGGCACGCCGTTTGTTCGGACCGTGATAATTGGGGGTGATGACAATTTCAACCTCATTCCTGACGCCTGTTTGCTCATCTGCCACATGGCCCCTCTCACAACACTTTACATATGTACGTTGTATGTACTTTGTACTCGTACCCTTACATTATGTTATTCCGTACAGCCTGTGCATGCAGTGAATAGATAGATCCCCTACTTTTACTCCCATGACTAGGTAGCCTCTTTTCTTTTTTGCTTTGCTCTTTGTGCGCTTCCATCTTCTCTGCTCCGTCACACCAACTGCGCATCGCGATAACCGGCCATTCAGCGGGCCGTGCCATACGCCTCACGACGGCCATATTTGCTTCTGTCTTGTCAGCCGCTCAGAAGCATTTCTTTTTTCTTTTAGGCCTTGTTCACTCATCACTTTGCTTTTTTTTTTTTTACCTAAGCGTGACATCTCGCGGTTTTCGTGTAATTCTTTTTTTTTTTTTAAGTCCTTTTGATCGTCCCCTGTCCGAGACGAGAACTCGACTCTACTCCCTTTCTCGCAAACGGATTATCCGTCACGTACCATATTAATTGCCTCGCCTACGACGAATATGCCAAACATGCATACAACTCAACTCGCCGTTTATTATTAATTGTTTAATTAATTCCTAAGGAAATACTGACATGTGTTCAGTTCTCCCAGCTCTCCAGCCTTGTATTTCTTGCTCATAAACTAACCTGGTCGAGGCCATGCACCACCCATGCACGCGCTTAACCCACTACGTGATAGCTCCCGCTTCTACGAAATTACACAACGTAACCTCGCCGATTACTGGACACTTTTTGTTTCCCTTTTTTCTTTTTTTTCTTTTGGCGACTCTTTTCTCTTTCATGGACGCCGTTGAATGCTACGTCACGTCACGTTCGCGTACACGTCGCGATGCGCGTAAAATGGTAGCCTTTTGCTTGAACAGTTTCGTGTTCCTGTATTTCCTGAGAAATGCCTTTGAGCCAGGTAGTAGTCCTACCCCACGGAACACACTCCTTCAAAAAAAAAAAAAAAAATTTGTATGAGATTGGATCAAACAAACCCCCGTCGGCGTTTCCGTCGAAATAAAAAAAAGAATCCGTCAAACCGTCCAAACGGCTCCATACAAACCTTCCATGATCCTAGCTTCCTGGTCATGGCAGTTCTTGCCCCCAACTGTATCAACCAGGATGCTGGAATATTACCACATTTATGTACAGGGGGGGAGACCGCCGCACAACGGCCATGCATTGAATTAATCCATACCTACGTCCGTACTGTACTCGTAATCGCACATACGTACACTCGTACATATGCCATACGTTAGTGGATTTGTAATATGCAGGTACACATGCAAATCTAACGCCACATATGCACAAGCAGCCACCACACCAGCCTCGCCGCAAGCAACAACGCCAAAGTTTGTCACAACCCAACCAACCCATCCTGTCGAAATCGTCCCATTTTCTCACTTGTCATGCAAAATCGCACAGACGGGCCAAGGTCCCCTGTAATTTAGGCACCTTTTTTTATGTACTTTGGCGTCTTCCGCGAGACATTGAACTGACCGTTTTTTTTTTTTGGTCTGTGGTCGGCTCTGTTGTCCCGGCCACGAGATGCCAGAGCGAGACTTGCAGAATTCACTACTGACGCGAGTTTAATTAAAAAAAAAAATCTGTGAGATTCGGACCCTGTGGCTGACGGCAAAGACATTTTTTATACACGGAAAAAAAAAACACAAAGACGAAAATATCCTTATCCTAGCGATGCGGCTCGGACCGCTACCTGCAGACTCAGACTCGGATGGATACTGCATGAGCAAGAAAGTTATGCATTTGTGACACTTGCAAAAGATGCCATTTCATCAAGCCAGTCTCATATTTTCTTCTCTCGTAGTCATGCCAACACGTCCCGTTTACACCATATACCTCCATCCCCTCGCCTATCAGCAGCCTCCGAATACTTCGTCCAGCCATTCAGCCTCATCCAGCCCTCGTATTGAGACGTCTGTGGCTCTCCTCCTAACCGCCAAAGACAAGACATACACCAACGCACATCCCCATAATCAGCCAAGTTAGCTCGTCGGGTAAAAGTACGGACTAATAAACCAGTGGCTCACCTCCCTAATGCAGTTCGCCACAGCAACCAGCGCCGGCCTTCTTGGCCCGTGGTGGAGGCACGACTGTCGTCTCCCACGAGAGTTGTAGGTTTAGACCGCTGTATGTGCCGGAGATGAGATGAGCAGGAAGGTAAGTGCTTAGATCAGGTAGATTGTTGCTCTGTCAAAGTTGAATGTCTTTATAATCTTGTTATGTTTTTGTAAAGTAGACTATGCTCTGTTGTAAAGATGCTGCCATGGTGTAAGAGGACAAGATGGTAAAAAGACTTTGAAGCTGTGGGCTGTGACGAGCGAGAAATGCATCAAGCAAAAGAACTACGTAAACGGATCCCGCACCGCTTGCTTCAAGCCATCCCACAGTCCACCATCTTCTTCTTCTTCTTCTTCTTCTTCTTCTTCTTCTTCTTCTTCTTCTTCTTGTCTGCTGTTGGATACCTGATACAATATTGGGCCATTTCGCGCTCTTATTGTGTCAGGGACCGCGTGTTGGATGGCCACTCGGGGAGAACGAAAAAGGCGGCAAGGCAAAGATGATAGAGGATTGCCAAGAGTGCATCCCGGCTATGCTGTCCATGTGTTCTAGGATGCCGGCGGCGAGGAACCCAGAGATGACGTTGGAGACGGTGTTGCCGGCGTGCCGGGTTGCCATTCTGAGAGGGTTTTCCTCTTTTGTGTACAATGACAATGTCACTGTTTTATTAGCTGGCGACTAACACCGCAAGATTAGCTGTATGCCAGTTACTTAATGTCAGTGCTGAGAAGAATGAAGCTTCTGTCAAGCCAATAAAGAACCAACAGATGGCAAAATTAGTACCACTGCCAGTCTTTAGTTACTACACCACCGGGAAGTTTGACAAAAAAAAACAAAAAAAACAAAAAAGGAAACTTATTTCCTCATGGCAGGCATGCAAATTCTTCCAGCACTGTACATAAACATAACCGTGGCAAGAAATATAGCGGGTTCGTCCTCGTAAGCAGCATATTCCCGGGTAGTTGGCCAAGTAAAAAGCCCACGTGGAATGTAGAGCGGCCCGTGTTCCAGACTGTATC
Organism: Lecanicillium sp. LEC01; assembly: GCA_002242745.2. NCBI lineage: Eukaryota > Fungi > Ascomycota > Sordariomycetes > Hypocreales > Cordycipitaceae > Lecanicillium > Lecanicillium sp. LEC01. The sequence continues at coordinate 259,735 of NIWZ02000015.1, read as the reverse complement.
GAAACGAGCTAGTACAATCCTATCCTCAAGTTCCTGCATGCAGCGCACAATGTAAATAACTGTTTTCTAGGGTATCATTTCTTACGTATCTATATAGACCCTTCCACGAATCAGTAAAACAACATTCTTATACATAGTAAACTCAATCCCACAACTGAGAACCAACCTTCCCAACCGCATCGTACTCCCTCCAAAATGCAGATACTCTTCCATCTCTGAACACACTCCGCACCGCTTCCAATGTCATCGTGCCGCGCGCCCTGCGATCTCGTCTTGACGGTGTCAAATACCCGCGTCGCGTATACCGTGATGATGCCGGCAGCGGCGCCAATGGCAAACGTCACGGCAGACTTACTCCGAAGCTTTTGTTGGAATATACTCTTTCAATATGTTGTAGGTGCCCATCTTTCTGCATACGTCGCGGATTGCTTCAGGGTCGTAGAGAGTAAGCCGCGATACAGCTCGCATATACCTCGTGACAAGATGATTGTACGCGTGCCACAGGTTATACCGACGAGCATTTGTTGGACTTGCGTCATCGATGTCTTGCTTTTGAAGTTGTTTCTACATACAGCGCTGTTTTGATGCGCTCTGTAGGTGCTACCGCTATGATGCTCTCGACACAGCCGGCTGCCATACCAGCGAGGATACCTCGCGCTCGCGATAGCCTTCCCTTCTCGACTAAAGTGCACTTTGCTGAATCAAATGACAATAACCATACACTTGCTTTTCTGAGCCTTCCTTGATGGAGTCAATAAAAGCCTCCGGCGTTCAGGTGCAACTTTTGGGTCATCCCAGAACTAGCGTCGAGCAGCCTGTGTATCCTGCCTGTAGACCATCATTTCGAATCACTGCACTGTGGCAGTAATTGAATTGTTAATTTTTAGGTCACTGTGCGGATGATGTAGTTGAGCCGTTGTCTTTGCAAATTCAAAGTGGTACTGTTCCGCCGTTAGTTGTAAAGCCGTCAACATTTGAGCATACAGTTATTGTGCCTTCAACAGCGCCTGCAACACTACCTGCAATTAAAGATGCCAATGGCAAAATTGTTCCTCCATCGGATTCACGTTCTTGTGTCAAGATCCGCTTTCCAAGCGTAATTGCTGTTTGTAAGGCAGCCACTGTCATTCGGATTGCTCTCTAGGGTAGCGTTTTCACCCAAACCAACCAACGAATCACTCGCCCTCAATTCGAACGCAGTAAAGCGTTTATGTCAATTGTATATTCAAAACCCCACCTGTGCGAATTGCTCCTTCTACGGGGAAGAATGCATCTCTGAACCGGTAAGTGAGCCTGCCAAAGAAGCTGGCAGGATACGGCACATACATGAGAAGAGCTAGAGACCTCGACAAAGCCGTCATCGCAAACTACTTCTCAATGCAATTTATTTTGGATCTGTAAAATGTAGTCCGCGGTCGAGGTGTGGAAAGATCCCGCTGATGTGTGCATGGCGGGGTGGCAGTTTACAGAGCGTGTAAGAGAGGTTGGCTTTAGATGCGAGTGGTGAGGAGTGTGTGTGGGAAGCTGTGTTGTTTCAAGGACGGCGAGGAGGCTATATAAAGGCAAGGTGAGATACTACGTATAACTGGAGGAAGAGCAATTATCCAAAAATAGGCCATTATGCATATTAAGCAGTGGAAAGCGTGAATACAATCCTCTCCCTTGCGGGGATAAATGTTTTGGGTGGTGGTACATGGCGTCATGGCGCAAATCTACTGCCAGGTCAGGTTCCTCGACCCGACGTCGAGAGTACATGCCCGGCCCCGCCTTGCACCCCGCTGGCGGAAGTACCCCAGACTTCTCTACCTTATCTGTACTGCCCTTTCCACTCCGAGCCTCCGTGCTCCCACAAATTCCGAGGCTCCGCCCAACTGTCCACCGCACTTGCCTGTTGTTGTCCCACCTGCTGCCTACTATGCTCAGATAGCCGGTGCGCACGCGCCGCTGGCCGGCTTGTGGGCGATTCGCCGTGCGTGTGCATGTACGTACATGGGTCGGGGGGCGGCGGGCGCACCTGAAGCTTGTTCGCAAGGGCGGGCTACAACCGTACGCAAACCATCAATCTACCGGCGGACAAAAGACAGAGCCGACGTGGAAAACTAGGCGAGCAAAGCGTTGATTCTTCTAGAGTACTATGTGGTAACCAGGTACCTACGTACCTTAATAATAAATGGAAGACAATGTCTACAGATTCGTCCCTTGTCTTCCAGATTCCTTACTACCTAGATTGCGGCGTCCATTCTCGGCCTGCCCGCTTCCCGTTGCCGCCCCTCTTCTCTTCTCCCTCCCTCCCGATCATCAACCCGCCCAGCCAGCCATGCCTGGAGCTGCGCGAAGCTGACTGGAAAGCTTGTCATAGTGGAGAGCTAGGTTAGTAGTAAGCTGGGAGCTCTGCTCTGCTCTGCCGCACCGCCGCCGTTGCTGCACATCCCTTTCCCACTTTGTTTCTTCTTCCCCGTTTTCCCAGTCTTCTCTCTTCCCCTTTCTCACAACACACCATCTCTTTTATCCCAAGGCCCTCTCCTTTTGCTAGTATCTCATCTGTCGTGAGTGAGTTTGGAGACTTTGCAAGTACCTGGTTGTTGGGATTTTCTTGTTTATTTTACCCTCCATTCAACGCACCAACGCGGACCCTCCCCCACAGTAACGTCATACACCATGTCTGGTCGCAAGAGAAAGCAAGATGAGGAGGACGAGGAAGATCTCGTCTCCCTTCCTGAAGATGATGAGGAAGAAGAGGAAGAAGAGTAAGTTTGGCTTTGTTTCGAGATGCAATCTGTCTCAATTGATACTCAATGGCCTGTTCTTCGCCGACTGCGTGAGCTTATCTTGCCAGCATGCGAGCTTCGCTAGCTGCCTGCGCCCGCCTTCTCTGTGTCGCCGATTTCGCGCCAATCCTTGCCCAAAGTCATCATTCTTCATCAGATGCTTTGTCGCATCGTCACCCGCTACCAGATACTTTGACTTTTGCGATAAAGTTAGATGCTAACGCATGACTTCTAGATACGTCTCCTCTGAAGGAGAAGGCTCCGTAGACGACGAGGAGGAAGACGAGGAGGAAGACGCCGAAGAAGGCGACGAAGACGAAGAAGCCGGCGATAAAAAAGCCGACGGTGCGTTTTCCCCCTATCCTCACAATTCAACGCAACGCAGCTGCTCGACAATTACCTCGAGCGCCTTCTGTCGCGATTCTTCCTTGTTCCAGTCACTAACACCTTGCCTAGACGACGCGCCGCCTGTCAAGAAGCGTAAAACAAAGGCCACTGAAGACGATGAAGAGGACGCCGAGGCCAATGGCGACGCCGACGGCGATGAAGAAGAAGAAGAAGAGGATGAAATCGACGATGACGCTGATGCCGACGACAATGACGAGGACGACGTTGTGCGCGCCAAGGGAGTCAAGGCTGGCGTGCCTGCCGCTGCAAAGGAGAATGATCCTGCGGCCGTCGCGGATGATGATGACGACGATGACGAGGAGTAAAAAATAGTTTGGGAACTTGGGATTTAATCGTGTCCGACTTGAATTGATGTTGGCATAGATAGAAGTTTATTCTGTTCCAGACGACTTGATGAGGTTTCGCAAAAGTTGATACGTGACTGTAGTTTGAGCGCAGAGTCTTGACGACTTTTCTCCTCCACCGTAACTCGTACAGCCAGACTCCCACATTCCTTTCCTACCATGTTAGGAAATGCAGCGAGCTGGATCTAGGTAATTCCGCAAAAGACGCTCTTGTACAACAACCACGCCTCAGGCAGCCATACACAAACTGGCCTGCCTTACCTCTTTCATACATGGACATGCACTCTCATCTCCTCGCATAAACAACTCACCAACGGTAATTCAACATGTCAAAGCTCATTAAGTCTATAAAAAGCTGCCGGCGAATTGTTCCGTGTGAATAACGGACCAACTGTTCGTCTGCGTGATTACGGAGGATATATGACCTCGTGTCGAGTCAGGGATGGGTGCAAGCAAAAGCGCTTATCTTAGCCCAGCGACATATAAACTGCGAACTTGAGAATCTTTCTCTTACTATTATCTGATGCATTACTTAGCTCCCAATGGCGCATCGATGCGGCCAAACTCGCCGTATCAGCAGTATCTTGTCTCGCGGCTTTTCCAGGGCGATGATGTGCTGATATACGCCGTGCCTGCGGGTAAGACTTGGTCCGTTGGCCAAATCGCAATGCGCCTTAGAGGAGCTGAACGAATGTTGTAGGGACGCAAATACCGCCGGACTTGCTACTTGTTCATGGAAGAGCAGATCATTACTCGCTGCAGCCCGGGCGAGATGTGCATAGTCACCGTATGTGTCGCACAATTGGAGGCAAAACTTACTTGAGCTAGATGAGAAGACTTGAATTACTTGATAACGAGATTTCTTACAGACAGCGGTCGTTTGTATACCAAGGAGGAATGGTTACAGACTTATCCGCGTCCAACGCACTTTATTTAATTGAAACCAGCGAACTCTGCATATATCCCAGCTATCCCATCACTTCTCAACTCCTTGTACCAATAATTTCCAAATATATCCAAATTCCTCCAGCCCCAATTTTCTCGCAATGGTTTTCGAGCTCTCATTCTCTCTACTGGTGCTGTAAAATACCACCGTATCTTTTAGGTGTAAGGTCGCCCATGCAGCCACCGTTGCTGGCGCGATACCCTGTCCTCGGAAATCTTGTCGAGTCCATATTCCGGCTTCTACTACTCCCTCACTACGGGCCGGAGTGTGGCATATACAGACCACCTCGTTTGTGGATGTAATGGCCATGGACCAAGGGTGATGTGCCTTGCACGCTATGAGATCGTTCCATTCGTTTGGCTCCCAATTTGAGGGACGAGGACAGCTTCTTGCAGTCGTTTGGTCTATAAGATTGTTCGATTTGAGCTGGCTCACATTTTGGGGAAGTGGAAGAGGAAGTGCTTGTTGAGGTAATGCCGGTGTGATGATGTAGGTTGGACCCCCGGTTATGGTTGAAGCAGGAAGATTGAGTGCATTTTGCAAAGCCAGCAGGGCGTTTGGTGGCACAGCTGGTGCGTATGGTTGCACGTTATGCTCTTGGAGGCTTAGAAACGAAGCAATGGCGGCTGATGTCTCGCTGTCTGCGCGCGAGTCTAGTCTAGCTGCGAGATCTGTACTGATGGCTATAAATGTCGCTTGAGAAGACCAATTGAGTACTGCATGGAGTGATTGGTCTCGAGTAATTACGCGGATGGGATTACTTTCGTCGAGGCCAAAAATAGCGTCTAATTCGAGGGCGAGCAGGCGGCGATGGTCCATTGTTCTGCCTGCGTTATTGTGTCATTCTTGGAATAGTATAAAAGACTATTGGCAAATATTCTTCTCTGGCTGCATTTGATGATATATGGGAGTACATCTTCGACTTGGACCCCGGTCGAATGTTGGAAGTACAAAAGTCCAATGTGAGTCACCACCCCCGCCTGCATTCAATGGCGTCTTCCTCTCAGCTTGGATGTTGCGAATACAAAGGAGCTGCATAACTTATAAGGACTCAATGAAATCAGTAGAAAAGTGGACCCAAGTCACAAAATGACATTTAAACAAGGCACATACTGTGTCTGCCACTTTTCCAGAGTACTTGTGTAAGCTCCAGACTCAAGTTCTGCACGTATGGCAAGAATTTTGGAATGCTGAAGACACTCAGCTTTCCCAAAAACAAGAAAGTCGCTTACACAGTTTGCCAATCTCGGCCGATCTATCTATCGTTCGATTGCGCCAAGGTCTGCTCCGACAACAATGCGCCTCATCCACGCCTCAACTCTCCTTTTTGAAGAGTTCTGGGGCGAGTCCACTCCCAAGTACGCCATTCTCTCTCATCGTTGGGAAACTGAAGAGGTCTCATACCGTGAATGGCGCAAAGCAACAAAGAACGGCCACTTTGCCCCTCACGACCCCCTGAGGTCGAAGAAGGGCTTTCAGAAGATTCATCACTTCTGTCAAGTGGCGCTTCAAAACGAGCACCAGTATGTTTGGGTCGACACCTGTTGTATTGATAAAAGCAGCAGCGCAGAATTGCAAGAATCTATCAACTCGATGTTTCGGTGGTATAGGGATGCACAAGTCTGTTATGCCTATCTTTGCGACTGGCCACCAAACCCCAATGAGACTACCCACCGGTCGGCTGGAAGAAACCAGGTAGCATGTTCCGAGTGGTTTACCCGCGGATGGACATTACAGGAGCTCCTAGCTCCTGCCGCCGTGGTATTCTTAGATCGGGATTGGAGGCCATGCGGCAACCGCAACGACGTAGCCCTCGCGCTCGAAATCTCGGCTGCGACAGACATTAGAGCGGCATGTCTTTGTTATTCCCCTGACACTGACCCAGCCACTCGAAATTTGTGGGTTTCCGTCTGGGAACGCATGTCATGGGCATCAAATCGAAAGACGGCGCGCATAGAAGATAGGGCTTACTCACTGCTCGGCTTATTCGACATTCACATGCCAATGCTTTATGGAGAAGCAGAACAGGCTTTCAGCAGACTTCAAGAGGAGATAATCAAAGCCGAAGAAGATTGCTCCATACTAGCGTGGAGCGCGCTTCCCCATGATAGAGGCTTCGCGTCTTGTGGTTTGGCGTGCTCGCCGGATCATTTCTTCTTGCATAACACATTTGCTCAAGCCTGCAGACCGGGCCAATTTGAGCTGAGCCCTCTCACTATGATTCAGCGTGGCCTTCAGGTACCGCTGCTTGTTCGGAGAGATGTAAACGACCCATCCATCGGATATGTGATTCTCCACAAGGATCACGCAAGGACTTATTACCTAGTACTGCCTATTCTATTTTCCAAGGGGGATTTATATAGCTTCGTTGTTGAAAACGAATGTGCGCGGATTTCCGACCCCGTATTGGTTCCCAGTGGGTTCATGGCGAAAGCAAAACGAAAGCACATATGCTTCTTGAGAGAGCCGCTTGGGCTTCACCCTGATATCCCCATGGAAATAAGACTCAAACACCACGTATGGCGCAACTTTGAAGTAACTTTCACATATCCACCCCAGCTCCAGAAGGGTCGACAAAGCTTTCCCATCCTGCTCGGCAAATTCAACTCAAGCCACAAGCAACAAACCGGAGCACTCGTGATAGCTATCAGAAACCGAGCAAATGACAACCGCTACCTCGTAATTGCGCAATACCGCATCTTGAAACAGCAAGTAACTGATATTTCAGTTCGGGTTACAAAGTACCCATTTGAAATGACATTGCCAAAGGCTGAGGCTTTAGTTCACCGATTGCATCGTTCATTAGAGCCCTGCGATCTGTATGATGACCGCGGAAGGCGTATTCATCATACGGAGTTCCTCGAGATTCGACAGAATGACAAATTCTGGCTGGATGGTAGTGATGATGAGTTTACAGAGAACGTCACCCACTAACCCGCTCCTTACCCTGTAGAACTGTTTCTAGTGTAACGTCAGTTACCTATATAAGCATAGTTGGAAGCCTTGGTTAATTGCTCAGACTGCTTCTAATGCCTGATCTTTTGCCGGAATGGGGTAACGGTACAAGGGTCTGTTACATCTAGAGTTGGACCCCAGCTGTTCACCGTCTCCTGTATTATTACTTTTTTTTTAGCAGAGAATTGCCAAGAAAGTATAGTTAGCTACATCAATTTGCTCAACACTCGGGTCACTGCGCAGCCTGGACGGCTGTGACGGCAACGCCCGCTCACCCCCGACCCCTCCGAGGCAGCTACCTAGTTGAGATGACAGACATTGGCGTGTCACACGATCGTATAGGACAATGGAGGGCAGCTAAGAGTCTTTCTTCAGCTGCTTCTCTGGCTCAATTTCTTGAAAATTGAAGCGGGGGCCAGTGCGCGAGGGCACGACTCACGCTGTAAAAGCGACTATAGTATATGGACCATAAGTATCATTACCGCAGCATTGTGGCGATGCACCTCGCAGATACAGCTGCATGCATGCACCCTGTATCGCGTAGACGCAAGGCTGCGCGGGTACTTTTTTCGAGCATCTCAGCCCCGCGCGACAGTGCGGCTGTGCAGATGCCGCCATTGATCACCAAAAACTCCAATCGAATACTTGCTCTGCTGCAAACCACATGTCCCGTAAATTGGCAGAAAGGCTCTTCATCGATTCCTCGACGTCTTGAAAAACTGCAGCCCAACAAAAATATGCAATGGATCCCCTTTCTATTTGCGCCTCTGTTGTTCAGCTGTCAGTGTTGTCTGCTAACGTGGCGAAATTGTTGACCAGCATCACAAAGTCGGCCATCAACGCCGAAGCCCATATTTCGTCTCTGAATTCCGAAGTCGCGACGCTCACAAGCCTTTTATCCTGCGTTAACAAAACCCTGAGTGGCTGCAAGAGCCGTTCACATGCCTTGGACTTGGTCGAGGACAACCTATGGCAGCAGAGCGAGGTTGCGTTGCAAGACTGCGACGCAGTTTTGAGTAACCTCGCATCGTTTGCTGCGTCTATCAAAGCAAAGCAAAAGCGGAAGCTTTGGAAGGCTCGCGTTGGCATTGACCTGAGTATTCATAATCGCAAGCTTGAGCAGTTTCGCACAAGCTTGCGCCGGTCAAACTGCGCTCTTCAGACTGTGCTGCACACTATTACACTATCTTTGGCGATTCAGAATAATACATCCCAAACGCTTGTGCTCGCTGCCTTGGACAAGCTCAAGTGCTCCATCGACGACGCTCTGTGGATGGCTGCACGTCCGGCCACGATCCGACCTCAGGGAAACTGCGCGACTTTTGATATTATAACGTCGAAAAATCTACAGAGCCTTGCAAAAGCTGCTCAGAGCTTTTATTCGAGTGCGAGCTCTGCTGCTGGCAGCTCTGTTGGATCGTCCGCAGCTACTGAATGGACGCCATTGGCAAAAGACGCCGCCTGCTCCGTCTCTGGCCTGGATTCGCTCCAAGCCGAGCGCGTTCATAACTACATCTATGATTCGAATGACTTGGATATGAGAGAACCGCCGCCAACAGATGAGCTAAACTTCGTACGAACAGATGCCTCCAGGCTCTCAGAGGAGTCAACAACACTCTATGACCTTGACCTGCAGCTACCGTTGACAGAGGTACTTGAAGACTTTGCCCTCGAAAAAATGAAGGAGAACGACTTTGCTGCTGCTGTGTCGTTTCTAGAGCAAGCTTCCTCGGGCGAACTAGGCTCATGTTCGGCGCCAGACATATACATTCGCCTGCAAACCCGGCTCGCCATCTGCCACTTATTTCAGGGCAGCAGGCCGAAATGCGAAGCCGTGATCAAGCGAGTTGAGCATCTCGGTGGAATGCTAGACTTGGAAGTGCTCAACCTTCTACACGCCGTGGCAATGAGTTATCTCTCCGATGGCCGGTTCGACGAAGCCAGTGAAGCCTGTACACGAGCTTTACGTGCCAAAATGCGCCTCCTAGGAAAGTCGCATCCTGAAACACTGCAGACGCTGGGCCTTTTGGCGAGAATATATGACGAGTTTGACGAGGTCATACACCTGGAGGCCACAAGACGCATGATGCCGAGAGGCTTTGTATACAGCAATCCCAGAAGCGAGCGCGACTTTTTGACAGCGCACTCAAGTCTTATTCCTGATAACTATTCGAGCTGCCGCCCTGCGGAGTTGGAGGATATTACAGTGCTGCCGGTATACGAACTGCCTGCAGGCGATCTGGAGCATATACCGCGGCATGGTGGCTTGCAGGGAACACTGTCGCGATACGAAAAGCTACAGGCCGACACAATGAAAGAGGTGGTTGTGTTTGAGACAACGTCACTTAGGGATGAGTCAATCGATACATTCCAAAACTTACCCAGTACGGTGCCTAAACGAAGCTTATCGCAAAGCATGGCGTTAAGGATTCAACACTCTTCCCTCCGGCGCAACTTGTCGCAGTTGGTAAGGAGCAAGTCACAGTCCCATTCGGAGGATTCTTTGAAGCTTGCAAAATCGAGAACAGTACTTCAAAAAAGATGCAACTCGACAGGTTCAGGAATGGCGAACAACTGCCGCCGTAACTTGACGAGGTTGAGGTCCCTATTTGGCACATGGGGTGGCCGTAACGCAAACACTGGATACGGAGGACGTTCGCAACTAGAACCAGATGACAGCCAGGGCGTGAATGAGATAGACTCGACGCCGCTGGGTGTAACGTCTCGGCCAGTCCAACATCTAACTCAGATACTCAATGACGTACTGGTTGATGCGATGTGCCAAAGCAGCCAAAGCAGCCAAAGCTCTATGCCGGATTCCATTGTCCCAACAGCTAAGGACAATGGTGAAAGGCTACCTTGTTGCGAGGCTATCCTCAGCCGCTCCTCCAGTACCAGCCAGACCGCTGGTAGGAGTGTTGAGGGCATGTTTGATGGCCCTTCCAGATCGTCTTCATACAGAAGTTGTCACTCCTCGCCGAAAAATGTCCCGCCAACTCCCACATCTGTGTTGCCAATAAGTCACAGCCAAAGCTCTATGAAGAATTCGGTGCCCCTAACAGCCAAGGACAGCGGTGAAAGACTTCCTCGTTGCGTGGCTAGCCTCAGTCGCTCTTCTAGCACAAGCCAGTCCTCTATTAGCAGTGTTGAGAGTGTGTTTGATACTTCTACCAGATCGTCTTCATACAGGAGTTATTACTCACCAAGAGATGTCTGCCCACCGCCGACATCTGTGCTACCAACAAGTCACGAAACCCACAGGACTACTGACGACGACAACTTCAGGATGCAATGTTATCCGGCTGCCATATGTTGCTCGCTACTTGACGCCGCCTGTACTTATAAGCCTGACACGCAACAATGTGCTCCTCCAAACTATTCTGAAGACAAGCCTGTAAGGCCACCGTGCAAGCCTAGCAGAGCAAGGTCTCAAATGTTGCGCGAAAGGAAGCCGCCAAAGTATTTAATGAGAGCGTTGTCCTGGAGCAAGGGCGATGATGCCGGTTACCAGATTTCGTCAGCTACTCAAGTTACAGAGGACCAAAATTGATTGATGCATATGGATGGAAATGCGGTCATCGACTACGTCTACTGGATACATTCCCTGATGTAAATAGCTTTATATATAGTATAATGGTTGAAGTCTCACAAGGCGGCTATAGTTTTATCTTGCTATTATTTCTATGTAGCCCTAGCTATATACTTACTAAGACTGTATAGTGCCAAGTACTAATTCAGGATATAATGTTTAACAATTTTTCTTCTAGTAATATAGTATATCTCAGCTTTGCATAAAGTCTAGCATGATTTTATTAAAGGTTTCTGGCGCGTGAAATGGCGGAACGTGTCCCACGTCAGGCATGAGAACATATCTGGCCCCAGGGACTTTCTCCGCAACACCGACCAAAACCTCCCTAGGCCCAATTGCAGTGTCGTTCTCTCCGGCAAGAATCATGACATCCTCCTTTTCCATCTTGCTCAGGTACTCCTCATAGCAGTAGTTCATGATTCCCTCTGCACAAGTCCTGTATCCATCATAGGTGCATGAACAAGCTTGCTCAAAGAGTCCAGCGCGAACATCTTCCCCGCAAGGATCAGGGCACCATCGCTGAACAGTGACCTTGGCAAGCGCTTTAACTCCTTCATTCCGAAATAGCGTCATGCGCTCTTTCCAAAGCGGCTTTGCAGCCTCTAGGCTAGTCAGGCCTGGGGCATCGCATGACATGACCTTTTTAACTGTGTCGGGGAACATTTGAGCATAGCGAAGCGCAAGGACACCGCCCATGCTGCAGCCGATGATTCCAAAGGGCTTTGCTCCGGGCGCGACGCGGTTGACAATCTCGTGAATGTGACGGCAAAAGTCATCAAAGTGGTAGAATCTCTGCGCAGCTTCCGGCGCCGCCCATCTGGTGTTGCCATGGCCGACATGATCGTATCGGAGTGTGCTGAATCCCGCAGAGTGCAAGGCCGTACATGCGCGATCCCACATACGGTGGTTGGCCATTAACACATGAACGAGGACAATCAAGGGTTTGTCTTTTGAGCCCTCATGTTTGACGTGGAAGTCAATCCCGTCTATTGAAATTTTTTGTCCAGCCATTGCGCCTTTGATACAGTGTTAAAAGCTTGGTAAAACCAAGAGACTACATTGGAAGGAGTTACGCGAGATGTCTGGTCGCGACTTATGAAGTCGCTCAATGCATCATATAGCCTAGTCAGCGGGGCATTTTCGTGGGGAACACCTCCTTCCTCTCTACGAAAGGCACGCCACGTCGGTTTTATAGGCTATACGGTAGATTATCTTCTAGAGGAAAGAAATACTGCAACTGTCCGCACGTAGCGCCTAGACGATATGCTCTTATTGGGTTCACTTGTTTATTTTATTTGGGGCAAGGTTGAACTGTTAACGCGCCATAGCTGAGTGCTATTGGCCTTTTCGGGATGCAAATTTACAATAAATCGGTGCTCTTTAAATAGTTGGCTAACATGATTCTCCCCAGTACTAGGCATTATATCCAATGATGGCATGGAGAGCTGATACTTTACGTGAAAGGACGCAGGTTGCCCATGAAAAGGTGAACCTAACCCAGACACGCTGTAATTGTCAGCCCTGTTCAGCCTAGCAAAGTCGGGAATAATCGCTGCCAGGATTAGCCACTTTTTGGCCGGTGGTGATGAAGGGCCTCCTTACCTGTGCATTAGACGTCAGCGAGCGGAGACGTTGGTCCCAGTCAGACCTTCCAACATTATCTTGTATGAGAATCCCGAAGCACCGCTGATACCGAGATCAACTTCACTTTCACTTTGCTTCAGGCCGGTATGCGTGCTACGGTGCTAAGGTTACAAATTTTTATTATTATTATTCTGCATACAACTCTGGTATTGGTCATCAATAAAGCAACTTGCTTGGTATCCCGTACTACAAAAAAAACTGGTAACCGCCAGATGCCCTTTAACGCGTTTGCTAATGTCCATTGGCTTGTGCAGGCCGGGCATTTGTTTCAAAGTTTCCCCTTGAAGCAAAACCACCCTTCGGCATCTTAGTCTTTGGACTCTGCACACCAGGTTCTCCAAGACCTGGAGCCAGAAGTGCTTGTCGTTTCTCGATAGGTGTTGGGAATGGTGACAGGAACTTCGGAAGGCTGTTCCCATACGCCTCATCGAGTAGGAAAATGGTGACACGCCACCATGCAACTAGTGCGCTTGCCATCCAAAAATACGACGCCACATGCATTGCTATGTCGACGCCGTTGCCATAGGCGAAGAGGGAAAAGGCAATGGTTGTCCCGATGGCAAGAAACGTCAAGACAGCACAGAGCACCAAGTCTCGTGCAAAAGCTGCAGCCGCCTGCATATTTTGTTAGTGGAGTGAATGACAAGTGGAAGACAGAGAGAATTCATACACAAGACCACGTAAAAGCGGCCAGAACTACCATCCAGGAACCGATTTCTGAAGTATGGCTAGTGAGACCGTGCATTGGCACGAGACCTCCGGCCTGAGAATATGTCAGCCGCACAAGGTTACACGCATGTTGAAGCTGTTCGGTGTTTACGTACCATAAGGAAGAATAACAGACCGTTGCTCATCCAGAAAGCTCCCCACATCGTATGAATGACAGTAGCAAGCGTATCTCTAGCCCAGAACCCGAATATTCCTGCAATAAACTGCGCCAAGCCACCCCAAAAAGCGACAAACGGCCCAAAGATGGGGGGAGATTCTGGAGACCCCCACCATCCTGCGATCCAAGATGCTGTTATCCACGTAGATCCGGCAAACCCAGCTAGCCCTAGTGCTGCTGGTGGCGCAATCGGCCGCAGGAATATCCTAGTCTGGGGGATGCTATTGGTGATGGCGTCCATCTTATCGTGGTCGGCGCGGTGGAGAGACATTTTCGGGTGTTGGCAGTTTGAGACGTAAAGAGGAGAATAATGTGATTCAGTAACAATCTCTCAAATACAGAAGACGAGATGAGTTGTTTTATATTTTCCTATTATACGAATCTTAACGTGTGACTCTTTTTCCATCTTCATGATGACGGCATGACCTAATGACCTACTAGTGTCTCAAAATATCGGTGACTAAAGGTATACCATGTAACGCTTTTCTTTTTTCAGATGATCTATAACCCGCGTCATAGATGCTTTCCGGATATGCCGGCTCTTCAAAATTCAGACTAATGCTGTATTAATTCCAAATACTGTACTGTCATGTGACGTGGAACGTCAGAATCGAGATTTACCAACCAGACCGTCCAACAGGCAGACCGACGTGTACTCTCTCCGAATTGTACTTCGTATTTCAAACGCTCCGTAAGGACCTGTAATGTCTGGTTGTTGTGGATTCTCCCATCTCCGGGTTAAACGAAGAAGAAGACAGTGGAGACTCACTTCTCTGACGGAAATGACTACATCGTCACATATCAAACAGTAGCAAGCCTGAAACTTTTCTCTCAATCTGACTTAAATGCAGTGGGGCTTTGAAGCTCAGTAATGGACCAGCGAAGCAATGTTAGTAGAATGCCATGATACTCTTTATTTTAAGTAGGAAGGAACATAAGATTACGTAGTTACCCTCTTTGTACCCTTCAGTCTGTCTTTGCAGGTACGAGAAGAGTCTGTGGTGCTCTCACTTTAATTTGCTGCTTAACCCAATCATGCATTCGCTCAGTTTCTGCCTGAGCAAATGTGACAGCGTCGATAAATTTACCATCCCAGACTGCCTGGCTAGTCGGATTCAAAGCAACTAAGCACCCCTCGATATGCGCAATGTAGACGCCAAGTCCTCTGAGTGCCTTCAGTGCCGCCAATGGGCCTTTGTGAACCTCAGGAAACAATGCGTCTCGCAGGTCGTGAGCAACCTGCATGCCTTCGGCTTTTGCCTCTCCAAATTTATCTAGTTCGGGCTGTAACCGGTCGCAGACGCGGTTGCAAATTGTAATCATGGACCGGATTCCAGAATGTACTTCCGAGTCGGCCACGAATTGCGGAAGAAGGTCACGGTATATCTCAATGAGAACTTTTATTGTTTCAAAGGTGTCCGCTAGCCACATATCTATATGTGCTTTGCGGTTCTCTAGGTCGTCTGATGTCATAGTTGATGTAGTAGCATCCTTGGTTTCCGCTTTCGATATCGCGTCAGACTGTCTCTCTCTGACATATGGAGATTTGTAGCCTGCTGGAAGCTTGACAATTGCCACGGCACCGGATTTGAACGTGGGCTGTTTTGAAACGGGGTCCCATTCGCCTGTTCTTCACGGTTAGTGTCTGCTCCAGGTCAATATTGGGGTTCCTACCAATTGTAAGCTCGTTGGCCGCGCGAGCTCTGCCATCTGTGGAATCAAAGTAACCGTGGTGGAATGGTATAAAGACCTGGCCTTCTGCAATCCTTCCTACTCTGGCTTTGACCTCCACTTGACCTCTCCTAGACTTGACGACCACCATCTCACCGTCTTTAACGCCGAACTTTTCGGCATCTTTTGCTGACATCCGAACTTCGGGTTCAGGACAAGCCTCCTGCAGAGCAGTTCTCCCGGTCTTTGTTCTCGTGTGGAACTGATACACATTACGGCCAGTTGAAAGACGGAGCGGGAACTCCTTGTCGGGGTTTTCATAACTGGCAATGTAACGACATGCTTTTAGAATTGCTCTTCCTGCGGGGCGCAACTCTTTGTAGAATGTCGCAGAAAATGGTGTGCCAGTCTCCAAGTCATGCCCAAAGCTCTCGCAGGTGTCCAGATCAGTAAAGAACACTCCATCTTCGCACAGGCGCTCCCTCCCATTAGGGTACTGCTCATTACATGGCCATTGGATACCAGAGCCCCCCGACAACTTTTCATATGTCATGCCGGTATAATCGCAGGGTCTACCAGCAGAAATTTTCTTCCATGCCTCAAACACCTCTTCTGGGGTTGTCCAGGGAAGTATGTCTTTGCCGCCCTTGTCCTTGAACCCCATTCTTCTGCCGTAGTCCAAAAATATGTCGAGATCAGACCTTGCTTCACCGGGAGGCTCAACAGCTTTATGGGAGATATGAACTGTTCGATCCACATTCGTGAAGCAGCCTGTCTTTTCTCCCCACTGAGCGGCTGGTAGCACCACGTCCGCCAATGCAGCGGTTTCCGTCATGAAAATATCCTGACAGACGACAAAAAGCTCCGGGTTTGTGAAGATCTCTCGTACATACTCCAGGTTCGGCAAGCTCACCAGTGGGTTGGTACCACTGACCCAAGCCATTCGGATCGACCCGTTTGCCATGTACGTTAACATGTTGGAAATGTGCGTTGGCTGATTCCAATGGGGTACATGCATCTTGTCAATGTTCCACAGACGGGCAAGTTCTTCCATGTGCTCCGGATTTTGATGATTTCGAAAAGCAGGATATTCTCCATCGCAGCCTGTTTCACGATTGTTTTGCGCTGTAGGCTGGCCATTCATCTGCAGTATACCACTACCAGCCTTGCCTATGAGGCCACGCAGGAGATTGATGTTGTTTATCTGGCAGGCACTGGCAGTTGCCTGATTGGATTGGTAAACTCCCTGTAAAGCTGTCGAGACCAGGCTTGGTGTGGTTCCAATAATTTCGGCGGCTTGTCTCAGTTGATCAGCTGGAACGCCTGTGATTTCTTCCACCAACTCCGGCGTATAATCGGATACGGTCTCTCTCAGTTTCTCCAGGCCAACAACGTGCTTGGAAACGTAATCTTCGTTAATCCATCCATTTTTGAACATTAAGTGTTCAATACCATTCAGCAACGCGACATTAGTTCCAATGCGCGGTGCCAAATGCACAGTGGCCATTTTCGCCGTATCCGAAAGTCTTGGGTCAACACAAATCAACTTTGGTGGTTTTGGTCCAGCAAGCCTGTCTAGAACCCTGGACCAAAGCACCGTCTGCGTGGCAGCCATGTTGTGGCCGACCATGAAGAAGCAGTCAGTGAAGTCAATGTCTGTGTAAGAGCCTGGCTGTCCATCAGAACCAAATGATTCTCTCATGCTTGCCGCAGCAGTTGCGGTGCAAAGGCGTGTGTTGCCATCCCTGTCAAGGTTATGGTTAGTTGGCGCGCGTCATAAATGGCGGATGTAATACTCACATGTGCAGTGTCTGAAGACCTGCTTTGCCGACAACGGCAAGAGCATAATATTCTTCTAAAAACAGCTGACCGCTGGTATAAAATGCAATGCTATGAGCTGTCAAACGCTCCACGAGTTCCTTGGACTTGCTGACTATGAGATCCATGGCTTCATCCCAGGACGCTCTCTCCAATTTCCCATTTCGACGGATGAGAGGGTGAGTAAGGCGGTCTTTGCTATTGAGGGCCTTCCAGCTAAGAAATTGTGAGCGGTCGTAACTACACATTTTCGAGTTACCAGCCCAATACATACCCATTCATGCCCTTTGGCCCGAGTCGGCCTTTATTAACACGGTCCGTTGCTCGGCCTCTTACGCCCACCACTTTACCAGCTTTGACACCAATGTCAAGGCCGCAGCCATTACTGTATTTTCGGTCAGTGGCACTGTCGATGGACAATGGAGCTGTTGATCGACATGAACTTACCTGCACAAAACGCAGGCGCTCTGAACCCATTTTTCAGGCTCCTCGTCCACGGCTTTGTCGACTCTCGTGGGCCATTCCTGAGTGTAAGGCGTTCGAGGACCCCATATATCCTCAATGGAGTTCCGGGAGCAAAGAGCAGGACGGCTGTGTGTCGAGGCCATATTGTGTTAATCCAAAGGGCGAAGGCGTCACATACAACGCTATGGGTCAAAGAGATAGATTCCGCCTCTTGAGAACCAACTTTTATTAAATGTCCACTGAAATTAATTCGCCTGGTTGCAACATTCCTCGGGCGTCCGGAGAGGCGCTTCCATCTGGCCATTCATATCGATGATGACACAGTGATGACCGCACCCCACAACTTGCCGGAGCATCTGCAAGCTCCCCACCAAGATCCAGTCTATCAACCGGACCGGCTCGGCGGTCATTGTGAATGTGTCCGAGTTTGTTAGATTTTGCCGTCTAAGTCTCTCGAGTTCCGGCTACAGCTTACTACCTCAGCAGATCCATATTAATCTAAGGATTGAAAGAGCGGTGGAATTGGCTATACACGCTCCCACCACTACCACTTACAAGCGCGACCTCTGCAGCACCTGGGTGGCTATTTGGCGATGCAGTTTTCAGAGGCCATCAACATCATACACAAAGCAGCAGAAAGCTCAAAGCGTCTAAAATGCGGAGAAAAGGTTTCAATATACGACGCAGCCGGCCGGATCGCTTTCCGTGATTGCATATGTCCTCGCGCAACACCTTCTCAGGATACCTCAGCCATGGACGGCTTTGCTCTTGATTCATCTGCAACGGCAACGGCGTCACACTTGAAACCGGTCAGATTCCGAATAATGGGCACCGTGGTGCCCGGACAGCGGTCTCCAATTGTTGCAGATGTTCCTGCAGGTGAGGTAGAGCCATGCCTCGAGATCTGCACAGGCGCCCCATTTCCAGAGGACCAGAAATTTGACGCCTGTATCAAGGTGGAAGATACTCATTGCAGCGGTATAGCTAATCAAATACTAATCACCAACCCGGTTCAACCAAATGCACACCGCAGACACGCAGGCTGTGATCTAGCCGCCGGAGAACTTCTTCTTAGCCGCGGTGAACAAATTCATAGCTCTCACATCCTCCCCCTTGCCTCCGTTGGCATTGAAATGGTAGAGGTTGTTCCACAAATCCGCACAGGGATTTGGTCTACTGGAAGCGAATACGCATCGAAAGACACTGGATCTGTCGATGTCAATGGGCCGTATTTGACCAACGCATGTCGTGAATACCGCTGCGACACAAAATTTCTCGGTGCTATTGAAGACACTATTGGTGCACTGAAAGACGAATTCCAGCGCAAAGCTGGCACTGGAGATTATGATATTTTGATTACAAGCGGTGCAGTCTCTATGGGCAAGTTTGACTGCGTCAGAGACGCACTAAGCGCCTGCGACGCAGAAGTCTTCTTTCATGGATTGGATATCCGTCCGGGTCACCCCGTACTTTTCGCGTTCATTCCTGGGAAGAATGGTCCTGTGGCGTTTTTTGGATTACCTGGGAACCCGGGTGCTGCTGCTGCCTGTTTGAGGTTTTTGGTTGTTCCTTACATCCGCCGTCTCCAAAGACGCCCTCTAGAGCAGCCAATACCGGCGACTGCAAAGAGGAAAACTTCACTCGCGAACAAATCATCACCCATAACCAGCGCGCGGAACATGGACAGGTTTATACCTGGGATCTTAAGGTCAACAAGCGCCGCAATAAACGAGATAGAGCTAGATGGATGTACCACGTCGGCCAAGCTCCGGCCCTTCATCAGGGCAAACTGTTGGGCTCATGCTCGTCGAGGCTGCAGCATTGCTGAAGGTCAGACAATAGATTGTTACCCTATGTCACTAAAACAAGAATTATAGGAGTTTCGACCAAAAAAAAGTAAATAAGAATTTTCTTCCTATTCTCTATCCTTAAGTGCTCTTTGTGCCTTTTCCCAATCTTCCCGAGTATTTACATTGAACAGCCACTCTTCGTAGCCCTCTGGAGGTGATATTGTCTTGGAGCACAGTCCTCTTATTACTGCCGATGGTCCTTTACGTTTATCCGCTGCTGCTTGGACCAATGATTGGAGGGCGGCAGGGCTCCAGATAGCGAGAAGCGGTTCTTCGAAACCGTCGCCATTTTTGTAGCAGGTCGCTGGCGGATTATACGCGTTGCAGAGAAGCTCTAACGCCTGAGATGTCAAAAGCGGATAGTCGCATGCTACAACTAGCCAAGTGGTATCAGTTCGTGAATGGAATGCTGCTATAAGACCGGCGGCAGGGCCAGCCGAGATATCCGTATAATTGGAATCGGCATCCAACACCAGCTCAACGTTGTCGTGGTTGTCGCTCATGAACTGTCCGAGTTGTGTTTCTTGAGCCGCTGAAATATGAACCTTTTCATGTAATGGGCAAAACTTTTGAAGTAGAGCGAAACAGTGCTGTAGAAGAGTTTTACCATCTGGTAGTTTAAGTAAATGCTTCGGCTCCCCCATTCTTGTTGACTTGCCGCCAACTAACAAGAGGGGTATGAAGGGCGTGTCACTGGGAGTGACGCTGTCCGTCCCTAGCGATCTCATCTTGTCCTCCTGATTCTTGTTCTATTCATATAGGCGTCGGGAATCTGCCAGAAGAGTGTTTCGGCAATATTGTGACGCACAAATCAACAGTACTAATGTCGAAGTATCATCGGCAACGTTTCATCAGCAAATGCGGCAGACCTCGTGGTGCCTAATGCAGGTATCCGAAAGGGGTAGCCTTTGAAAGTATGAATTTAATTCTCACTTAAGTTTAACTGAATAAGTTTGAAATTGCTGGCAAGCAGAGGGTCAGGGTCCGCCTCGCCCGGATGACATCATCGTTACTGGTTAGTTATGAAGTAGCCTACCACTCAGCATCTATCTGCCTTGGAGACAAGAAGCTATAAGCCCAGCAATTACTTTGCACGAGCAGGCCCATGAAAGTCCCTCCTTCAACCAAATTTTGGCGAGAGTTATCTCTTTTGCTGAATCAACCGAAAGTCGAGCTGACAGCAAGGGCTACCAGGTACGCAATGGTGTTCACAATCTTGGGACGACAGTGATTCTGTGGAAATTACTATGGTGGATTTTAAAGTCTGTAAAGGACTCTCTTGCCTACTCAAAGCACCTTGTAGTACCTACCAACCCAGTAATCCCGAGTGAATATAATTCAATTTCACCAGCGTTGACGCCCAATATATATGCTCAGTGCTCGTCCCTGAGTCTGAGAAACATATTCGCATATCGGCAGTGAATGACCAAGGTAGCAATTCAAGTTTTCATTGGCCAATGCGCACTGTCGTGAGAACGTGTTTGTCATGTTACACAAAGAGCATTGGCCCGGCTTTCCTCCACTGATTGCGGCGAGGCGTCGCTTCACCGGTCACTTGAGCACCATTGTGGCCATGGCTTCATGCATGTATCCCGGTGAGTTATTCTAATGTAGGATTGGCGGTATGGAGGGCCGTTCAAAACCGGTCCAAGCTCCTCTCTGCTCTTACATTTGTTGTATGACTCGTTGGCTGTACAAAGGAATCCTCTACAACGCAGCCTTCATATCCTGCTACGTTCTTCACTGTGTCGTTCAAATACGTCGATCAACTTTAAACGTCTCCGCTGCATCATTGTTACAAAATGTTGTATCCATTTGCATTCGTGCTTGCTGTGGCTCTCCTGTGCATCCATAGCGTCGTAAAGTCGAAAAAGCGACAAAGGGTGAGGTCCTCAATTCCTGTCACATCCATTTTGTAGTCAACAAGACAGCGCATCTAATTAATTCACAGGCACTCGATCGCATCGCAGCGGATCATGGCTGCGAGCCGCCTCCAATGCTGGAGAACCAACGACCCTTTGGCTTGGATCGGCTGGAGCAAATATTTCGCGCAGACGCCGAATCACGGCTCATGGAGCTCTTTCTTTTCCATTTTCGGCAGACAGGATACACACTGCAGCAAATGTTTCTTCGTGCTCGCGCATTTGGAACGGTGGATCCAGCTAACCTCGAAGCTATCTTCTCATCCAGAGCTAAAGGTATATGTTCCTTGTTATACCATGTATCCACAGTTATTTGGTACAGTCGTGGCTCTTGCTTACATTAAATCGGCAGACTGGTCTTTTGGTCCTAGAAGGCAAATTGCGTTTCCCATGTTCGGGGATGGAATCTTCACTCAAGAAGGTCCAGCGTGGAAACATTCCCGCGACTTGCTTAGACCGCACTTGGCGTACAAGAAGTATGAAGACTTGAAGGTATTTGTCGAACCCATTGATGACCTTTTGCGAGTCCTCCCGCAAGACGGTGGAGTGATAGATCTCCAGCCTTTCTTTTTCCGGTTTACTCTCGACGTAGCCACAGCCTTCTTATTTGGAGATTCCATACATAGTCTTCAATCCACAGAGACAAGGAAAGAAAAGGACTTTGCTTTGGCATTTGATCTCGCTCAAAAGTACATCGTTAAGCGATTTCGCCTTTTGGATCTTTATTTCCTCATAGGAGGTTCAAAGTTCCACGACGCATGCAGCAGAGTGCAAACATTCGCAGACGAGATTATTGAGAGAAATTTGTTGGCCAGTATAGACGAACACGATACAGACAACAGCAGATACGTTTTTCTAAAATCTGTTGCTGAGGCATTTCCGGACCGTGCTTCTCTACGTGGCCAAATAATTAGTCTCTTAGTTGCTGGCCGAGACACCACGGCATGTCTACTCTCTTGGACCTTGTAAGTACATGACATCGCTGTGTAAAACTGTTCGTGGGGATTTTAATTCGGGATAGCTTCTTGCTTGTTCGGCATCCGAGAGTGATGGAAAAGGTCCGAAACGAAATATCGGAGCTTGAAAATGGTTTGCTGGACCGGTCACGGCTTCGCAACCTTCGCTACCTACAAAACGTCTTAAAAGAAAGTATGGCTCCATCGCTGAGGTAAAACTTTGAACTCGCTATCAAGCTAACTTTTCTGCATTGTAGCACTTCGTCTTTATCCCCCCGTCCCCGTAAATAGCAGAACAGCTATTGCAAATACTGTATTGCCTAAAGGTGGAGGTCCAGACGGCCAATCTCCAGTCTTGGTTCCAAAAGGATGCGCCGTTGCGTTTAGCGTTTATGCTCTACATCGACGGCCAGATTTCTACGGTATGGACGCGGAATGTTTTCGCCCCGAGCGATGGGAAGAAGATTTGCCTCTTTTCGAAAGCAAAACCACCGCGAACTATGGTTATTTGCCCTTCAGTGGTGGTCCACGTTCATGTCTTGGTAGTATGTTATTCTACAAGCTCTGGCCTTCCAACCATACTAACCAGGTGAAAGTGGATTTTGCCCTTACGGAGGCTGCATTCGCGATCGTGCGGATTCTGCAAAGATATCCAAATATCAGACTCCCTGCAAATGAAAAGGCTGGTCTTGTAGGAACCGAGCTCCAGAAAGTTACTCTGGTACTCCAGATTGCCGGTGGTTGCAAGGTCGATCTCGGCTAGTCAACAAAGAGCTTTTGTTATATTCACGGCGTACAAGAAAATCGCCTTTGACAAGAGATTTGAACGACCTTAGTGTACATGAACCCGACATAAATTACTTGTCGTGCATAAATGTAACATCGCATATGTTGTCTCGGGTGTGTTCCTATTCATTGTATAGCCTGTCTCAAAACGTCTCGGTGATACATGGTTGACTCGGGTAGATCGCTTGACGGCCATAATTCCACGTCACGGCGCTGATCGGCGATTAAGACACTACGTGGCGGGTTGGCCATTATTAAAGGCCACCGTCTTCTTGATTTCCCAAAAAAAAAACTGGTTCTTTCTGTGTTCACCTTTTATTGTCTTGCTAAAAAAGGCTCGCATTGAATTTCGACTTCATATCTCGACTCCAGTACCGGCATGCGTTCACAGATCTTTGCGGTAGCGGCGCTTTTCGCTACTGCGGTTTCCTGTCTGGAAGATGTAAGATGGAATATGACATCTTGAAGTACACCGAGATATGCATCTAACGAACAAAGGCGACCGTGTATACCGAGGACGGATGCAAGGGCAGAGCTTATACAGTCAAACCAGACGACAAGTGTACCCTTTTGCCTGAAAACTTGTGCGTGCATATAAATAGACCTTGTTCAGTCCCTGGCAGCTTTTCTTTTCTTTTCTTTTCTTTTCTCTTCTGTTTTTAGCTAACTGGCCTCGACTTCAGGAGAAAGAAAATTAATGGTGCCAAAGTCCCAGAAGGCGTCGTATGCGATTTCTACGTGTGAGTAATGGTGATTTTCCTACTGCAGGTGTACGTAGTTGAGCTGATAGTACTGGGCAGTGACAAGAAATGCAAAGAGCCCCTTTGGATCGGAATGGAGGACCCTGGCACTTGTAGCTTTAGCGAACTGGAAATTGGCAATCAGGCTGTGAGTGTTCACTGTTACGACGACACAGAGCGTGAGGATATATGATGGAGCAGAACAACCAACCGGGTGACGTTGCCGAGAAGTAAGAGGCGCTGAAGCTCAGCCTTGTTGTGAGTCTTGTTGTAAACCCCGCTCGATTTAATTTAATATAAAGCCCCCGGCGGAATGAATTTATTTCAGCATCTACAAACCAATCCCGGGCTGAATCACGCGCATCATTGACTTGTTTATGTTATCGGTGCATCAGATATTAAAATGGCGCTTGGTACATTTTTTAGTGCAGCAGTTGTTGCAAGCACCTTCTGCCGCCTAGGTGCTGCCGCCGTACAGGCGCCGCTGGGATTGTTCAGTGCTGCGTCGGAGCGTGGTTCGCAGAATCCATTCAATGACGACCTCGGCAACTTTGTAGACAATGTCATGGAAAGGTGGAAGATCCCCGGCATGTCGGTGGCGGTCATTGATGGTGATGATGTCTATACGGAGGTAAGGGCAGCTGTTGAGATTGCGCCAACACAAGAAAATAAATTTAGTGGTTGACTCAAACAGGGCTATGGTTTCGCAACTCTCCCTGATACCAAAGCGACACCAGATACACTGTATTTTGCAGGATCAACTTCCAAGGCCTTTGTAGCTGCAACGCTTGCGCTTATGATTGACAGCAAGAATTACACTGCCCTTTCTGAGGGCTGGAGCACTTCTATTTCCTCCATCATTCGGGATGATTTTGTTTTACAGGATTCTTGGTCGACGGAGAACATCAATCTTGATGATGCTGTCAGTCATCGCACGGGAATGCCTCGTCACGACATGGCATGGCCCCGTTATCATCAAGACGGGCGCAAAGTCACCACTGCAGAAGCTGTCCGATTACTGCGGCATCTGAAGCCAAGTGCACCTCCCAGAACTACTTGGCAATACTGCAATTTCATGTTTGTCGTTTTGGGGCATGTCGTTGAGACGCTCACTGGTCAATGGCTTGGCGACGCAATTCGCGAGAAGATCTGGAATCCGCTCGGTATGACGGCTACGTTTGGAGACACAAAGGATGCTGTTGCTGCCACAGAGGATTTGGCAGAAGGTTACTACTGGGACTCTGAAAAGAGTGCATATCAAAAGTTGCGCTTGGACAGCACCAGGGAGTCGAGCGGCGCTGGACTCGTGATTTCTACAGTCACTGACTATAGCAAGTGGGTTCGGTGTCTCCTTGATCAGACACAGCCGTTCTCGAAAGATGCGCACAAGGACATTCGAAAGACCCGCATGCTTATGCCTGCTGAAGAGAAAACTGGCCCCGGTGACATTACCTACGGCCTCGCATGGATGAAGAAAACGTATCACGGTGAAGTCGTCTACAAGCATGGTGGTACTGAATTGGCGTATAGCACTCAAGTCTACTGGCTTCCCGGACGTCGCTATGGAGTTGTTGTCATGGCTAATACTGGGTATTCAAACTCGGCCGAGGACGAAGTGGTGTGGAGGCTCATTGAGGACAAGCTTGGAGTGCCAGAAGACAAGCGTTTCAACCTTAGCGCCAAGTAAGTTGACTTTTTCTAGCCAGATACCGATCTGTCGGACTCATTCTTGTCACAGCTACGAGGACTACATGAAGAAGATTGAAAAGGGAGTCCAAAACGTTCCTGACGAAATATACCCCGATCGACCAAAACCGCCACTGCCATCCCCTCTAAACAACAGCCAGATTGTCGGCAAGTACTTTAACCCTGGATATGGCTATCTTGATATTCTTGAGGCTCAGATTGACGGTGACAGCATGCTTGTTGCCAATCGAAGCAATATGCTTACCCCATATGAGCTTCGATTGAACCACACAAGCGCGAACTACTGGCTCTCGTACGTTTACATCAATGACCAACATGGCCTCGCCGGTGCCTGGGGAACGGAGTTTAAGGTTGGTGTTGATGGCATGCCGACTGGTGTGGAGCTTCAGCTCAGCCAACCTGGTGAAGAGAATGGTGAGGGAAACGTGCTGTTTAAAAGGGTAAAATGAGGTTGCTCGTGATGGGCGGTAGAAGATGTTGCAACGTAATTAGAGTAGACTGGGAAAGGGTGATATTAACACAATTCAACGGTACATTCCCTCTCGAGGATACAGAGAGCTACCTGACACCTAATTACATCACCGACAAAGCACTAATTCGTATCCCAAGTTCCAACGAAAGAAGCATGTGTGTAATGAAATGACGTACCTAGACCTATCATCCTGCTACCCTACACGCCAAGCTGGTGATGGTGTGAGGCGACAGCGGAATGCGGCCCGCTAATCCGCCCATGACACACACTCTCTCTGGTTGGTGGGGTAGTGGGGTAGTTTGCGCTGTCTACCTTAGCCTTGTTGGGGAGGTGATTTGCTACTTTATTGGCAGCAGGAGGCGTTTAGATTATTAAAAGCGCCGGAGATAAGACCAGCAAACTCCCTTCAGCGTGGTATACCCCCTTCCGTTCTTCTGCCTCTTCCTCTTGACTGCTTCAGCTACACCTGCTTCAATTCCCTTTAGCACCTTAAATCACCCAATTGAGACTCTCCAGATACATATTGTATGCAACGCATCATGGCTGCCATCAAGAACACCTCGTACGTCACCACCACCCCTCGCTTGCTCTTACCCCTCCATTCAACCGTCCAACCCGGGCTCTAACCAATCTCGCAGACGCACCTTTACCCTCAGCACGGGCGACAAGATCCCTGCCATTGGTCTCGGAACTTGGCAATCCAAGCCCAATGAGGTCTCCAAGGCTGTCGAGACTGCTCTGCGCGCCGGCTACCGCCACATCGACACGGCCGCCGCGTACGGCAACGAAAAGGAAGTCGGTGAGGGCATCAAGGCCTCTGGCGTCCCTCGCGACCAGATCTGGGTTACCACCAAGCTGAACAACCCCGACCACAAGCGCGTCAGCGAAGCCATTGCCGACAGCTTGGCCAATCTCGGCACTGACTATGTCGACCTGTACCTCATCCACTGGCCCGCCTCTACGGTGCCTGGCGAGAAGAAGATCTATGAGGACTGGGACTATGTCGACACCTGGCGCGAGATGCAGAAGCTGGTTGATACTGGCAAGGTCCGCAACATTGGTGTCTCCAACTTTGCCATTCAGCACCTCGACAGACTGCTCAGCCACGAGAGCTGCAAGGTGTGTTCTTTTTTGTTTTATAGTTCTTCTTGAGCATCGAACTTATCATCTCTCTCGTTTGTAGGTTGTCCCCGCTGTGAACCAGATTGAGCTGCACCCCTGCAACCCCAGCCCCAAGCTCGTTGCCTACAACTCCTCCAAGGGCATCCACAGCACCGGCTACTCGTGCCTCGGCTCCACCAACTCTCCTCTCTACACCAACGAGAAGCTGCTTTCTCTCGCCAAGGCCAAGGGCAAGACTGTCCAGCAGGTCCTGCTCGTCTGGGGTATCCAGAAGGGCTGGAGCGTCATCCCCAAGAGTGTCAACCCTGAGCGCGTCCAGGCCAACTTTGACATTGACGGCTGGAGCTTGACTGACGAGGAAGTTGCCGCCATTGATGCCATGCCTGAGCGCTTCAAGGTCTGCGATGACGGCTGGCTACCTATCAAGGTCTTTTTCGGCGACGACGAGTAAAATGTTGTCATTGATGTAGACTCAGTCGCAATAAGATGTCCTTGAAAAAAAAAAAAAGCAGATAGAAAGACTAAACAAAAATGGAATGTATATCTGAAGATCTGTACTCCTGTAATCTATGCCCCAGTGTCACAAGACTCGCTAAGTCTTTTTTAAAAGCAAGCAACGCCTTGGAAGTAAAACAGCTAATATACACAACGCTGCATATGCATCCCCGCCTGCGGCCACCTCTCTATATATAACCCCCAGATTAAAAAAAAAACTTATGCTCGAATCCTGCAAAGAGACAAAACAGCCTGCCAAGGGTGGTGGGAAGCAGGGCAAAGTCAAAGTCAAAGTCAAAGAAAGGTCTTACAACTTGGCCTTTTCTTTCCGCTGCCGCGACCCATCCTGCTCCAGATCCTCACCCATGACCACCGCAACCTGCCTCCTCACCTCGGCCGCCAAAACCTCGGCCTCCTCATCATCCAGCTCCTCCCGCTGTCCCCGTCCAAACATGGTAAAGCTATCCGACAAGCGTCCCGTCGCGCGCAGCTCGGGCCGCGGAATAATATGATAATGCATGTGCGGCACAACCTGCGCCGCCGCCGCGCCATTATTCTGCACCACGTTCCAGTCGTCGACGCCTGTTGCGCGCGCCACCGCCGCCGAGAGCACGCGGACTTGCTCGCCTAGTGCGCGCGCCTCGCCGACGGCTATGTCTGTGAGTTTCGGCCGGTGTGCGCGCGGGCAGATGAGCAGGTGGCCGCGGCTTAGCGGCATGATGTCGAGGAAGGCGATTAGGAGCGGCGTCGAGAGGACGATGAAGGATGATGGTGTTGTTGCGTCGGGGGGTATTGAGGAAGACGAGGGCGGGTGGAGAGGGTCGTAGGGCGCGTGTGTTGCTGCGATGGTGCAGAATGGACAGGATGCGTCTGAGGGTAGGGGTTGTGATGGGTCGAACATTGTGTGTGCGGTTGTTTGTGTCGACGGCTGGTAGATGTCGACTGGTTGTTTTGTATGTATTATGAGGGTGGTAGACGGAGCAAGAAAGGGAAGAAAGATACCGCAAGACGTAGAATCGTTTTATGAGCCTGCTGTAAAGGAGTGGCGGCGGGTAGCGAGGGTAATGAGAGTTGAAATGGTGAAAATGTTTGTTGCAAGATTGATGCAATTTGGACCCTGCGCTTGGTGTTGAGCTTCCCCAGACCGAGGTTGACGGTTGCTTGCCGGCCCACTTTTCGGCTTTATAAGGTCAAGCCGACAATGTACCTTACCCATCACAGCAGAATAGTAGGTACATGTCTATGCTCTGCCTTGATTACAGCATGTAATTACAAATTAAATAGTAGAAATATGCGGCACCAATAGGGATAATTATTATGTCAGTTCCCCTTTGGACATGATTCATTTTGTGGCTTGTAAGCAGTCAATATAATGCCGTGTGCACCAATTTCGCAGAAGTCTCATACAAAGTACTCCGTAGGGATGTCTTAGCTACCTAAGGTACCTAAGGTATCATGTTGTTCCCTCAATGTGGCTGGGTTACGAAATTCAACTACCAAGACAGTCGCATATCAATTTCCCCACCTTCCAGCGGAGCGCTTACATATAACCTCAACTCTAGTCTTATAATTGGCTTATCTCTACGACCCTGAGAATGGAAATGACATCGCGAAAACTTGCAGCTGGATCTGTGCCTCAAAATTGTTCGTACTTATAATTTTGCGCACCGTACGCAACGACACGGCAGAAGCGGCAGTCAAGGCTCACCAGCTCCAAAATGGGTCGCCATTTGCGTCCTTGCGCCCAAACAGTCGAATAACCCTTCCGGTAGCGAAGCGGCCATGACGTCGCTGACGCCAAAGGGGTCAATAACGAAAAGACGCCAGGCGGTACGAGTCGCGTGTGAGTTTTGCAAACGGAAAAGAGTCAAGGTATTTGCTCCGCAGCTCAGATCAATCGGAATTTCGACTTAAATTGTCTCCTAAATATAGTGCGACGGCATCCGACCGAAATGCCAGAATTGCATAGCGAGACGAGCACCCTGTAATTACGATGCAGCACCCGATCAGACGAGAGCGACTGCCCTGAAAGAGGAGGTGGAACGCCTACGAGCTGATAACACTGCTCTAATGGAAATATTTTGGCGTCTCCAAACCACGGCCACAGAAAGCGCCCAGACATTCTTGGAGTTCGTTAGGCGCAGTAAGTCACTCGATGTTCGCTCCCTTACGGGATATTTTTACGATGAACGTCTACAAGACGAAACGGATGAGGTCAATGGCTTGCCCGATGGCGAACCACAGCTTCCAACAGTAGAGAAGCAAGAGAGCCGACAGACCCTCGAGTCCCTCACATCCGCCAAGTCCAGCGGGATCTACACATCGCCGCGGCCCGGATTTTCAGTCAATTGCATCACAGTCTCTGCCGTCCGAGAGGCGGTTGAAACGTTTATGCAGTCTGCAGGAGGACTTTTCCGCGTGTTCACGAAAGCGGAAGTCTCTGATACCGTCAACGAAGCATTCAAAGACTGTTTGCGACCTGACGAAGCAAACTTTATAAAGATAATTGGACGAGAGGCCGGCCCATTGCGCAGGGTTCAACTTGTGGAGATATGTGGCATGGCTGCTGTAGGCACACTGTACCTACGACTTTCACGACAGCAGTGCGACACGCCTTCGTCGGAATCAGCCAATGTCTTATACACGATAACTAGGCATTTACTAGAGGTCTCTATAGCGTTCAGTCCATTGCGAGCCATGAAAATATGTGCGTTGCTCGCAATGTATAATATCGTGCTAAAAGGCACTGTTGCTCTCGCGTATATTGGTAGGTTTACATTCTTGTCTGCTCCAGATGCCACACACTAAAATGTATGACAGAACTCGGACTAAGCCTCGGTCGATCTCATGGGATCCATTCCGCGTCGCCGCCGTCGAATGTCCAGGCGCGGGATTTCCTAGAGTATAAAAGAGTCTGGAACACTCTCCTCCTTTTCTCATGGTATATTCTTCGCTTATCTTGGCCATACCCCCAAAGCTCTCAGCTGATGATGGGGGGAACAGCTGGCTGAATGCGTCTTTGGGACATACATGTGCAACAGCAGCGCAAGAGACACAAATTCAGCAGGTAGACATGGAGAAGGATCTGGCAGACGATATCCAGGCCGAAATAATGAAAGTCACAGTTATCAAGAGTCGAATCATTCGAACTATGGCTGGAGGCGTTTCTCTTCATCACTTTCCAATCGACAAGTTTCGCAGGGAACTTAGAGAGCTGCATCAGGCTATGCCGTCGGAAATAGCTATCGGCAGAGTGTTTGACGATCAGCGGCCATCGCCACTGCGGGCAAATACCTTCTACCTTCATTTATTCTACTTGTCGGCGATGCAACTCCTACACCGACGAGTCATTCTACATACAGAAGAATCCAGGCAGAGCTCGTCCGCCAAAGAAGCAATTCGAGAGGGCCTGGTTGCTGCGAAAATGGCTGCAAGAGTTCTTTCGCTCATGCGTCTTGAAGGAACTATTGTCCAAATTTGCTGGTTATGCATGTCCGTATTCCAGCCAGGGTTTTATGCGCGAGCTAACGGTTTTCGAATAGCTTCTCATCATACACTACAGCAATCATCCTCCTACAAGCGGCCGTCCAGAAGGTCGTTACTGGACATAGCCGTTCTGCCTGTATCAGTGACTTGACGCTAGTTGAGAGCTGTATACATATTCTGCACTACTGTGCGCAGGTGGACGGAGTTGCTTCAGACTTTGAAGGCAAACTACGAACGTACCAAAATGTGATTTGTGACGCGGCTGGTTACACAATAGGTGACGGATCTAATGACAATCACTGGGAGACGACCCAGGAGGAAGGCTCGGTGGATTATCTCCTCGAAACGCCGACCGGCGATGAAACTCTTGATAAAGCGGCGCGCGACCTACTGCGGTTAAGCCAGATGCCATTTACCGACGCGCTTGAGCTCACATCAAGTGAGCAGGCCACAACACCTCAAAGACGCGCCCTAGTTAATTGGGCAGAAGCGGCATTGGGTTCATCAAACGAATGGGTTGCCGAGCTACAGCACGGCGTGTGCACCCGTGTCGCCGAGACTGTTAGCACCGAGGCATGCAACGACGATATCATCGGAATATTGTCCACGTTCAGACCGGGGCAATTTGTCTCAGCAGACGGGCACTTCCCTTGGGAGACATTCACGCCGCAACCATTCTAGAGCCCATTTTGCACATCGTATTATGTGAATTAAAAGGCTATGGACTACCGTTGAAGAAAGAGTGTTCAGTTAAAGCCGGGAACAGGTACATGTATAAGGTATCAATCCTTGCCATTGCGCCTGTTTATATAATTACGACAACGCATACATGCGCAGAGCAATGCTAGTCCAATTTACGGGGGAGGACAAGAAGCTGATGGCATCCGCGCGTCATACGTAGAATATGATCGACATACGCATGAATGGAGAGACCTCTGTAAATTGTACCAGTCTCGACTGGGAAATAAGCCCATTAATGCTTGACTGGCTGCTACACAGACTTACAAAAGAGGAAGATATGACTCGACCGGAGATGGCCAAGACTCTATATGGAAAGTTTGGTGTAGACGTATCAGCCCCGTGCTATGCAGATCGCATGGAATAACGTGGGAGATAATAAATTGATAATAAACGGCTTTAAAATGGGATTGGAACTTTTTCGCTCTTCACGATTTTCCCATTACGATAATCAGCCGTGTCTCGCGCAGTACCTACCTAGTCACACACCACCAATGCCCGAGCTCTACTCACCGCCCCAGTTCTGCCGGACAATTTCTCAACAAGGCCCCACCGCCGCCCGCATCTTTTCGCAAGCCACGCCGCCCATGTATCACCGCCCAGGCAACATTTCCAACCTCGACCAAAAAAAAAAAACGACAAATACCACGAACAGCTATCTTTTTTCGCCCTATCTATTCCCCGCCGATAACAAGACGGAAAAACAATAAAACAATAACACAAAACAAAAATGCCTCGTGAGGAATACCAAGTCCCTACCGCAACCTCTGGCGCCGCAGTCGGAGGAGCTCGCGGCGCAACGCACGACGTCGGCCGCCACGATGCCCGCAGCGTCATGACTTACCTCTGCGGCGACTGCGGCGGTACTGTGTCGCTGGGAAAGGATGCGCTTGTTGCGTGCCCGCATTGTGCGGGGCGTGTGCTGTACAAGGAGCGTACAAAGAGGTAAATGTGGCTTGTTTTTGATGATGATGATGGAACGGGGGCTATGGTGCTAACTTGCTTTTTTTTTTGATAGAATGGTTCAGTTTGAGGCGCGATAGATTCCATCTGTATGCGATAAGACGGATTATGCTTTCGGAGATGCGCCAAGAGATTTGAGTACTGTTTAAGAAACGGAAACGGAGCAAAGGAAAGCAAAAGAACAGAAAAGTGGTTAATGGGTACATGAGCTGGTGCTTGGAGTTTGGGATGAGAGTGTGCTGGAAAATGCCCCTCTTGAGATTTTATTATTTACACGCGTCAAAGTATTTCCATGTTATGAATCAATCATAAAAAAGAGCAGCCCTATACTTTTTCAATGTTTTATTGCTATTCACGCCTATTCTTAGGCTTTTATATTTCCTTGTATATCATGGCATTGAAAACAAAACACCCAACGCCGTACACAACATTTCTTTTTTACCGCTGCTTGTGCAGGTACTTTGCAAAACTAGCATCCGAAAGGACCGAATCCTCATTATCTCTCATCGCAGCCTGGTACCGCTCCTGCAGCGTACCTTGATCGCCTCCATCCTCTGAATCTTCCTCGTCACCGCTGCTCTCAACCTCATCATCCGGGCCTGGGGCTTTGCTAGCGCCACTTTGATCAACAGACATGTCCTGCATCATTTTATCCAGTTCCTTGTCGCGCGACTTTTGCTTTTCCTCTTGGCGCTCTTGGCGCTTGCGTTCCAGCTCGGGGAGGTAGTCGCGTAGAAACTCGCCCTTCTTCTCCTCGACTGCGGCAAAGAACTCGTCCATGCCTGTGCCTAGACGGGAGCTGACGCCAACCATGCTTAGGTGCGAGTAGAATTCTTCCAGCATTAGACTCATCGAGTTCAAGAGACTGCCCACGTAGCCGCTTCCGCCGTGGCTGCCACCTTCTGCGCCGCCTAATTGGTCAGATTCTTCGTCCTTTCGCAGCGCCTCTTGGAACGCTTCGAAATCAGTCATCCACTCTCTTGCAAATTCGGCATCCTTGACGTCAGTCTTGTTGAAGACGAGAATCATGGGAAGCTTGGTCTTGTATAGAATAGAGCATGCGTAGAGCATGTTGGACATGAATGTCGACGTGGATGTAGTTCGAGGAGTGTCAATAACGTAGGCAATAACAGTCGGGAAAGATGACGCCAGGGATTCAAGCAAGATGGTCCCCGATGCAGACCATACGAAAACTTCAATTTGGCCAGGCGTATCAACCAAAATATGCTCCATGGGCTTTTTGTCGTCGGGCTTGTCGGCTTCGGGCTTCGCTCGCTTCTCCAGCAAGTTGACAATCTGATCAACCTTTGTGGCAAACAAGTTCAAAGATGTCAGAATACCGCCGTTCGGTCCTAGGTTATACTGCTTCATGACTTCTTCGTAGTTGACCGAGTCGCGAATGTCAATGTTGGATTCAAACGGCACCGACAGAACTGCGGGGTCGAGGTTAATCACGTAGGGCGGCTTCTGCTTCGAGTGCAAATGCGCATTTACCCGCTGCATGAATGTCGTCTTGCCGGATCCTATTTTCCATCGCTTGTTGTTAGTTCTTGGGACTGGTGCTTGTGGGATACGATCCCATGGTCTTACCTGCCATGCCGACGCACACAATCGTGACGGGTGGCGACGATGCCGACGTCGCATCGCTTGTTGACTCGGACGCCATATTGTATTGGTGTGTAGCACGCAACAAGTCCTAGAGTGTTATGTTTTGGCTTTCGTCCTGGCGCGGCAGTTGTTGAAGATGGCAAAATGTTTTGCGACAAACGGAAGCTCCAAAGCCTGGATGATGTGCCCCACCAAAGTTTTACAGAGGGGCCGACTCCGACTTGGGCTTCCCAATGCGGCAACCACCAACTCGCACCCTGACATCAAGGACTTCTCCGATGATGGGCAATATGGGGACTACTTTGTAAACATTGGAACTTACTTGGCGACAGCATTCGAATGAAAGTCTCCAGGGATTATTTGTATTAGAATATTCTTTACCTGTTTTCCTCTATGCTACCAGCAACTTCACAGCTAGCTTCATTAAACAGCTTCTAATCTACATTGGCCAAAATCACCCCAGCCTTGGCAAAAATTAACCCTCAGTTCCGCTGCTGCGAAAGTTTGCGCACAGCGCAGCATAGTGGTGTGTCAAATCCAAGACATTTTGCGGTAGGCTGGTTGCCTGTATTATGCTGCGCACTTTGACAGCGCCCTCGTCCTCAATCAGAGTGCGTATCGTATGTAGCAGCTCTGGGCTAAACTCGCTATACCACCTGTACTGCCAAGTGACAAGTCGGATGACGGCGGCGACTGTTTCCCGTGTGTTTTTAGACTTTTCGTATACGCGCAACACGCCAGCCAACGCCTTTGGACTGAAGCGCAAGGACAGACATGCACGATACGCCTCGACGGCCTCGTCAAAGTGTTGCAGGCGCTCGGCGAGAGCACCGAGAATCTCCCATTCTTCTGCAGACTTTCTGTATTGCATTTGCTGAGCTCGGAACTGCGCCATCTGCGTGCGCCATATTGTGTAGACCCGCAGGTCCTCGTAGAGCACCATGAACAAGCTGTCTAACCACCGTTCACAAAGGCGCTTCGTGTTCAGTTTAGAAAGCGGCTCATCGTTGCTTGCGCTCTGAGACAAGTGTTAGCTAACCTTTCTTCTAGAGCTGATTGGTTTTGAAACTTACTGCATCATGCTCGACCTTTACCACCTTGGGGTCAATTGTGTTTGATGGACGCTCGACCTCATCGTTGCCATTTGCCGCAGCTTGTGAGGTAGAAGCTTCTTCCTGTGCATCCGTCTCCTCATCTTCGCCGTCTGAATCGTTGTTCCCATTTGCTCTCGGGTCAGGAGTTCCACGTAAAGCATCGAGACTCGGACTTCGCTTGGCCGCAGGATAAGACGACTCTTGCTTTTCGGTTCGGTACTCATCCTCCATTACAAATACGGTGCTCCTAATTTTGAGGAGCTGGTCCCAACCGATCTTGGACGTCATTTCAGTAAGAATGCTGTACGCATCTTTAAAGGTTCCACGATATCCTGCAGCTCTAAGGCTCAGCAGACTATGGTCCACCTGTTCAGAGTATCTCGACTCTGGTTCGCTATCGATTTCGTCGAGTCGCGTCTCGGTAAGAATAGGCAGATGAACGTCTTTGGGGTCGGGCATAAGTGGTGCGTCCTTGTCTTGGTAAGTGAACATTGGGCAGGAGTTGAGAATTGTCAACGCATTTTCCCAGTCTTCCATGGCCACATAAACCTGCGCCAGGCGAGCCCATGTACCAAATTCACTGGGCGCTGCGATAGTACTTCGATCCGCGCAGCCCTGCGCCATTTTCAGTCTGTCATCCCTAACCTCGGGTGTTTCAGCCTTCTGCGCCTTCTCGAGGAGGAACTCGGCCTGCGTGTCGAGCATGACATAATCCATAGGCGTCTCCTGTAGCGAATGATACAGAGTCTTGACGCCTGAAACTTCCTCGTTACCCATGAACATGACCTTGGCAAGTAGAGACGATACTTCTACACTCTGGGTGCGCAGTTTCTCGAACAGATTAATGCCAGAGGCATACCGGCCTGTCGTCTGAAGATACTTAAGGAGTCCCGAAGTCAAGTGATTCGACACATTGGTTGGTACCTGAACTACAGAGTCCGACCCCAGCTGCCATCCTATAAATAGTCAGTATCAAAATATAAGAGGTTTGTAAACTCGACAGCATACCTCGGAAGAACAGCTGTTCGGCAGCGTGGAGGAAACGGTGCTCGGTCTCGGTATTTGTCACGGGATTAAATCGGCGAACGCCCATAATCTTTCGGATCGTATCACCGCTTCCATCATCGGCATACGAGTAGGCACGGAGGACGCTGCAGAGATAAGTCTCCAGCCAGAGCTCGTCAGATGCCTTGCGCTTCTCGCCTCGTTCGTCAACGCAGTAGCTTTCGACAGTACCCGGGATCGAGACATGAACTCTCATGTCCAAACGAGAAAAGGCATTGTAACAGCTAGAGAGGAAATTAGCATCATGGTCTGCCTGAACCGCAAATTTCTTACCAGAAAAGTCCTTCAACAATCTTGGAAGTCGCGTTCGCGGTGTGTTCCTTGTATGTCAACGTATTGATATAGGCAGCAAGGCTAGCTGATGAAGAAGCATCGACACCAGTAACATGATGGTATACGCCAGTCTAAATATGTGAGTAAACGTACAAAGGCTCTCGCTAACTCCATCGCATACCTGCTTCCCTGGATTTCTGGTGCCCTGTTTCAGCAAATGGACAAGGTCGGGCGGGCCAAGCTCTCGCAGAGATACAAGGGACTCCGTGCGCGCATCAATCGACTCATGCAAACTCTCTTCTGTGATTCTAATCTCTGGTCAGTTTCGTAGCCTTGTATGTCGCAATTGCTCGTATCGTACTCGGGCACAGCTGGGGCGACCATTGCGACAGCTAGCTCCTTGCGAGCGTGAGTGTGCAGCGCTTGAGTCGCTTGACTGTAGTTCTATCGTTTTTCTGTGTTCAATCTTCAGCAAAACGCTTTCGTATCTGCTTCGCGACCGAAATTGTGAATAAATTGCCACAATATCGAAAGTTATGCAGGACATACGTGTCGAGGGCAATCGTCCACAATCGCAAATGGGGGACTGACGACAGGGGCGTGGCACTGGCAACGGCGGCTCCGTGCCACATGTGGCTGATGCTCTAAGCCTCAATCGCACCAGCCACGCTAGCCATTAGTAGCTCCAGTCGCGACTTAACACGCGCCTCAATTAAAGCAAACCAAGGAGACTATTGCGCTGGAATCCCAGCAATAAATTCCCACCTATCAGCGGATGAGGGGAATAGACTGCTTTCTCTCCGGCAGCGACCATGGTTAGTGATCTTTAATAGCCTTGAGCAGCGACCCGAGTCTAACTTTTACCTTAGCCCGCCTTTCAGGCAATCAACCTCGAGCCGGAGGAGAACGTCGATGAACAGATCGATACCACGAAAGAGCTACATGTGAGGAATTTAAGTCAGCCGGGGTTACTATATATCTGTTCTGACAAACCATACAGGTGGATGAGGCGCTCAAGCTCTTCCAAACGGCTTTGCGCCTGCATGCCCAAGGCCCGCGCAAACGAGCCGAAGCTGCGGCGGCATACGACGAACTGTTCAGATCCGAAATCTTCAAATATCGCGAAGCAAGAACCGAATATGATCGTGCAGAACGCCAGGTTGACGGTCGACCCGATACCTTAGCCCTAGAAGCCTTTTCAGCCGGGCTCGAGATTGACGCTGGAGGCGCAGACGGTATAGCCGCTAGCCTTGCGCAGGCACTATACATTTCTTACAAGAATCATGGACAGTTTTTCCTTGACAAACTGCGAGACGACTCAGACTCAGACTCACAACTGAGGAAATTGGCGAAGCTACCATTCAATGATGGCGCGCGGATGGTACTGGAGAATTGGGTCAAGGCGCTTGACCAGGATCCCTCAGATCCCGAGCTATGGAGAAAAATGTCACGCTTTGCGGCTTCTATCAATAGTGCTCGTATCAAGCGCTATTGTCTAGAAGCGGCCATTGAGCTGGATGATGATCCAACAGTGGAAGAAGTTGAGCCCCCGTCGCTAGCAGAGGGATTGGCTGGTCAGCAGTTGAAGGAGCATCTTGACCTGCTCGACGATACGATGTCTTTGTCGCACCCAAGCATGCTTCCTTGGGTAAAAAAAGATATGCCAACTCTTCTCAAACAGTACCTTGATCCAATTTCGTACCTCCCGGACCCAACCACGCAACTCACGCCTCCACCATCGAGCCCCGTTGTAGAACCAGACAAAATGGAAGAAGACGATGAAAGTGAAGATGAGCGGCCAGATGAACCAATTACCTCGTGGCTCGGAATTGCCGCACTCCTTTCGACCAGTATGGACGATACAGCAAAGATACTGAAGTCATGCAAACAAGCCATGATCGATCTTGGAGACGATAGCCACACCGCAACGGAAATTGCACAAACAACAGAAAAAGATGTGAATGAAGAACCGGAGAAGAAGGCTGATGCCGAAGACTCTAATCTTGAAGCAAACCCCAAAGAGTCGCAAACATCAGAACTATCTGAGGCGGTAAAGAAGGGCACCGAAGAGCCTCAAAAAGAACGTAGTGCGTCAATTCTCACGAGAAAACGATCCCAATCCACCGCTGGGTTCGCCGACGGCGCGGATGATGACAGCGCCATGGAGAAGAGGAGCAAGCGAGTTCGCCGAAGAACAGACATGGCTACTGTTGATGAGCCAGCAGACCCGAATCTTCTTATTGCAAGTCGTCTTCAAGCCTATCAGGAATCTGATCAAAATTTATTCCAGATCACAAGAAACACACTAGAAAGCCTGGGCGTGGAAGACAAGCATACTCTTGACGCTGTGACAAATACTCTACAACGATGCATTTCAGAGGAGCGGCCCGCAAAGTTTTCTCTGATTGCTGCGCAAGACTTGCGAAGTGTATTCGAGAACTTTTCCGACAAAACGGCTATGGTACTGCTTAACAAGAAAGAGCAACCGACGTTAGGCCTATCTTCCTTCTTAGAGCACACCAAATCCGGCTCTCAAGACCAGCTATCCATTCCTGAATTTAACGAGAAGAAAGGTCTCAAACAATTCGCAGAGAAAATCAGCAAGTGTGAGGGTTGGATCACAGGTCACGATATCGCTTACGAATGGGCACTAGAAATTAGCAAAAGCTATGCGGAACTGAAATGGTCCAAATCAATGAAGACAGCTGTTGTCCAGACACTGAACCAAATAGACTCGGTTCTATATGAGCACATTATCGCTGAACTGGAAGTATCAGCAGGCTCCCTGGACCGTCTTTCTCGACTGGAAACCATCATACCGATGCTCTTTGAGCTTCACGTTGATATTTACGAGCGCATCACCAACCCTAGTAGTGCTGTGGACTACGCGACTCGTGTTGAAACGAAACACCGGCTCAACAGATGGACGAATGTGACATCGCATTTTATGCAAATGGTTCGTCGGCCAACAAACGATCCTTTGTGCATTCGCTTTCTCTGGGCTTCCGTCATCGCGTCTGCACTGGCTGATGATCCCGTTCGGGAGCATATCCTCGCAATGTGGACATCATTGCGCGACCTATTGACACAAGAGAAAGTCGAGCCGATATTGCTTCCAAACAATGTCGTGATGCCAACTCTCTCCGCGGCGGCTGCGGATCGGGAAATCTCAAAACTGAACACAATGGATTTCTTCCTCAGTCTATTTAACGAAAAGATGAACAATCCAATTCCCGTTATTGAGATTTTGGAACCAGTTTTGAACCCGTCTTCAGTTCATGCGTCTTCCACCGAAAAAACTGAGAAGACTGGAGATGAAGCAGTAGATGAAGAGAGCACGACTGCTCAAAAGACCGACGAGACGTCCTCAAAGCCGATTTCCGAATGTGCGACCCAAAGCATGCGTGATCTGTGGAAATTTTTGGAAAACAGCAGCACAGAACTACGCCTTTTCCTATGGTCCCGTCTTGGTGATGCGTACGAGGCTATCGACTATGCTACAAAACGCTATTCTTGCCTTCTTAAGAGTATAGACATGATTGTTGCAGATCTTGAAGGAGACAATTATTCCACTGTGCAGGAAGACTCTCGAAAATTCCTCTTGATGAAAACGTTGAAAGCACTAGATGAGCTTCTAGTCCAGGCATTAACGTCGGCGCTGAACGAGACCAGTGCTTTCGATATCCTGGACGAAAATCACATTAAAGAAAGCGCCAGTTCGTTAACCAGGCTGATTTGTATTTTGCATTCCGTTTCCCTGCTTGAGGATGAACTCAGAGTCGGCCTCTTGACTGCAAAGTCAAATAACTCGACCTTTCAAAACTTGCTGAACAAGGTTCGCGAGATGCAAGTCCGATCATGGTGCTTACTGTATACCATGTTCAAGCACGGCCTTCCACTCAACGAGTCCAACTTGCAGCCAGACAGTGATCTCGCCAACTTTTTGGCAGCTGTCCATCTATCCATTGGCCACCGCAAGTTCTGCAAGGCATCAAACAAGGTGTTCCTCAAGATGATGCGTGTGGAATTACTGCAGCTGAAGGATGTCGAGCACTGGGAAGATTATCTTGGGCAAGTATTGTACGATCTATATGGACTGAAACTTGGCGTCGGCATCTGGGAGCTTCAAGATCATGGGTGTCCATTTGAAAAGCTCGAAAAGCGCCAGACTATGCAGCTGGTCGACAAAGTCATGACACTCGCGAAGCGCATGCCTATGAGAGATTTGCTAAAGTCAGACCTCAAGACGACAATTGATCACATGCAATCGACGATCGGTCAGACAAAGTCCACGCCTCAGATGATACACAACTTGCGCAACTTTACCGAGATATTGAAGAAGCCAATACACCCTTTGCGCCTTTATCGTGCCCTTTCTGGTAGCATTGCTGTTGACTCTGTCACAGTAAACACGCCAGAAGCTACACTCGCCAACCATGGCTGGTTTTACTTGCTGGGTATGATAGCGTTGTCAAAGTTTAAAGGCGTCGATTTGAATCGTCGGCAGACCCCGGGCGCTACAGACGATCTACGAACAGGTGCAACCTTCTTGCGCTCGCAGCTGCAATTTACAGCAGATAGATGGGACGCATGGTTCCGTTTGGCAGAATGCTTTGACTATGAACTAGACGAGGCAGTATTATGGACGGCGGATAAAATCAACAAAGACCGCCCCGAGCTGGTCAGGTTCCAACGCAGCGCCATCCATTGCTATACCCTGGCACTCTCCTACAGTCGCCACAGAGCAATCGACACTTCGGATGGCGATCCTCTATATGATCTTTACTACAAGTTCGCTTTGCGCTTGTATTCATCCAGCCGAGAGCCTTTTGCGGTGGAGCCATTCCAGCACGCTGAGCAAGAACGCTTCTTCATCGAAGAGTCGGGGTCTGGTACATTCAAATCGATCGTTCACGACCAAATGCCGGAGTACAAAATCTGGAAGTTTGCGGCTAAAGTGTTCAAAATGGCGATCGAACGGAAACCAAGTAACTGGAAGAGTCACTACATGCTTGGAAAATGCTACTGGAAAATGTTCCGCACACCGGAGGACAAACTGGACGAGAAAGACAAGCAATCAAAGGTCACAGTGAAAATGGTGCTAGACGTGCTCAGGAAGTCGATACAAGTTGCCCATAAGCCCCGAAAGTCCAAGAGCGATCCTATTCTTGAACCGCACTACAAAATTGTATCTGTGTTGCACAAGATGGTCATTGGTGGCCACATACCAGCTGCAGAGGCGGCGGAGACTCTTGCTGGACAGCCATTTGGCGTCAAGGTTGACCCGGATGCCCACTGGGCCTCATTTTCCGAACCGGAAGACTGGGAAGAATACATCATTCGAAACTTGGTGAAGCTACGAGACAAGGACAAATCTAACTGGCACCACCGGATCGTTATGCGACATGCAAAGATTCTCTTTGACGATGACATTTCAAGCGATAATACCGACGCATATGCTTCTGCCAAGGCGGCCTTTGGTATTCTTCGGGACAACATGTTCACCAAAACCATGGTGATGAACGTGTGGAAGTGTGATGCAGAGCGGCCAGGTCGACATCATGTATTTACCGAGCAGTATATTCGGTTTATGACAAAGCTTTTGTCCATCTTGAAGGACCCTGTTAACATGGAGCTGTTGCTACGCAGGTTGCGGAAGAAAGGCGCAGACTTCTATCACTTTGGTGATCTGTGGCACTACTGCGTTGTCGCTTATGTCAATCTCATACGACAAGCACATGGTATTGTCTCCGTTACAGATGATGCTTTCAAATCTCTCTCAATTGAAGAATTTGAAATTATAAGCGAGCGGATTACTGATTGGGCCGCCAGTGATGCTGAACACGTCTCGGCATTTACCTGTATGAAGGAAGCTGTTGAGGTCAAGAAGCTTAATGGCGGTTTAATGAAGGCAGCTCCCATCGATGACCTCATCAACGACTGTTATTCAAAGATATATATTGATATCGCAGGTACTTTACCAGGGGAAGAGCTCAGCAAAATTATTGCTCAGCGCAACGAAGCAAAGGAGGTGGCAACCCGTCTCGAATCAGAGGCGGTCACTGAACAGAGTGATGGCAAGCCAGCAGGCTCCATCACAAATCTGCTAAACCCCACATCTGGCCACGGCAGCGTCGCGGGAACGGCGACGCCGGCTGAGGGGGAGAAGACCGAGGCAGACAAGGGAGAAGCAGTACCACGCCGGAAGATGGGTGTCCGGCGACCTGACATCCTTCGCAAAGCTGAACAGGCTGTCACGCATGCTCTGGAGCCCAAGTCGGCTACAACGAAGAGCCGTAAGGGCAGTATGTCGAGTGGCAAGCGAGGCAGTCAAACGCCAAACCCGGATAATAGCGACAACGATAGCGATGAAGATGGTCCGGATGCACAAGTCCGTCGCGAAGCCGAAGAAGGGCATGATGAAGAAATGCAAAACGCGAGTGAGAACATGGACGATTCTGGCGATAGCGATCTCAGTGATGCCCCTGAAGGGTACGACGAGGACGTTTCCGAGGGTCTCTTATTTGCTAATCGGCGCAAAAGCCGAGGCAGTGCCGCAAGCGTTGAAGATACAACTGCTATAAATGCCAATGACGGGGGCGTAGATGATCATGAGGATGAAGCCGACGAGAATATGGATGAGGTCGGTGACTATGACGAAGGTGATGAACATGAAGTGGTGGATGGCGAAGAGGAACATAACGAAGAAGAAGAGGAGGAGGGTGATGAAGGCGTTGAGCAAGAGGGCGAGGAAGAACTGGTAGAAGGAGAGGAAGGAGAGGAAGTAGACGAAGAAGAAGGTGAAGAAGGAGAGGAGGGCGAAGAAGGGGAGGAAGAGGGTGAAGAGGAAGAGGGCGCAGAAGAAGAGGTTGAAGAGGAAGAGGGTGAAGAGGAAGAAGGTGGAGAGGAAGAAGGTGGAGAGGAAGAAGGTGAAGAAGGGGAGGAGGAAGAGGGTGAAGAAGGAGAAGAAGAAGATGATGAAGAAGGTGAGGAAGAAGAGGGTGAAGAAGGGGAGGAGGAGGGCGAGGAGGAAGAGGGCGAGGAAGAAGAGGGTGAGGAGGAAGAGGGTGAAGAGGAAGATGAAGAAGTAGAAGAGGAGGAGGGAGAGGGCGAAGATGAGGACGATGGCGAAGAGCGTGAGGAAGATGAAGGGGAGGGCGAGGAAATGGAAGAGGATGAAGACGGCGAGGAAGGCGAAGACGAAGATGAAGAAATGGCTGAGGCCGACGAAGAAGGTGATGCGGAAGAGGAAGAAGATGATGAGGAGGAGGAAGAGGAAGAGGAAGAGGAGTAGGGCACTCTTCATGACCAACATACAGGATCGGATCGGCGTTGTTTTTCGTTCCATATTTTTTGTGTTAATTTTGGGCGCACGGCGTATACATGGGGGTATTCACCACGGAGGTTTTTACATTATTGCCATAACAAAATTCTTGCATCAATGCAAACAAAAACCTGTTAATACCATCTACTTTATTATAACATTTGTGGATGTCTATATGTTTCAATCTGTGTCTGCG
This sequence comes from Lecanicillium sp. LEC01, assembly GCA_002242745.2. NCBI lineage: Eukaryota > Fungi > Ascomycota > Sordariomycetes > Hypocreales > Cordycipitaceae > Lecanicillium > Lecanicillium sp. LEC01. The sequence continues at coordinate 215,444 of NIWZ02000015.1, read as the reverse complement.
TGTCTTTGTATAGGTATGTAAATCAAGTCAAAACCGTGGTTTTCTGGTCTCCAATACACCAGGTCACCCCGCCCGTTATATTGAAAGATGTTCATTCTTTCTTCCTTTGCGCCGTCTAGGGTATTTCATGATAAATGCACTTTTTATTCTCTTTTTTCAATTTGTTTGGTAATTGTTTTTTCTCTTCGTTGTTTGTTTGTTTGGTTAGGTTAACCTTCTTCTTGGTCCATGTTGTCGCGCCTGCGTCTTCCGCCATCTCTGCCTCGCCTGCTGGTAGCGGTGCGGTTATTGCGCGCCTCTGTAATGGCCTTCATCTCAATGCGTGCCTGTCGCTGTGCCTCCTCGACGCGGGCCTGGAAAGTCATGACTTCTTCCTTTTCGGATGGGTACACGGCTAGTTCTTTGCCCAGTGCAGCCTCGATACGCTTGAATAGCTCGATATCATATTGTGTGACCATGCTCAACGCGACACCAGACTTTCCGGCACGAGCGGTACGGCCGACTCTGTGGATGTAGGTTTTTGAGTCTTGGGGGATGTCGTAGTTGAGTACTACGTCGACCTTGGGAATATCGAGACCACGGGCTGCGACGTCGGTGGCGACGAGAATGTCGCGCGTGCCGCCGCGAAACTTGTTGAGTGCGCCAAGACGGGCAGACTGTGAGAGCTGGCCGTGGAGAGGAATAGCGCCAAAGCCGAGGGTGCGGAGGAGGATAGCCACACGCTGTGCCTCGAAGACGGTGCGGGTGAAGATTATAGTGGACTTGCCGGCGAAGTCATTGACCAGGTAGATGAGATAGGTATCCTTCCTGACGTGCGGGACGAAGAGGTAGTGCTGAAGGAGGGTTGCGACGGTCTGGTACTTGTTTGAACTGACGCTTATGCGTACGGGATCGCGCAAACTGGCTCGCTGGAGGGACTCGACTCGCGAGCTCATGGTTGCGGAGAAGAGATATGTGCGACGCTCGCGGGGGACAAACTTGAGCAGCTTGTCGATGCTGGGACCAAAGTCCATGTCTAGCAGACGATCGGCTTCGTCCATGACGAGGTATTTGAGGGTTCTCAGCGAGAAACCTTTTGTCTTTTCGAGGTGGTCGACCAGTCGGCCGGGAGTAGCGACAATAACGTGTGGTTTCTTGCCGAGTGCAATGGACTGGGGAACCATGTCCAGACCGCCGACGATGACGGCGCAGCGTAGCGAGATGAGTGCTCCGAGGGCTTCAAAAGTCTGGCCGATCTGTGCTGCCAGTTCGCGGGTCGGGGCGAGTACGAGGCCAAACAGAGGCTGGGGCTTATCGAGAAGAGCCTGGAGCATCGGTAGGGCAAACGCAGCCGTCTTTCCGCTACCAGTTTCTGCGAGACCGATTACATCGCGTCCTTGCAGGGCGACAGGGATAGATTTCGTCTGGATTGCCGTGGGGGTCTTGTAGCCAAGGGCGTCGCACGATTCGCAGAGGGAGTCTATTATACCCTGAAGCGGTGTTAGTATCACACGAGAAAAGTCTCAGGGCTGTGAATAACATACCAGGTCTTTGAAGGTCTTTGGTTCTTGTTCGGCTTCTTCGCCAGCAGGAGCTTCGAGAGTCGCAGATTCATCTTCAGACTCAGAATTGCTCTCTGAGGCCGGATTAACCTGTTTTTGACGCTTTGGAGCCGCCTCTTGGGCTTCCTGTCTTCGTTTTACGCCAGGCATTTTGGTGTTTGTGTGTATGACTCTTCGCTTAATTCTTAAAAATCGAAAAGTCCAAAGTCAAAGTTGAGTTATGGTCGCCTGCCCAAGGAAAATTTTGGTGGGGCCGTTACTAGCGCACGTGTGATAGTGGCTTATCGCCGGTCCCCTCCAAACTTTTTTTTTCCTGGGCAGCAGTCTCTTTGCTAGCGTCAGTGCCGTTGGGGGAGCTTTTCAGACCATTACCAGTTTTTCTTCCTCTATTCTAGTTTCCTCTTTACGCTCAGTTGGACGGAAATACTGCGTTGATATACAATGGCGCGTCGCAGAGTCAAGAAGAGAACCCATCTGGGGGCAAATAACCCAGAGCCGAATGCTCCTGGCCATGCCTCTGCCCGCGATCCAAAGAGCATGGTGATTCGCATTGGCGCCGGTGAAGTCGGATCCAGCGTCAGCCAGCTTGCGACCGATGTGCGAAAGGTCATGGAGCCTGGCACAGCGAGTCGATTGAAGGAACGCCGCGCGAATAAGCTCAAGGATTATCTCGTCATGTGTGGTTCGCTGGGCGTGACGCACTTGATGCTGTTTTCTCGCTCCGAGAGCGGCAACACCAATTTGAGAATTGCGCTGACGCCGCGTGGTCCGACGATGAATTTCCGTGTCGATAAATACTCCCTCTGCAGAGATGTTCAAAAGATTCAAAAACACCCCAAAGGCATGGGCAAGGAATTCCTTACGCCGCCTCTGGTAAGTCGATGTCGCGCTCTAGAAGTTAAGATCTATTACTAACAATTCCTTAGCTGGTCATGAACAACATGACTAGTCCGGGCGCCGATAACAACTCCAAAGTACCAAAGCATCTCGAATCATTAGCGACTACTGCATTCCGATCCCTCTTCCCTCCAATCAACCCACAAGCCACGCCGCTCAAGTCAATCCGCCGTGTAGTCCTGCTAGAGCGTGAACAGTCCGAGGAAGACGACGGAACATTTATTCTAAACTTTAGACACTATGCCATAACAACACGAACAACTGGTGTTTCCAAGCAGCTTCGCAGAATCAATGCCGCCGAGAAGCTGATGACGACAAAGAATAGCCGACAGGGCCACATGCCCAACCTCGGAAAGCTGCAAGATATTGCCGACTATATGGGCACTGGCGAGGGTGATGGATACATGACTGATGCTACCAGCGGAAGTGAAGCCGATACCGACGCTGAAGTCGAAGTTCTTGACACCGCTCCCAGGAAAGTTCTGTCTGCCAAGGCACGCATGGCTGCTGAGCAAAATGGCCAGGCAGAGCCGGCAGAGGATGGCAACGTGGAGCGCAGAGCAGTGAAGCTTGTCGAACTGGGACCGCGTATGCGCCTGCGCTTGACCAAGGTTGAAGATGGTCTCTGCGGTGGCAAGATTATGTGGCACGAGTATATCCACAAGAGCAAGGAAGAGGTCAAGGAAATTGAGAAGCGCTGGGCGAAGCGCCGACAAGAAAAGGAGTCACGCCGAAGCGAACAAAGAGCCAACGTCGAGCGTAAAAAGGCCGAGAAGGAGGCCAGAAAGGGCACCAAAGGCGGCGATGATGAGGACGAGGATGAAGATATGGAAGATTACAGCGACTATGATGACTTTGATAGCGAAGGACTTGCCGGCGATGCTGAATATCAAGTCAATGAAAATGCCGAAAATGATGGGGAATGGGAGGATGAAGAAGAGGAGATTGGAAAGGATAGGTAGAGAGTGTGCATTTTGTCGTCTGGCGTTTTGGAGCTGCAATGTCCATATGGGGGGTTGTATAATGAATTCAGTCTGATTTATATCTCTGCCTGCAAGTACTGCGTGTTTGAGCACCATTCTCACTTTTGATAACATGCTCAAATACCAATCTGTCGCTTTATACTGGATGATAAACACTTTACTTTGACTGTTTTTTGAGCAACATACTTGTCGCTGATGGGCACAACTGATTGAGACGATGGTCTTCAGAATTTGTAAGGAGCCAAACACCAGATAGCTGAGATTCGGCTTAACTATATATTCGTAGACATCTCAATTAGCCAGCGTACATTATCGAAGCTGTGAATTGCTCGTAAACCTGGGTAACGGCGCTGCTCGGCCAACCGTTGTTGGCTGCAGCCTCAGCTTTACTAGTGAGAATACGGAAGGTCAGACGGCTCTTCGGCACGCGACCCAACGGCCGGTCCTGGCGCCGCCCTTAATCTCAACAATATCGCGAAGCGTATTTTATTTCCAAAGCTTCACACTTGTCACTTATAAGCTGTTTAATCAATAAAGCGGTTCTTGATGCCATAATGTTTCGCATTGTTGGTACCAGGAAGACCCTGTTGTCTACCCCCGCTCAACGCGTCGTCGTAAGCCATCTTGCGGCAGAGTCGAGGCGCTATGCCTCTCAGAGCGGCCAAGCTGCCAACGGCTCAAACCGGCCACTAGTTGCAGCAGGAGTTGCACTCCTAGGTGTTTCAGGTGTATACCTGCTGTCCAAGCCGCGACAGTCATTCGCCAAGTGCAGTGATCATGGCTCGGATGCACCTGCTATTGACCCGAATGCTGCAGAGGATATCACGTCTCCGGTCAAGATCTATACGCTTGAAGAGGCAGATCAGAAGATCCGGGAGGGCGCAGAGTCGTTCAAGTTTGAGGGCAAGTATGGCCAGGGCCGCGTGGATGTGACCAGGCTTGGGAGTAATACTCGCGTTGAAGACGAATGGGACGTTGGTTTTGGAGAAGGCGTCGGGGCCCAAAAGACGCTATATGCTGGCGTATATGACGGTCACGCGTAAGTTGCTCTGCTCTCAACATGATGATACAGATACTAATCAACAAACTCGTTTAGCGGATGGGCGACGTCAGCTGTCCTGCGCAAGACTCTGATCCCAGCCGTGTCATCGGCGTTGGCGCCACTGGCTGCGTCGGTGCCTGAAGACGCCATCGACACAGCCATCAAGCGCGCTTTTGAACGTTTGGACGACGCCATTATGAATCAGGGCAAAGATGCATCAAATACAGCTACTGAGCAAGGTTCCGCTGATGCAATCGCGGCCCTTGCCCCGGCAATTGCCGGCTCCTGTGCTCTACTCACTGTATACGATGTAACGACGTCAACGCTGCGAACAGCCGTGACTGGCGACTCACGTGCCGTCTTGGGCTCCTGGTCCAAGGACAAGAAGAAGCATGTTTCCGATGCCCTCAGCAAAGACCAAACTGGTTTCAATGAGGCAGAGGTCAAGAGATTGGATGAGGAGCACCCCGGAGAAAAAGACAAGATTCTCAATCTCAAGAGCGGTCGTCTTATTGGACTAGCTGTCACAAGAGCATTTGGAGATCATCGTTGGAAGTGGCCAAGCGAGTTCACCAACAGCGTCCATGAAAAGTTTTATGGCTTTTCTCCACGCCCGCACACAAACACCCCTCCATACCTGACGGCGAGGCCCGAAGTGACTACCAGGACCGTTAAATCTGATGATTTTGTCATCATGGCGTCTGACGGTCTGTGGGATGTAATTTCCAGTGAAGATGCCGTCGAGTGCGTTTCGCAGTGGCTGACGGCGCGCAAGGCAGGAAAACCTCGGCCAGTGAAGAATGTCAAATCGGAATTTACATCTGAGTACAAGGCCACACCAGACTATTTTGCGATTGAAGACATGGATAACGCGGCTGTATGCCTGGTCAAGAATGCGCTGGGTGGCAGTCGGCGAGAGATGTTTCGTGGCTTGGTTACGACGTACGCGCCTCAAAGTAGGTATGCGCGCGATGATATTACTGTTCAGGTAATTTTCTTCAAGGATCCTTACCTAAAAAAGTAAAAGAAAGTGATAGACTTATCACCGCTTGCATCAATCAAAATTTCAGACTTTGCTTTTCGCTTCTTATTTATTTAGCTCATTAACAGGGCCGAAGGGCCGACCAGTTTCCAACAAAGCCTTGACGTTCTCAAAGCACTCACGATGAGCTTTCTTCAAGGCCACCTTTGTCATGCCACCCATATGTGGCTGGCAGATGACCTTGTCGCTTGTTCTAAAGTAATCCTTGATGTTCGGCTCATTGCAGAAAACATCCAGTCCAGCGCGAGCGAGCTTGCCACTCTCCAGTGCCACGATCAATGCATCCTCTTCGACCACTTGTCCCCTGGATGTATTCACTAAAAAGGACCCATCTTTCATAGCTGCGAATTGCTCTGTTGACATCAAGCCCATGGTAGACTTGTTCAGGGGACAATGCAGCGACACGACCTCCGCCTCAGACAAAAGCTGCATTAGCGACGAACAATATGTCGCACTCAACTTCTTCTCCTCGTCCGCACTCAGCTGGTTTCTGTTGTAGTATTTTATGCGCATGTTGAACGCCGCAGCTCTCTTGGCGAGATATTTTCCAATCGTGCCCATGCCGACAATTCCTAGCGTCATATCTGTCGTGTCAAGGCTCGGCATCACGCCGTTGTACCAGCCACCTTCACGTGCCCCTTTTTCCGCGCGGTAGGTATCGCGCACCGTGGCGAGAATGAGATACATTGCCATGCTGGCGGTAGCTTCGCCGACTGCGTCGAGGGTGTTGCAGAACCATATCTTGTTGCGTGTCATCCAGTCCACGTCAAACTCACTGTAGCCTGCCCATGTTGAAGCAATTATGCGACACGTAGGTACCAAGCACCCTAGCAGCTCGTTGTTAAACGGTTGGTAAGGTGGTGCGTCAACGGCGACGATGAATGCATCTACAGGGCCCAATGCTTGAATAAAGAGCGGGAGGTTGGCAACCGCGTCTTGACGTGTCGGAGATTCGAATACCTGATCAATCGGTATATGTTCATGCATGTAATAGTAAACTTCACTGACTTACATGGATGTCCATAATCTTGCCCATCTCCTCGAGGTACTGGGCTCCGGCGTGGTCCGGCTTACCGAAGACCACGACAATAGGTCGTTGGGAAGACGATGGAGACATATCTGTACAGCTGCAAAGTTTCTGGAATGAGATCGCTGTCAATGTTAAAGCCTGCAGGTATGATTTTGTTAAGAAAAACACTCGCAATCATATCGAGCGTAGGGCGCATGTGTTGACAGATTGACATGTAGCGCCGGCTGGAATCGGGACTCCGCTCCGCGACCGGTGGCCGAAGAACCCGCATTACCCCAGTCCGTCCGGTCCGGTAGCAAGACTTACCCGGGAGCTCATCGAATCATACTTTCTTACCAGCACAGTATTCCCAAAGTTGACATGCGATATAAATTGAGATCTTAAAGAGAAAAGACGTCCAAATGCAAGATCTTACAGGATGGCTTGATCATTGAGGTGGTGTAGACTTGCGATATAAGTTGAATCAATGTAGCAGCTTGTGGTGTTTCTACGTTGCCTTGTGATTGATGTGGAGTCAAATAAAATATCAAGTATGCTGCCAGATTTCATAATATTACTCTGAAATATAATTATTCTGCTGCAAACTAAAATATTCAACTTACTCGGCCAACCCATTAAGGATTGCAGCAAGGCCCTTCAAAAGAGGGGACAAGACACCCTTGCGGAAGCCATCGACAAGTGAACCAAGTGTCTTAACAAGGTTGGGCACCAAGTCTGGCAAAGTCTTTCCAACTACTTTACCCAGAGCTGTGACAAGATCGCCAAGAATACCAACGATGGCTTTGACGACGGTCGAAAGAGCCTTGCTGAGGCCAAGTAGATTGACTGCTCCCTTGATAGTAGAGAGGACCTCGCAGAGAAGTGCAGCTGTGCCATCGAGAAGTTCCTCAAAGTCACATAGTTCAACCTCAACACCAATAGAGCCAAGGACATCATGAAGAACAGCGGAGAGCTTCAGCTGAACAGCATCCAGCTCAAGGGCGACACGAGCGGAAGCATCGACCTTGGAGACCTCTCCAGATTCGACGGCAGCAAGTGTAACGTCTTAGTTATGTTAGTCTTATGTAAGTAGGATGACTGGATAGTGTTACGCACTGATTGCTGCAGTGTTGGCTTGAATACTGCTCAACCCGTCGGAGAGTCGTTCAGATAGATCATTGACGGATTGAATTTCGACATCACGCTTTGTTGGCGCAGAAAGAGTTTCGATAATAGAGTCAAAACCACCTTCGCTGAGAAGACCCTCGAGTTGGCCCAGTATGTCGGCGATGTCATTGGCAGGACTAGGGGCGGGGCTAGCCAACACGGAGGCTGCAAGAGCTGATACTGTAAAGAAGATTGCCTTCATCTTTGCTGTTAATGGTTTGGCAGAGGATAATTCGGTGCGATATCCTGCTGAGAATGGGCTTGTCGTTGGAATTAATACGTGACAGATATAGGTGTGGAAGTTGTGGCAGCGCCACGGCTGTTTATAGTTCTACAAAGGCAATACTTGGTAGGTCCAACTCGCTCAGCTTAGTTCGCCAAGCCTGGATAGTCTACCGGCTGCAAATTTGCTTGCTGGGACTTTGCCATTGCAAAAATCTGTCTTGATCACAGTCAGGTACTCATATGGCTTCAATCTGCCGTGGCGCAAACAGCAGCCTGGGAATAACGCTAGCTAGTGTGTGCTTCATTTAAATGTGGCTTGCAAACAAGTTTCAAGGGATTCAACCACTAATAAACAAGGAAAACGCTTATTTGCCGCTGGACACAAGGCATTGTTCTGCTAGCACATGTGCGATATCATCTAGTTGCCTCGGCCAGATGCTACGCTGATCTACACAATGCCGGTGGGATCCGGCACCACCCATAAAAAATTAGGGTATTAAAGGCTTTTACATCCCAAGTCCCTGATAACAATCCCAGTCACAATATAATAACACTATTTTAGTCGTTGCATGATGCATCACATGTGAGTTCACCGAGGTTGGTAGGACTACATATGTACGGTGGCAGTATTTAGTGCCACTTTCGCAACCTGGGTCTTAATTACAAGAACAATGCAGTTTACAGATGTGAGTCTTCACCGATTTGTTAATTTGGTCCTACCAGGTTTGCCAATATGGCACTACGTGGCATTTGCACACTGACACTCACATTGCTAGTTGCTCTCAGCGACGCGGCCGCAACACCACAACACCATGAATCGGATCTCGCCCAAGTCTCAGCCCCAACACCTCCTACCCACGATCCGTTTTACGATGTACCGGGTGAGCTGGAATGCATTGAACCAGGAACGATCCTGCGCCACCGAGCGCCTCCAAGCCCACTTGGAAATTTTGGCAATGCCATGAAGTTAGATTCAAGCCATCAGATACTATACCGCACAACTGACAGCAAAGGCAATGCGACTGCTACTGTCTTGACAGTCTTCATCCCACACAAGGTTGACTTATCAAAAGTACTTTCCTACCAGGTTGCGGAAGACGCGGCATTTCTGGACTGTGCTCCGTCGCATGCCTTCCAGCTACGACATGAGACCAAAGGGACGTTTCTCACCGAAGCTGAGCTGATACTCATACAGTTTGCGCTCAGTAAAGGATGGGTTGTCATCTCGCCGGACTTTCTCGGACCGAACGCGGCCTTTCTTGCAAACCAACTCGCAGGAAGTGCTGTGCTGGACGGCGTGCGCGCAGCAATTAACTCTGGCTCGTTCACAGGCATCAACAATGCGCCGACTGTGACCCTGTGGGGGTACTCTGGCGGTAGTCTTGCGTCACTCTGGGCAGCTGAGATGCAGCCTCATTATGCTCCTGAATTGCAGATTGCAGGCGCAGCTGTTGGCGGTATAGTACCGAACATTACGACTGTCGTCACCAAGGCTAACGGCACACCTTTCGCTGGGCTGATACCAGCCGGAGTCTTGGGGCTGTTGAACCAATACCCGGAGCTTACGCCCATCCTTGATGAGCATCTCTTACCTGAGCACCGCGAAGAATTTTACAGAGCCCGAAAACAGTGTCTCATGACGAACACTCAAGTGTATGCGAATAAGGACATTGTCGGCATGTTTGACGATAGGACACTGGTATACACAAATCCTATTGCTGTGGAAATTCAGGCTAAAAACGCTCTTGGACACGGAGTCCCCAAAATCCCGCTTTATGTATACAAGGCTATCGGAGATGAAGTCAGTCCAATTGCTGAAACTGATGCACTGGTGGACAAGTACTGCGCGGGCGGGACGAGTGTGCAATATCACCGAGCCATTCTCTCCAATCATATTAATCTCGCCATATTCGGGTCATTCGGGGCGCTTGCCTGGCTGACTGATACTATGAACGGGAAAAATAAGCAAAAGGGCTGTACTAGGAAATAAGAGTGCAGAGCAGGGTTCCGGTACCACACTGCTGACACGGGATATATACGAGTTGAAGCCTGCGTGCTGCATAGCGCCGAATACCGCTGAGAGACTCAGCAAGAGCCACAATGGATAGGGCGAATTTGGTATTCGGAGCCTGAGAAAATATACTTGAACCACATAAAAGTATACATTGCTACGGCCACAGACGGCTGTTGTACAACAATCGCCGACTCGCTTACCCGTCCTGCAAGACGGTTTGACCAAGCATGTCATATCAGTTGCCGCGGAGTTACCAGGCAGAGAGCAAGCTTGCATTACTCCGTCCGCAGCTAGGCTGCATTTAGAAGAAAATACGTAGAGTACGAGTGCATCTGTTTTCTATCTGACCCAAGCAGAGTCGCGGCTTTGCTTCAATTGCCTGCCTCGAGCGTAAGGAGATAAAACTAAATGAAACAATCAAAATAGTAGTTTAGTCCTATGTGAGACTCGTCCCGAATAGCACAGTAGCTTATCGACTAATATTTTATGGAGTACTGTGCATAGTGACGAAGAATAGGCAGCATCATCGTCGTGCATATGAGCGTTATCTCCACACCATCACTATTAGCTGTATGCATTGCACCATTCGCCTGGCAATCTGCAGGAGACATGACGAGACATGGCGACAGCAGCATTGCCGTCTAAGTTGAACCCACTCGATACGGGGGAGGAAAATAAACACTGGGAAATACCAGGGGCTTGCATTGAACCCCTGTAATATGTCGCCGCTCGCCGTTGAGTTCGCGTCCCATCGGCCAAGCCATCCCAAGCAGGTAGTGCTACGACTTGGGGCGAGTCGGACGCGGCGGAACATTCAGCGCCCACCGTGGTACATGGCAAAATCCGAAGCATAAAATTGCCTGATCAAGGCATGACGACTGAGCCACGATCTTAGCTGGACCGCAGATTTGAGGCCGAAAGCCGTCGTGTGTCCTGCTCGCAAACGACGAACCAATAATGCTTTGTAGGCGAAGTGAAGGCTGAAGTTATCAAGATACACAGAAGCTTGACTTCCGGGCAAGCCGGCCGGTGAAGACGGCACAATGGGCGAGCGGCTGCCCGTGCAGCTGTGCTGAAAACTGCATTGTATGTGCATAGTAATTGCCAGCCGGACAAGTGTGACACATCTTTTCTTTGTGGAAGACGTTGGGAAGAACATTCATCGCATCCCTCCCCTGTCCTTGCGGCTGGACCCCACGGTCAACGCCGGAAGACACTGATCAACCCACCTGAACAGGGGTGTAAGACGGCAAGCCTCGCTTTAAAGGACCCTGTGAATGCCCACCCTCCACAAAGAATCTGCAGGAGCTTCTCTGGGCGGCCAACGCAGGAGTGCTAAGTAAGCATGGTGTCAGACGGTGCAATGTTGCAACGACTCAATTGAGTTGACGCAAAAACTTTTTGGAATTTAATACTTTAGATGCCCATGTTCCAAACTTAAAACGTAATCCATTCCTAGTCAGACTTTTCCAAGCATAAAATTAAGAGTTGCTTTGAACCCTTGTTTTGCTCCACAATCTTCCTTCTCCAGTATGACAAAGCAATCATCCTCGATTGATGCCGCCACTACTGGCTCAATTCAGTCTATCAGATCATCTTGTGACCGCTGCCGTTTCCACAAACTCAAGTGCAGTGTACCTTCTGAGAATCGTGGCTCTCAAGCATGCGAACGATGTACTCGTGCAAAGGTACCTTGTATATTTGGACGACGGCGACGAGCGAATCGCTCGGGCGATGATAAGAAACGGTCGACACAAGCTGCTACACAAGCGCAACAGTCTGAAGATGTATCTGCTTCAATGCCAAGTCCACCATCGACTTCGGCGTCCATTTCTGCGCTAGGCGGTGATATTACACCACCAGATGCGCAACTGTCTGGTCAATCTACAGCGAGTAAGCCAGACGCAACAGCTCCTGCAACCTCCGTTCCGTTTACTAGTCAGCCATGGGAGAGTATCATGACTGGTATAAATGATGACTATGATATTATACCGGCAGAGCACAACAATAGCAATTCATGGGAGTGGCTTCAGCAAGGCTTTGGCCTGGACAATACTTACATGCTAGACAACCCGGCCCTGGATCCTGCGGTGTGGTCACCTCCAACAGCAATCTTGCCGACCTTGATAAGCCATTCTTCAGAAGCCTCTTTGAATGATTGTTCCAAGTCTGGCTCCAATGTTCCCGTCCACAGGATCCTGTCACTCATTGCCGATATGCAACACCGGATGAAGTTTCTGGAACAAGGCCCGTGGCAGGGGGATTGTACCCGGAGCCTTAGCGATTATCCGGTGGGAACTATCCTGCATCTTTCCCAGGAGTTTGGTGCTATTGCAGGTCCAATCCTTCACATGGCTAGAATTGCAGATATCAACAGCCTGCCAGTGGCCATAGATGATAGCAACGGAGCGGAGGATATGCTTAAAGGCGTCGATACGGCCACTATCATGCTCGTTCTGGGGGGATATATGTGGCTGGTCCGCATATATGGAGTCGTACTAGGACATTTTCAAGCTCATCTTAGCCGAATATCCGTGGCTGGGAGTGAGATTGACCAAACCGCACCGTCCCTTGCCCCGAACGCGAGCCCGACTCTCCAACTGGGTGAGCTGCCAAGTTCCAATACCGCACCAGATCTCGGACGCATTCACACTGCGTTAGGGCTGCTCCTTGGTGCCTTGAACGACGTTGAGGAACAACTTGGACGCGGAGGAGCCGTGGCCCGCAACCTAGTTGTGACGTTGTTGACGCAAGAGGGTCTTCCAAAGGCTGGTCATGTTCGAGATGAGTGTGATGCCTTAAGTGGCAAAGTGCAGTCGGTGAAGGAGTTGTTACGCGAGAAAATGGGTTTTTGATGACCGCCGAATGAACTTGCAATTTGTTTCTGTGCCTTGGAATATATATGTATTTTATTTGGTAGTTACGTTCCCCGGTCCCCCCTTTTTCTCTTTAGATATAGATACGCCGTATACATTAGGTGCAGGTATTTCTGTTACATTGTTTCACAAGATGGATGATCATTGTGTGTCTTCAGTAGCAACATGACGTACACATTGACGTATCATGGTAGTGCACTGCCCGTCTTGCTTTGTGGTTGGGAAGTTAAGCCAACGCATGATGGCATAGCTCCCTGCTTGTTCCCGCCTGTGCGCCTGCATCTGCCATGGGGATCTGGCTCGGAATACGGTACAGCAAGTATAACCCACCCGAGCACCGAACACCTCCTCGTAATCCCATACCGTTCAAGGATACCGTGCAGGTACTAAATACAGTTACAAGGATTAATGTTAGCGCTTCCCGCTAGGCGGCCGACTACCGACTAGAGCATCTAAAAAGCCCCCTACGAAGCCACTTACAGACAGACCTTCATTCCTTCTTCTTGGCCACTAAATTATTCCACGCGTTCAGCTGCTGTGAGCTGCTGTTTCGCCTTGGCATGCATAACTTAAAGTAGACATGGCTGTTTCCGCATCTCCGCATGGGAGGCCGCCAACTGCTTAATTTTTCGATTTCTGAACTTTTTGGGCCTTTGCTTTCAGCTGGAGGTTATGCATGGAGCATTTCACCGAAAATGGTGGTGTCGTATCCACCCCCGGCAATCTGAGCCTTCGAGTCGCGCCACCGGTTCAGTTACAAGCGTGACGCGGCCTGATTATTGTTGTTGATGACTGCTGACGTGGACTCTTTTCCCATGGCCATAGTATTGATGCACAGCTGCGAGTGCCTTATACATACCATGCAGCCACTCAGTCTTCCTGCCGTATTCATTTGTGCCTGAAGCCTCACAGTGAATAACTCGGGCCAGAAGTGGCCGAATTCTTCCGAACTCTACCGATAGTCGCGATATTATGCGCCCTTTCCGCGCGGAAACAACGAAGAGTAATGTGTGTAATGTAATAGGGCATGGAAATTACTCGACAGTCGCTTTCTCCAGAGAAACTCTAGATTCGGGGAAACTAGCCGGGAGTATCGAACTATGTGGAATTTGACCGTAATTCTCGTAAATGTAAATAAGGCACTTGGACAGGTGGTCACTCTTGTTATTGACAATCAGCACATCGACTTTTGGCTAGGCAAAGTGTCTTATCCTGAATAATCAATTATTTACAATGGCTGCTGTTGCAACTGCTACGCAAATTGCTCTCGTCGGAGGGACAGACGGAGATATTGTTCTATCAAATTCCGCTCCGTTACCACCGTCACCACTCGAGGATGATCAGGTTGCAGTCTCCGTCCGGGCAGTCTCACTCAACCCAGTGGACACGAAAATGACTGGCGGATATCATACCACAGGTGCCATCTCTGGCTGCGAGTTTGCGGGTGTTGTCACTGCGGCCGGAACTATTGCGACTCGGGAATGGAACATCCGCCCAGGTGACCGTGTAAGTGCCGCTATCATGGGCATGAACCCGCTACGGCCCCGAATCGGCGCGTTTGCAGAGCATGCTGTTGCACCGGCTCGCTGCGTTCTCAAAATGCGGGATGATTGGGACTTTGCAAAGTCTGCTGGAATCGGCAATGCGTGGTACACGGTAGCTTGGGCATTGTTCCATGTCATGGGTCTCCCAGCCGGACCAGAGTTGGAGCCGCTGAACACTGAACTTCCGCCTCCCGAATTAGATGGCCCCAAGATCAATATCAATAACTTCGGACCAGCTGGAACCAAGAAGATGACTGTCTTAGTCAGTGGCGGATCTAGTTCGACTGGTACTTGTGCGATCCAGTTGCTTAAAATGGCTGGTTTCAACGTGGTCGCTACGTGCTCTGAACGCAATTTCGACCTTGTCCGCTCGTACGGCGCAGATGCCGTGTTTAGCCACTCTGCACCGACAACAGCTGCGGAAATTAAAACATACACGCGTAACGGTTTACGACTTGCCCTCGACTGCATCACTACTCTCGATACTACTCGTCTATGCTACGAATCATTTGGTCGATCTGGGGGACGCTATGTCGCTCTCGATCCTTATAGTGAAGCTATGGCTGCTACTCGGGCAGCAATTCGGCCGGACTGGGTTCTTGGTCCAGAGATGATTGGTGAGGATGTTGGGTGGCCAGCACCTCATGGCCGCAAGGCAAACCCGACCGCCAAACGATTCTGTGACTCGTGGAACCGTACATTACAAGGGTTATTGGATCGAGGATTGATTCGTACGCATCCACAGCGCATTCGCGACACCGGACTGGCAGGTGCACTCGAGGGTTTCGAAGACATTCGATCAAAGAGAGTGTCGGGTGAGAAGCTAATCTATACGCTCTAGATGATTTACGATATTTAGGCAGCGTCAATATTACATAGATTGGCAAAATCAACATTTTGTACCTCATGTTTTTAATTTTACACAACTTGCCATTGCCTTTATTTTTGTAAATTCCAATCTGTATGTGCCGATGTGGAAGTTCGGCGAAGGTGGTTAAATCTTTCGTCAGCTCTCTGGCAAAATACGGAGTAATTCGGTAGCTTGTAATTTTATGGAAAGGATTATATCCGAAACTCTCGTTGAGATGCTGTTATTGCGACTTTTTTTCAGCAAGCATTGACTGTAGACTATTCGATATAGGCAAAGTGTTTACACCCTCTTCTCCTCATAAAACTTGCTTAGCAACTCTTTGTGTCTTACATGGTACTACAGTAACCGCCTAAGACGTGAAGGCATACGCCATTTACAATGCCGTCGACTATGATGCCACCGTACGAGAATGCACTGACGAGCAAGGCTGCGACGGGCCGCCTTTGCAAGGTACAAGAGACTGAAACCATCTAAACAGCAGGGCATATTCAATGCTAATATTCACTTTAGGCTTTCGGAGTCAGACTGGTAACCAATCCACTTGTAGTTCAGCTGGCCAGAAACGCTGGCTTCGACGCCCTATTCATCGATCTTGAGCATTCCACATTGTCACTCGCAGATGCAGGTGCCATTGCATGTGCTGGGCTTCTCAGCGGCATGACACCTTTTGCACGAGTGCCATACCAGTGTGGTATGGGCTTTGTGCAGCAACTTCTCGATGCTGGGGCAATGGGCATTATCTTCCCACATATACACACAGCTGCAGATGCAAAGGCCGCCGTCGACACTTGCAAATTTCCGCCGCTTGGCAAAAGGTCAATGTGGGCACAACAGCCGGTTCTTGAAATGCGTATTACACCGCTACACAAGATTGTTGAAGTGTGCGACACGTCAGCTTCGTCCGTGGTTGTAATGATTGAGGCCGCAGACAGTATTGAGAATGTCGATGCCATTGCGTCGGTGGAAGGAGTTGACGTACTCCTTGTTGGATGTATCGATCTCTCAACGGATATGGGCATTCCGGGAAAATTTGAGTCGGACAGGTTCTGCTCTGCACTAGAGGCTGTTAGTAAGGCCTGTATCCGACATGGAAAGCTGATGGGCCTCGCCGGCCTTTACAATAACAAAAAGATGCAAGACTGGGCAATCAACACTCTGCAGGTAAGGTTCATGCTTTGCCAGCAGGACTCAAATGTACTTGCACTAGGTGCCATTGAGTGCGCCGCAGGTGTGAACGCCGTCGACAGGACTGTCCTGCCAAATTGAATTTGCATGAACAATGTCGTTGGATATGGATTATAGGCTCTCCTTTCTTATACTTTTCTTCTTTTTTCTTCCTTTTTCTTTTTTTTTCTTTGTCAAATTACTTCGTTAGAAAGCAATTTTTATGCTATATTATTCTTGCCGCTAGGTGTAAACAAATCAACCGGAATTATTGAAAGCTGAGGATGAATCAAGTTAATGTTCTCACTATTCTGTACGGTGTTCTACGAGCAGCAGTCGTGATTGCAGCTTGCAGTATATCGCATAACGAAAGGGTTTATGAAAATACTTTCTTTTAGCAATCACAATTACCTAAAAAGCACACATATTTGACATCAAATAAAACATTATGACCTCTAAATACGAACTTAGAATTACAGCAGCATTTCCTCCAAAATCGCCATCAACATTGGGTCCTGTATTAACGCCTGCTTACAATCTTGTTCCCGTTTTCGTCTTCAACAATCAAGTTCTGAGCAGTGAAGAACCACTCAAACAAACCCGCACGTTTGGCCAACCCAACCCAGTGAAGAACCGAAACAGTTGGCAGGCTGCGTTGTGCGCTGTTCTCAGTCCGAGCAAACATTTCTTCTGCGTAAATGGCCAGCGCATCCGTTCTCATTCTCTCAGTACCAGCATGGGTTATGATTTTGAAGTTGCTGTGAGCACTTGTGGAAACAGTGGAATATGACACGGAGTCAGCCACGCTGTCCACGGAAGTCAGGTCAATGATGCCTCCAAAGTTGGCAAAGTCTGGCCGAACACCAAGTTCCTTGGACAGCGTCAACATACTCTCCGCCACGGCTGCCTCTGTCTTTGCCATGCAATCTAGCCCCACACCCTCTTTAGACGTTTCCGTTGGTCGATGCATTGTAACTCGAAGGCCAGTTTCTTGCGCGACGCGGGAAAGGTATCTTTCTGCAACCCACTTCGATGACATGTATCCATCACCAGCATTGGGGCGTGGCAATGACGAGTTAGCTTCGGATTCATACTCAGAGAGGACGCCAGAGCTCATGACATGAAGGCTTGCTCCGGATCGAAGGCAAAATCTGGCTAGAGCTTTGGCTGTGTCGACGTTGACTGACTTCACAGCGTGGTAGCCGTCCCAGAAGTTGCGATCAGCCGCGCAGTGCAGTACAATATCAACGTCCGAAATATCATCATCTGCAGGCAAGGACGGTAGGTTGGCAGACATGATCTGGACTTTATCGCTTGTATTGGTGAACGCTTTTTCCATGTCGCGCCCATCAACAGGACGAACGAGACACACAATTCGTGACACGCGATCATCATTTGCGAGGCGAGGTATGATGCGGCGACCGAGAGAACCAGTAGCGCCAGTGAGAAGGATTGAAAGCCCTTTGGTGACACTAGAGCTCTTTTCACGCCACTGTAGCTTATCTTGGCCGGCAAGCTCAATTTCCTTGTCCCAATCGACACTACTAGCGCCGTCGTCAAGCAGAGCCGCCATGCTACCAAGCTCAGGAGCGCTCATCAACTTGCTCAGCCTTGGGGCATCATGAAACTCACGCCGCATGGCAGCTTGTAGCTTCACAAGGAGAAGTGAGTTTCCGCCTGAGCGGAAAAAGTCCGATCGTGGGCCAAGTCCAGTCGTCCCGTTCGAGGGAGGCAACAGATTCTTCCAGAGATCGACCAGACGCAACTCAGTGGCTGTGAGAGTTCTGGCTTGTTCGGTCATAGCAGTCTCCAACTTAGGCAGCTCGGAAGCTTGTAGCGCTTTTCGATCAACCTTATGGTGAGATGTAAGCGGCAGCTTTTCAAGTGGCACGATGACCGCCGGGCACATGTATTGTGGTAAACAAAGTGGCAGACGCGCTCGGAGTTTGTCAACGACTTCAGCCATCTCGCTGTCGCTGTTTGCTTTGCTTTTAACCACGACATGTGCGACCAAGAACCCGTCGTGCTCATTATCCCCACGCAAAGTTACAACGGCATCAGAGATGGCACCAGAGGATTCTTTGACCATGACGCTCTCAATTTCCGCCAGTTCAATACGGAAGCCTCGTAGCTTGACTTGCGTGTCGCCAGCAATGCGTCCCTCGACTGTAAGGTAACCCTTAGCATTTAGGCGACCGTAGTCACCTGTACGGTACATTTTCCCCCAGCCGTTGTCTGACGGTGTGGTAAATGTATCTTGAATGAATGACTTGGCGGTCAGCTCCTTTTGATTGAGATACTCATTATGACCAACACCAGCGCCACCAATTACAATTTCGCCCGGCACACCGTTTGGAACTGGCTGCATGGCATCGTCAACTATGTAAACGGCATAGTTTGGCAAAGGACGGCCGGGGACTGGCACTCGTAGGTCATGATTGCGAACGTCTGCTTCACCTTTCATGGCCGATATTGTCGATTCTGTTGGGCCATAACTGGTGAAAACTTGCAAGTCTGGAATAGCCTTGCAGGCCTTGCGGAAGCCGTCAAGTACAGATGGACCTGCGCGCTCACCCCCAAACCAGGCAGCCTTCCATGAACTACACTGGTGAAGAGTCTCAGGCGCAAATCTGAACCACATGTCGTACTCAGAAGGAGTCGCTTGTGTCATTGTGACTTTGTTCGCTACCATTAAGCGTGTGACTTCTGCAGGATCACCTCGGGCATCAGCAGGGACGACGAAGAGACAGCCACCAGTGGTGAGCGCGGCAAAAATTTGCACCAGAGAGGCGTCGAAGCTAAGAGCGGTCTGCTGCAGAACAACATCTGCCATGGTACCAACAGACCACTCGGTATGGTAGCCCTCGAGATTTGTGCTAAGCCCAGCGTGTTTGACCACGATGCCTTTTGGCTTCCCGGTTGAGCCACTGGTGAAGATGATGTATGCTGCGTTGTCGGGTAAAGCGGCTGTTGCCAACTTCGGCTGCTCCGAGCAAGCAGGGAGCTTGGACACATTGATGGTGATCATGCTTTTGTCGTCGCAAATTTCGTGAACCTGGTTTGCTGTCTCGGCATCTGTCAACAGAGCGGATGGCTGAGCTGCTTCCACATTGCTCTTTAGTCGTGGTGTACCGTTACGGAGGTCCAAAGGCATGTAGATGGCACCAATGCGCTGAATCGCGAGCAAAGAGCACATCCAATCTGCCGAAGGCATTTGGAAAACACCAACTATAGGCGGAGTGCCATCACCGGGTAATTGCCGACGCAGGGCGTATGAGATGCTCTCCACACGGTTGTCCATTTCTTTGTAAGTCAAACTGCTGCCATATCCATCCTTCAACGCCGGAGAGCAAGGGCGCTCAGAAATAACCTGATCTATGCGGTGCGCAGTCGTAAGTGGCCACTTGGATATCATCTCGGTGCCTGTTTTGGTAGCTATTAGTAAAATTGCGCTTGGTATAAAGAATACAATAACTTACCAAGTCCGATGCCAAGGTCTTTCTTGACCACAGCTATATCCCATTTGGACAGAGTCTGCACCGCAAGCCTATCCCCCTTCGCGACAACCTGCTTTAGAACATTGGCGTAGCTGTTTACCAGGAGCTCTGCCGCCGATGCGTCGTAAAGGGCTTGCTGCACGTGTATGGCTACCATAGCTCCATCATTGCCTTCCATAATCTCGAGAGCCACGTCATATCCGCTCTTAGAAGTATGCCAGTTTTCCTCCCCAATTTTGCAACCGATCCAGTCCTTGTTTGCGTGATCCTTCACAACCAGTCGATAGTCCATGAAAATTTGGAAAATTGGTGCCCATGAGTTCGATCTAGGGACATCAAGCTCATCTAAAAGTAGATCGAACGGCATAGCAGAGTGTGTCAATACGCCATAAGCTCTGTCCCTAGCCACCTCCATCGCCTTACCAAACGACTGCTTATCCGCGCGGTCAAACCGTAGTGGCAGGACATTCAAGAAATTGCCAATGCTTCCCATAAACTTGCTATCGAGTCGATTGGCGTCTGCCAGGCCAATAAAGACTTTGTCCGTTGTCGACGCAGGCAAGAGACGGAAAAGCAAAGCCTGTAGAGCGGCCAGGTAAGCATGGAATGCTGTGGCACGATGTCCTTTTGCGAGTTGTTTCATTTTGGTGGTAATATCAGCTGGAAGGTGAATTTTGGCGACATGTGTGCCATAGCTGTCGAGTGGGGGACGGACTTGTGTTCGAGCAAAAGAAAATAGTTCAATAGGATGTGTGAAATCAGCTGCAGGTAGCATATTTCGATGGTAGTTGATAGCCGCTTTAAAGTTCCCCCCTTCTTGCGCAAGTCGCTGCTGGGCGCCGAATGCTCGTGCTTGAGAGCCATCTGCCAGGGGAGTGAGGCGATTGCCCGGGTTGTTATAGGCTTGTTGAATGTCCAGCATAAGTACACTAAAGCTATGTCCATCCATTGAAATATGGTGCGATCCAATTATAAGAAAATGTTCTGTTTCTGAAAGAGACAAAAGTCGCATGCGGATAGGCACCCAGTCACCTAAGTCCCATACATAATCCCGCATAGCGTCAAGTTCTCTTGTAGCGTCATCGCGAGAGACAATTGTAGCTGTCTCGAGTCTAACTAGTGGTTTGGACAGTATTCCTTGCATCGGTGTTTTGGTATCATCCTCAGACCAAAAGAATCGGGTTCGAAGAGTCTCGTGCCGCAGTGCTGCCGATTCAACAGCTTTGGAAAGGTCATCTACTCGAATGCGGCCCGATAACTTGCCTAAGTAGGCAATGTTGAATGTTGTTGGGTCATCCACGTAGTGGGTAAGGAACCAAAACCGGTTCTGGCCGAATGTCATCTGTTCCGTATGCTCAGTGGACGATTCGACAATCTTTTGGCGCCAACTCTGACCTGTATTTTCTTGATGCTTCTGGAGCTTCATTTGCAACTGACTCTTCTGGTCGAAGATATCGGCTTCGGTTCCCATGGGCGTTTCCAAGGGAGTGGCGTCGAGGGTATCTAGTGGCGTGCCAGATACCGGTGAGCTAGCAGTGTCTGTTCCCGAAGAGGAATTATACTCTCGTGCAGCTTGTTGAATGGCTTGTAGACTGACTTCAGGCTTTTGAGGCACTGCCTGAGCTGGGAGTTCGTTCCCGCCTTCTGCGAGTTTACTGATATCGATAATCTCAACAGGTAGCTTGTCCACCGCTTCTTCTACAAGAACGGCAACAGTTTCCCCAGGACCGAGGATCTTGAGCACAGGAACATCGACGTCCAGTTCTTTCAGGAACCAAGCTCGGACGTCGACGGCCATGATTGAGTCTGCGCCCAATTCCACCAATGAAGACATTGGATCAATTATATCAGTAGACGACATGAGTAGGATTCGTTTCAGTCTGTCAATGAATGTTTCTTGCACGACAGCGACGGCCTCTGCGCGCGTCTTCACAGTAGCCAGACGGGTACGAGGTTTCACCATTTTGCCGGTTCCGCCAGACTGGCCAGCGGACCCTGCTTCACGGTCTTCGAGCAGGAAGTGTCTAAACCTTGGGTCCATACGTAGCTGCGCTTGAATATTCGGGGTGTTGTGGTATGGTTGAAGTCCGGCGACGACTTCAGATATGACATTTGAGCCTGGTCGTCCCGCAAGAATCGCTTCAGCAAATTGTTGGTGCAGATCCTGTTCAGACATATTGCGGTATCCCAGACGAGAGAAGTGATCTTTGTCCAGGCTGGAGCGCTCGAAGAATCCCATACCAGTAACAGAGCCAATGGCCATGTCAGACCCTGCAACGCCGCGAATATCGCGCCGTTGAGCAGCTAGGGCATTCATGAACAGGTTTGCCATGACATATGTAGATTGGCCAGTATTTCCACCAATGTGAGCGAGAGAAGTAAACAAGACAAAGAAGTCCAAAGGCGTGTCGTAAAAGATTTCATCGAGGTACAGACTGCCCTCGACCTTTGGCGGCATTGTTCTTTCTTGAGATGCAAACTCGAGATCGTCAAACATGACATCTTCAAGAATCATAGCGCCGTTGGCAACACCAATTATAGGTGGCATCTCACGACAAATTGTATCATAACAGGCGCGTACTGACTCCCGCCATGTGATATCTGCAGCCATTACCCTGACATCTGCTCCTTGGGCGGCAATTTCCTCGACATAGCGAGGGTCAACCTTTGGAGATCGGCTGCTGAGAACTACATGTCGAGCACCATGGGCGACCATCCAGCTGCAGAGAGACTGCCCAAGCTCGCCTGAAAGCCCAAGAAGGAAGTATGTGCCATCATCACGGAAAATCCTTCCAGTGTCAATAGGTCGCAATGAGACCTTTACAGATTCGGTATTCCAATCCACAATGCTGAACTGTCCATCTACCGCGTTGAAACCACCAGTTTCATTGATAGGGATAACAGCAGGTGCATCAGGAACTTTCTTAGAACGACGTTGCTTTGTGACATCATTCCACGACAGCTTAAGAGCCTGGCCGGCATCTTCAAGGGCAGCAGTTGACGATGCGGAAGGCTCCAACCGGATGTAGTCCGCCAAAGTAGCAGTTGGTGTGTTCTTGGGAAGGCAGTTATGAATCAACTCCATGCCATTTGCAGAGAGATCTATAAACCGAGAGATATCGCGAGGCAAAATTTTCTGGATTAGTCTTGTAGGAAGTCGATCGTGGACGAACACGGTGGTGTCGTCCTGCTTAGCTCGCTTTGTGGAAGACGTGAAAACAGTTTGTACGCCTTCCTTGGCAGCTTCCTTATCCAGAGCATCTCTAATCAGGTCACTGGCTTCATGGACAACGACAGTGCCGGAACTTGGAGAATCAGATAGCATAGTCTTCGCTAACATGGTCGCCACAACATTTCCGAGCACACCGCTGGTGCAGGATGTGGCAGTTGCCTTCATTGTCCGCTCAACTGGTATTTGCATGGAAGACTCAATAGCAGAGTCTGCCAGTCCGAGAAGGTATTCGCCTGAATCCATTTCCGTTCCTGCAAGCAGAGTGAAGAAGCCGGTCTCGCCAATCTTGACGGATTGTATGAGTGAGCGGTGAACTTGAATTGTGACCTGCTTTCTGCTGCGACTATCCGCCTCTCTGGGTAGCCGTAGTGGCGATACAGCACATGGCTTAACGCTCTTCCCATCTGCTGTCGGCTCAAGCAAAACAAGTGTCTCCTGGGGATTTACCTCGCTTGGGACAGTGCGGCGATATGTATTGAACCTATCGTTGGCGTTGGTATGTTGGTAAAGTCGAGGAATAAAGAGCTTCTCGTCGACGTAATGTAGCTCAGGCTCGACGGTAGCAAGCATATTGACGCCCTCTTCTTCCCAGTTCTTGGCCAACTCAAGGCGGACAAGTGACTCAGCGACAACTTGAGACTCCGGCAACTTGTCAAAATCCACAACCTGGAGGTTTAAATGAGGATACTCGAAACGAACGACTCGAGAAAGACCGATCATGGAGGACGAGTATGGGCTCTCATTCCTTGCACCTCGAGTTACCCAAAGGACGGTTCGACTATTTCTCCACAAAACTTTGAGGGCATCCAGCTTGGCTTCTGTGCGCGTTTCCAAAAACTGCTGATCCAACTCGGTCAAGGACAAAATTGAGCTGCCTGGAGCTTGTGGCTTCTCTGTAAGTTCTTCCAACGTCTCAATGTGTGTGATTGTTGAGTACCGAGACTGCAGAGTCACCGTCGTTTCGTTAACAAGCTTCGCAACGGTTGGCGTCCGCCCTCCAACAATGACAAGATTGTTGCTCTGAGGGATCGGAGCATCTGCACTAAGTGGTTCTTGGAGACTGGCAACCTTGTCATCGACAGCGCGACAGACAAGAACTGCATACCACTGCATTTTGCGGTCAAGCGGCGTGTGAGTTTCAACGCCGCTAAATCCGTGTCGTTTCACCAGAGCATCCCACTGACTGACAGTAAAGCATGGTCCATCGCAACGCGTCGGGTCTACTTCAGCACCTGCCCACCATCCAGGCAGGCCGCCCATAGAAGCACCAATACCGAGGAAGTCATTGCCCATAATCTCCAGAAGAACCATGTAGCCGCCGGGGCGAAGAAGGCGTCGTGCATTCGCAATGGTCTCTTCAATCTTGCCCGTCGCGTGCAATGCGTTAGACGCCAGGACCACATCGTATGTGCCTTCCTCGTATCCTTGGTCAGAAGGCGAGTTCTCCATGTTGTATGCGCTGTAAACCATTCGGTCAGAGTATGTAATGAAGCGATCATTGGCACGCTCAAAAAATCCAGCTGAGAGATCTGTAAACGTATAGCTGGAAAATGCGTCACCAAGCTGGGGAAGTATGAAACGCGTAGAGCCTCCAGTGCCGGCACCAACTTCGAATAGGCGCATGCGTGGGTGTCGGTGTGTGATTTGTTTAATAATACGAGCAATCCATACATTGGCGGTATCAAATCCTTCTTCGTAGAATCGATCCAGAAGGCCATCCTTCAACATGTGCTCGATCATACTGCCGTTTTGTCGCATCTCAGTGACAAGATGCTCATTGATGACGCCTAGCAGCTGCATGTCCGCACGGTTATGATGCTTGGCAATCAAGGAACGGATATAGGCTGGCGAGTCGTCCAAGGCCTCTTTTGGCACGGTAGGGTGATTGCCGCGTGCAACACGAGGCACAGTCCTGCTGGTAAAGTCAAGGAGCCGTCTGAAGTGAGGTAGCGCAGACTCCAGCTCGCTAGGTTTAACGTTCTCATAAACGCTGCGTAGAATGTAGAATCCCACGCGCTCGATATTCTGGAAGATAGCCTCCGCTTCAGCAACGTTTATGTTGTCATCAACTACAGCCAACCTGGCATCCGGCTCAGCAAGTTTGTACTCAAAATGTGTGAACAAGCAGGCGTCATCACGGGGACCTGATGCGGCAAAAGGCTGTACCTGTACAGATTCAAACTGAACGAACGCGTTGGAGCTCCCGTCGCCGGCAAACACATCAATGTCAGCCACGACTGGTGCCTCGAGGTCATCTCTGCAAGCAGATTGGTACTGGAAACTGCGGTGTCTCCCGGCACCGCGATCTGTGAAGTAGGGGTTGATAACAACGGATCTGATTCCCGTAGGTACATGGAGAGTCCAGAAACGCTCATCGTGAGGATGGCAGTAAGCAGCAAATGCTGTTTGGAGAGCAGAATCCAGTAAAGCAGGGTGAATTAAAAGCTGATCCTCCCACTTGTCACCGGAGATGTCTTCAATATCACCCGTCGCAAAGCCCTTCTTACGCTGAATGTGCTTGACGCCAGTGAAAGGCGCACTATAGTTATATCCAAGCTTGTTGAACTGGGAGTACAGTCGCGTTGGCTCAGCATTGGCAAGATTGATCTCGTCAGCTCTAACGACAGGGAGTGAGTTTGCCTCAGGTTCATGGAACACCACGCTGATGTTAGTGGTGAAATTCAGCGCGAGAGGGGTGGCGCTGTCATAGGGCAGGCCGGAGTGGCACGTAACACGGCCACTGAGCTCCTCCTCTGTGAACCGAGTAATCTTCATCGAAACTCTTGCTTCCATGCCAACACTTTCATCGCTAAATGCCATTGCCCGACCAATGCTGACATTATCGAGGCTGATTAGTCCTAGCTTCCGATCGGGACCAGCCAGGGCAGCGGCCGCCTCCACAGCCATTGCGAGATAGCCCATGGCAGGGAAGACAGCTTGGCCCTGAAGTGCGTGGCCTTGAAGCCAGCTGTTCTCGGTAGACCGCAAAACATTGCGCCATGAAACTTCATCATCTGCCTCGGTTTCCACACATCGCCTACCAAGCAGGGGATGCAACGGCGCGTGGGCATTTTGGTGGCTACCAGATAGACGCGTCAGGGTATAAAACGAACGCGAGCGGTCAAAGGGATATTGAGGCAGGTCCGCCACGAGATGCCTGGCAGTATGGACCCCAGAAATGAGCTTCTCAAAGCCTCCAAAGTTGACTGAACCGGCTCCAAGCTGAGCCCATACGAAACCAATGGCAGCGGAAAGCTCATCCAAGTCGTTCTTCTGACGGGCGAGAAGTCCTGTGTAGGGGATCTTGTGGCCAACCAACTCCTCAACTGTATCGAGACATGGTCCCTTCAGAGCTGGGTGCGGACCGAACTCTACACCGAGATCGAAAGGGCCTGCCTCAGCAACAGCATTTGCCACGGCCGGTGCAAATAGCACTGCGCCGGTCATGTTATCCACCCAGTACTGCGATTCAACCAGCTCTTTCGTCATAATCTGTCCATCAACAACGCTGGAGAACCATTTGGTGCTGTTGCCAGACTGGACAGTAATATTGCAACGCTCGAGGGCCTCACGGTAAGGCCCGGCGCAAGCTTGCATGTGGTGCGAGTGGTAGGCAGTATCAACCTTCAACTTTCGTGCAAACTTACCTTCGTCCTTAAAGATGACTTCGGCCTCATTGATGGCGTCCTCGTCACCCGAAAGGGTCACACTAGTTGAAGAGTTGCGCGCTGCCACCTGGATTCTTCCTTCGAAGTCATCCATCTCGCAAAACTCTAGTGCATCCTCATATGAAGTACCGGCAGCCATCATGGCGCCCTTGATAGTCTCATCAGATGGAGACCGGGCAAGCTTGGCATAGACACCACGATAGTAGGCGACCCTGATAGCATCAGTTGCAGACAGGAAGCCGGCGGCATATGCCGCTCCAATCTCGCCGGAAGAGTGTCCAACAACAGCGCGCAGATCAATCTCAGCAGCTCTAATCAGGTCGACAAGAATGATTTGTACAGCAGTACACAGCGGCTGGGCAATAGCAGCCTGAGACAATCGCGAAGTTGAAGCCTCAGCTAAGAGCTGATCAACCAGCCTCCACTCAGGTCGGTCACCTTCTGGCAAAGAGGATAGGGCTGCGTCAAGCTCCTCCAGACGCTTGGCGACAAAAGGGGAGGCCTCGATCAACCAAGCACCCATTCTCGGCCATTGTGCACCTTGGCCAGTAAAGACGCCGAGGATACCAGGCTTAGATACATCCGAGTAGCGCGTGTTTATGTCATTGTCACCAGTATTATCAGCGAGCAGGCTCTCAATTTTGCTAATGGCATCTTCCTTTGTCTGCCCAGTGATGGCCTTGCGGAATGTAAAAGTCGAGCGTCGATTTTGCAGTGTATGAGCAACATCACGGAGGCATGTATCAGGGTTGTTGAGAAGATAACCTTGCAAGTCACCCAGCATCGTGCGCAGAGCAGACGATGACGCAGCCGAGATGGTGAGAGGTGTAAATGACGCAGAGTCAACACTTGGGTGCGCTGCGTTCTGATATCCTTCAATGATGGCATGCGCATTGGTGCCGCCAAAGCCTGTCATTGTTAGTCTATCTGGGGCATCCTCCGTTTTTTGTTGCACTACTCACCGAAACTATTAATACTGGCCCTACGAGGCTGGCCATCTACAGTGTCTGGCCACGGCAATGCCTTTGTGGGGACCTTCAGATGTTTGCAGAATGGCGCAACTCGCTCGCTCATGGTGTTGAAATGCAAATTTGGGGCGATGGTTCCATGCTTCATGGCCAGGGCGGTACCAACCAGACTGGCTAGACCAGCTGTGCCTTCAGTATGACTATAATTCAGTTAGTTTCTGTGCTCTCATCTTATCAACTTGGCTACTTACCCAATGACAGTCTTGATTGATCCAACGTAAAGGGGATCGCGAGCTTTCTCAGTTTCGAAAAAAGCACGCGAGATAGCTTCAGCCTCTTGCGGGTCTCCAGCAGGCGTGCCAGTGCCGTGGGCGTGAAAGAATTGGGGGCGGTCCTTGGGGTCATTAATATCAAGACCTGCCCGCCTATATGTCTCGCGAATGAGATCAGACTGAGCCAGGTTACTTGGCATCGTCAAGCCTGGTGTACGGC
This sequence comes from Lecanicillium sp. LEC01, assembly GCA_002242745.2. Classification (NCBI taxonomy): domain Eukaryota; kingdom Fungi; phylum Ascomycota; class Sordariomycetes; order Hypocreales; family Cordycipitaceae; genus Lecanicillium; species Lecanicillium sp. LEC01. The sequence goes on along the minus strand of NIWZ02000015.1, from coordinate 187,212 downwards.
CGTCCTGGTTAACACCAGTCTCGCGGATGATGCAGTCAATATTATCCCCGTCCCTCAATGCTGCACTAAGAGGCTTCAGAATAACGGCCGCAACACCTTCACCGCGGGCATAGCCGTCGGCAGCTGCGTCCCACATCTTGCTGGTACCAGTAGGCGATAACATGTGCAGGTTGCTTTCTGCAATCCACATGCCTTAATTTTGTTACAATACTTAGCTGAAACTATTTCACGAAACGGGGCCATAGAAAACGCCGAAGGACATACCTGGTGCAAGAACCAAATTGGCGCCAGCGGCAATAGCAATTGGGCATTCACCACTGCGGAGGGCGTTGACACCCTGGTGAACAGCAACGAGCGAAGAAGAGCAAGCTGTATCAACGGTCATGCTGGGTCCATGCCAGTCAAAGAAATACGAGATGCGATTGGAGAGAACGGCCCGGCTAGTACCTGTGGCACTGTACGTTGGCACTAGATCCCAGTCGCGGCTATGCATTTGCGACCAGTCGTCGCACATAAGACCAACGTAAACGGCAGTACGTGATCCACGTAAATCTTCAATTGTCTGACCAGCAGTACATCTAGTTTTTGGGCGATAGTTAGAACATGCTGCCTGTTGTTTAAGCGGGAGGGGCAACTTACAGGGATTCGTATACAGTTTCCATCAAAAGACGTTGCTGGGGATCAAGTGCTTCAGCTTCGCCGGGCTGGATATTGAAAAATCCGTTATCAAAACGTGTAACATCTTCCTCGAGAAAGTATGCGTCACGGCAATCAGTCGCACCGTGGTGCGAGCCATTGGCGTGGAAAAAACCAGTAGAGTCAAAGCGACTGGTTGGAACCCGCTGAGAAAGGTCTCGTGGAGACTTTAGCAGATCCCAGAGCTTCGATGGGGAATCCGAGCCGCCAGGGAAGCGGCATGCCATGCCAATGACCGCAATGGGCTCTTTTTGTTGTGAAGTAGTCATGTTAGTTTGTTTTGGGCTCAAGAGTAGCTAGTTGATGCAAAGACGGAGTAGATTCCGGGTTGAGCCAGAGGGGCAAAGTTGTCAAAGCCTTGAGAAAGAGACTGTGGAAAGAAACAAACCGTAGAATAGAAGCGCTGCATGTCTCAAGTATACATAGGTTGAACGTTTCTCAGTAGGGCTGAGACTGCTACACGTGGTCCATGCGAAGAATGGAGAATATCGGCGCTTGAACACCTTTGTGGAATAATGGAACGCTCCAAAATACAACATGTTCGCAGAAATGCAAGTCATCTCAAACCATATCCACCTATGCAAAGCTGAAATCTGTCTCGGCCTCACGTTCGGGGTGGATGAGGTGCTTACCCACAGGTACCGAACATGTCCGATATATGGCGATGCACGCAGAAAAGGTCATACTGGGAAGGAGTCAAGTTGTCCTAGAGTTCAAAGCGAAAAGCAATTAGCTCACCAAGCCACCACGTTTTCCACTTCGCTCACGCCGTAATACGGGTCGGCATGTCACCATAAGTATCTCGTATAAGTCTATCCGAAGTATGTAAGCGAATGGTCGCAGCCCGATTGAGCTCCGCGATTACCACCCTTGCCGGTGGTGTCTGTATAGTAACTTTCCCTACATCAGATGAACACATGTCTAAGATATGCTTGTTTTCCCATCATGCAGCTGAGTTTTGCCAAGTATTGGAGGGACACGGAGATCCGAAGCCGAAGGCCATGATGCAATGGATGGCACATGGGAAGTTAGAGAAGTTGTATTCAGCACAACTTCTTTTACTACCGCTCTGATATAAACTATTACGAAATAGAAATCTTGTATTTCATCTGCTATGAACTGTGCAAAGGTGATTTGTTGTAACGCCTACTTCTTTGGTCTAGTACAATTGTGCACCGTGACCCCACTGGCCTGCCTACTCCGGCAGCACCACTTGCCCTTCATAACCCCATCCCCGAAATTTCTCTCCCGTTCTTACAGATCCTCCAGTGGTGGACACGATGAAACCAGAAGCACCAGCTGCCTTTGGGCTTGGCGGGCCCATGGTCTTGCGGTACCAGGCCCGGTGGTGACGGTCATCAAACAACCAAACTTGCCCATTTTTGGAGCGAAACTCGAGCTGATACCCAAGATTTTGATGTCGAAATGGAGCTGGTAAACCATCCCCTTCATAAAGTCTGCTTATAACGAGGCTATCTTGGCTGGTATCCTCAGACCCTTCTTCTTCTGGGCGAAGCACTCTCGTGGGGGTGCAGACCGGCTGCCCATCGCAATACAGTCTGGCTGTCGCCGTAAGCGGATACTTTTGATCAGCTTTGCCAACCAGCAACATAAACTGCATGAGGTACGGGCCTGATTTGGCGCGCAAGAAGACCGAGTCACTGGCGGCTTTCATCCATCCCTTTGAATCCCATGAACGGTCCATTCCGCCAAAGGCTCGCTCGTCATCTCCCATAACCATCTCTCTTGCAATGATTGTTTCATATTCATTCTTGGAATAAAAAGTCAAGTTGACTGCGGCATCTGCAGTCGCAATAGGGCGCATCCAGTATATTCCGGGTGCTGCCTCAGCCTCCTTCGTTGTCTTTGGCAACGACTCAAATCCCAATGAATCGAGCGTGAGAGTACCTAAGAGCTTTCCTGGAGCATTAAAAGTGACTTTTGCTGTCGAAAGATCCGCCGCCACCTCAAACGATGCATGCGTAGTGCCGTTATCGCTCTGCCATACACCAACGACTCCTCCTTTGGACACATCGGCACTGTCAGATGTGACAAGAGAGCATGGAAACACGAGTGGGTTGCTCCAAACAGTTCCGTCTGCCCAAGTCGCATTGACTGCGATGCGAAATCCGGCTGGTGCTGCTAGCGCGTCTCTGAAGAAGGAAATGGTGATGGCAGTGCTGCCGTCTTCTGCAATTGCATCAAAAAGCCACACCTCAACTGCCGATTTCGCGATTTTATCGGGGAATTTTGCGTATAAGTTGGCATTATTCGGGAGAAAGTCTGCCTCGGGTACTGCATCTTGGGCTATGGAGTTACTGATATGAAACTCCGATGTAAGTGTAGCAGCCATGAGTACCACGATAGTTGGCTAGGGCAAAAGTAATCTGGGAGAAGCCTTATAATCAGAGTTAACCTGAGAAGATTTGAAATTTATTGATAGGGTTAGCTTGCATGGTTTTCGAATGTCAATTCATTGCCGCGTTTTAAATAACGGTTTATTCGACCGGTCGGAGTATTTCGGGGCTAAGTCGTCCACGCAAAAGTTATTCCAAATGCCCGTTCACGCTAATCGTCTATCTGATTGATGTAAATGTTGAGCTGTGCATTTTGCTTTGGCCTACCTAGATTATTGTCGTCCTCGGCCGTCACGTTTGCCAGGAGCCTGCTACCCTGAACTTCCTGTCGAATCCACGGACGGTACCACGGATATAGAACAGTAATATCTACAACTAAGACTGGATGTTTATTTCAGGAGACACAATCATATGCTACCTACAATAAAATTGTGTGAGTTTTTAACACTAAGAATGATACAGAATAGATTGCAATAACACCATCATAGCGCACTATGAGCATACATTGACTGCCCGTGCCATGCCCCCACCACTCACATGGTGTTAGACTTCCAATATGCATCTTTGGATGAAGTATTTTACGCGCGGAACAGATCTCTACACCCTGCGATGGGCACCCAGAGGTAGTATAGCAACTCTTGTTGTCTTCTTGACAGCTGTAGTTGTAATGTCCGCCCCATCCGAAAGGACTGCCACAATGGCTTGTACTACAGCGGTAGAGGACTGAGGCTTGTGGGTGCCGGTTCGGTGAGGTTCCGCACATGCTTCGCCCACCATACTGCAGGGGCCAGGCTGGCTAGGCTCGGACGCGAACTTTATTGGACCTCAGCGATGGTGCTTGGCCACGATGCATGTTTGATTACTCCACTGGAGCCTGACCTTGGCTCAGGTCCGTATACGAGTAAGCGGGGTGAGTGTCGATGCTACACCGGAAATTCCGCAACAGGCCGCAGGTCGATGGAAAATAAAAACATGCACCATGCCCCGCACGGGTCTTTGTCTACAGAAAATCTTACATACAAGCTTGTTGTATAAGAATTTACAAACTATATAATGGCAAAAGTACTATACATGCTGCAAGCCGGGCCTCCGGTTCCGCAAGGCACAGATGAATATGAAACAAAGCGTTCGGCTCTCCTACAGGAATTTAGCGATGCTGTGCCCGCCGAGTTCTATCTACCGCAGTCAATCATTGACCAAGCGCCAAAAGATGTCAGGAACATCCCGCGGGAGTCGGGCCTCCTCACCGATCGAGAGTTGGACATTACAGAGGGCTACGACGCATCAGCTCTCGCAAAGGAAATAGCCGAGAAGCGATATACCGCAGTAGAGGTCGCCGTTGCCGTTTGCAAGCGGGCAATCATCGCACATCAGCTTATTAACTGCCTGGCGGAGTGGTTCATGGAAGAAGCTGTTGAGACTGCCAAAAAGCTCGACCAGCATCTCGAGGCCACTGGCCAGACTGTCGGACCCCTACACGGTATACCCGTCAGCGTCAAAGAACACTTCCCCCTGGCCGGCCATTGGAGTAGTCTCGGTATTCTGGACACACGAGCCAAGCACGAGCAAGACTGTCAGCTATTCGCTATACTTCGAAAAGCTGGGGCTGTGTTCTACTGCAAGACAAATCAGCCCCAGGCAGCCATGGCTCTGGAGTGTACTTCGTTTCACGGGCGGACTCTGAATCCGATCAACACCAATCTATCACCAGGCGGGTCTAGTGGAGGCGAGGCAGCGCTGATGGCCATGAACGGATCAGTCTTTGCTGTTGGCTCGGATGTTGGTGGTAGCATTCGAGGCCCGGCCGCATTCTGTGGCCTCTACGGCTTCAAGCCGACTTCGTACGTTGTGCCTCAAAGTCGCACACTTGTGCCAGCTGTCCCTTCTGAAATGAACATTTATGCGTCCATGGGGCCGATTTCGAGATCTCTCAGAGACATGGACCTGTTCATGTCGGTAATATCTGCTGCGAAGCCATACCTCGAAGACCCGAGCCTTTTCCCTATCCCATGGGCACCTCTATCTGCTGCCAGCTCAGCAGAGCCTATTAAAATTGGCTTCATGATGCATGACGGCGTCATTACGCCACAGCCTCCTGTCACTCGAGCGCTTGAATGGGCACGTACGCGGCTGGCCAACGTGTCTGGCGTTGAAGTAAAAACCTTTGAGCCATATAAGACCGCAGAGGGTATGAAGAACCTCCTTGGCGCGTATTTTCCTGGAGGTGTTAAGGACATCAAAGACGGCATTGCCAACAGCGGTGAGCCTTTGCTAGCTCTCACAGAGTGGGCTTTTAGAGGCGGAGAAGAGTCGCCGGTTACAACTGTGTCGGGCATCCATGGACAGCGTCAAGAGCGGGATGCCTTCCGCCTCGCTTTCGCGCAGCACTGGCAATCGCAAGACGTCGACTTTGTAGTCTGTCCGGCCTTTGTGGGTCCGGCTTGCACGCACGAGACAGGTTTCTACTGGAACTATACTGCGTTCTGGAACTATCTTGACTATCCTGGTGTAGTACTACCAACTGACGTCAAGGCCGGGGCTAAGGGAGCGGAACCGTATTCTGAGAGTCCGTTGCTGGGTGAAGAGTCCAAGCATGTTAAGAAATTGTGGGAGGACGGGGACTTTGAGGGCGCTCCAGTGAACATCCAGATAGTGGCTAGGCGGTATCATGACAATGCGCTGTTTCATATGCTGGAGAGGGTGAAGGACGCACTTCAGCTAAAGTAAGACTAACTACATTGCAACTTCAACAAAGACTTCTTTATTCAGCGTTGTGGTTTTCAAGCACCTCATATTATGCTTGCGCATCGTGTCTCGTTCTCCACGGTCGCACCATTACACACTCCACATCACTAGCAAGCTAGACCTGCACGCGAGTCGTTTAAGCCAAGTTGACGCGAGATATGCTACATGCTCTAGTACAAGCTTCTCTCGGTGAGCGAAGAGGCCGACTCGTCGGAAAGGCCGATGAATGGCCGTTTCATCGGCAGTGCCAAGTCCCAATCGGCTTTCTACCCCAGACTTGGCGGCTTTGTGGCGCTCGGAATGTATTGCGGAACCACCGCCCATTTATTTCGTGCCGTAGGGCGGGCGGTAAAGTAAATTCAATACGATGTAGCGCAATAGCCACTGGGGAAACGCGGGAACTTCAGCGGATAGACAAGGCTTAGAATGGAGTAATTCTCCCCACCCCTCCACTTGTGCCGTATTGGTCTTGGAGTCGCTGGTACCTTTGTCTCCTATACCGGGCACCGTGTGTAAATGAGACAAGTTGAGTGATACGTTGTTCCCTTTAGATAAGGCCAGGCTGTGGGATCTGCGGCCGTGCCGACGCGGCTTCTCCGCTCAGCGTCGTCTGAGTTAGAAGCCACAGCCTTGCTTACTACGGCTGTTACACACAAGTTTCCATTACCCATCTGTTTTCATTGCTTCGATATTACGTTCTTACCCCCCTTTTGCAGTTTGCTCTACTACAGCTTGTGTTTTAGCACATCTGGTACAACGCGTCACCGACAGCCGACATCTCACCATGGCCTCCGCTAAGGCCGACCAAGGGAGGGCAAGCACAGCAGTTGACGAGTCGCAGATTCCCGGAACAGTGCAGCTCGTTGACATTGAGCAAAGCGCTGCGACGCAGCATGCTGGCGACCATAATGACATTATTCTCGTGCCGACGCCGTCCAAGGATCCCAACGATCCTTTGAACTGGTCGCGGCGACGGAAGCAAATCCATCTTATTTGTCTCATGGTGTGAGTAGTTTACTGCGTGTTGCTATGAGCCTTGCAAAATACTAAAAGGCATAGATATACGTGGTTTAGTGGCATGGCCTTGTCTATTGTTTACTCGGTCCTTGTACCCCTTTCGAAAGCCCTAGATGTCGAGAGTAAGCGTCGTTGATCCTGCAGAACTAATCGCAGCTAACCCACAGCACTTAGTTGGCAATATCAATGCCGGCACGGGCTACATGTTCCTCCTCCTCGGCTGGGGTCTGCTCTTCTGGCAGCCCTTTGCACTGCAATACGGAAAGCGTCCAACGTATATCATCTCCATGATTGGCATCACTGTAAATTTCGGCACCCAAACTCTTCAGTCTAGTCATTCGCTCATTCTCTAAATAGGCAGTCACAATCTGGAGCCCGTACGCGAGAGGCGACGGCCAATGGATCGCCCGTAACATCGTAGCAGGCTTCATCACATCTCCGATCGAAGCCCTCCCCGAGACTTCCATCACGGACATTTACTTTGCCCACGAGCGAGGCAAGTATCTCGGATGGTACAGCTTCCTCCTTGCCGGCTCCAACTATTTCGCACCCATCATCTGCGGCTTCATCAACGACGGCCTCGGTTACCAATGGCCGTTCTTCATCATTGCAATCTTTGGCGGCGCCAGTGCGCTATTTTTGTTCGTTTTCATGGAGGAGACCAACTATATCCGCGACAGTGTCGGCGTCGTGTACGATGCTGGTACTCCAAAAGATGAAGAAGCCAAAGCCGTGTCCGCAGAGGTTGCGAGCAACACTGGAACCCCGAAATACGCACCAGAAAAGACATTTTTCCAAAAGCTGAAAATGTTTGAGGGAGCTCGTGGGAAGCCCTTTCTGATGCATTGGCGCGCGTGGCAGAGTCTCAAGTTCCTTGCATGGCCCAACATTTTCTACGCTGGATTTTCGTATGGCACGTATCTCATTTGGTTCAATATTCTAAACGCAACGGCGTCTATCCTGCTTGGCGGCGCTCCATACAATTTCAAGCCGAGCATTGTTGGCCTGAGCTACATTGCTGCTGTCATCGGCACGATTCTGGGGTAAGATGTCTCCTCGCTCTTCAACCCGTTGGCAGAATCTAACGTTCAGCTCCTCTAGTGCTGCTTACACTGGTGTGTTCTCCGATTGGTTCGTAATTCAATTCGCCCGTCGCAACAGCGGCATCTACGAGCCCGAGCACCGTCTCTGGCTCTTTGCCTTGACAACCATAACCGCACCCGTTTCCCTTATCCTCTGGGGCGTAGGTGTAAGTATACACTCTTCCGAACCCATCTCAAATTCCCACAATAGAATTTCTAACAATCGTCGTCTTCTTTTGGTTCATTCATATAGGCTGCCCATCAAGTCCACTGGTTCGGCCTCATCGCCGCAATGACAATGCTCTCCTTCTCCAGCGCCTGCGGCGTCACCCTCTCCATCGCCTATCTCGTCGATAGCTTCCGCGACATTTCCGGCGACGCGCTGGTTACAGTCATTCTGATCCGCAACACGATGAGTTTCGCGATAGGATACGGCATCACGCCCTGGCTTGACGGACTCGGATACCAAAACTGTTTCATCAGCGTTGCGTTTGTCGCGCTGGCTATTTGTGCTACGTTCTTGCCCATGGTGTTTTCGGGAAAGAAGCTGCGCGAGAAGAAGCGGGAGAGTTATTGGCGTGAAGTGAGAAGTCGGGTGGAATCCAAGGCTTATTGAAGTGAAGGTAGCAAGCGACATGGTAGTGGAGCAGAGACGTGCTGGTCTTGGACTGATATCTGGTCTTGGACTGATATCTGGTCTTGAACTGATATATTATCATCTATCAACGCTAAGTTTTACAAATGTGCATAAACCCGAAAATAGTATCCCGCCGCATCCCAAAACGCCAGCCCCAGTAGGTATCATAATGCAGTGCCCAAACCAAGACAAAACGCCGAAAACAAAAACTAGTCATCTTCTAGACCGTACGCGGCATCCATATCCGGATTATCATCGTCTTCTTCAAACCCGCCTTCAAACTCGACACCAGCACCGGCGCCCTCGTCTTGTTCTTGGTCGTCGTCTTCCACATCCTCGCCTGCGTCACTATCTTCAGGTGCGTCATCGTGGTCGTCTGCGCCAATCGTACTGCCTGCGAAACTAGTTTTGCGACTGGTGGGTGCAGAGCCAAGCCCTCCAGCGTTGGGCATGTCAAAGATGCTGCGGATAGCATCGTAGTTGATACGCTTCGACCAAGCACGGTCTTTGGCAACACCGATCGCTGCCTCGGCTGCGGAGCTGGCGGGACTGGTTTGGCCCTCGCCCATTCGTGCACGCTTGCGACGACGGCGGGTTTGCTTGGGACGCTCTGCCTCCATCTTTCGGCGAAAGACTTTTTCCTGGCTTTGACGCAGCCATTCCTTGTTTTGGTTGACCCAGATCATTTCTTTGATCCGTGCCTCGTCTGCGGAAAGCAGGCAGTTGACTACCTCGGGATCATCCGCAAATTCGTCTTCGCCAATGTCGACCGACATGGAAATTTCCTTCTGCGGACGTTGCTGGAAAGCCCAGTGAGAGTGAATGCGTGCTCGCTGCTCTGCGTTGGAGTAGGCGAGGGCGTGTTCGTAGGTAAGCGGATCGTTGAAGATTTCCTCTATCTGTCCTTCCAGATCATTCTCGTCTTGCTCCCACTCCTCGTTGATTGGTAGCTCGGCCTTTTTCTTGCCCTTGCGCGAAGGCCCTGCAGCTTCCTCCCCGTCTACAGCTTCGTCAATGGCATCGCCAAACTCGTTGGCAAGTTTCTCGAGCCCCTCATCATCAACAGCATTTTCCTGCTCTTCATCTTCTATGGCAGATGCGGGTACATCTTTTGGAATCTGCGACGGATGGGGCGGAATGATGAAGCCGTCTGCGTCACGGCGGAACTCAATCTGCGGTGCGCTTGAGAGGTCAGCACCAGCATCTGTCGGTCTTCTGGTCCGCACAATGGGTCCCATTTGCTGAGCAGCGGACTCGTCTTCGTCTTCCTGGTCAGTCTCGGTACGCTTCCTCTTGCGAGCCTTTTCTTCTTGTTGTGCTCTGTAATCATCCGATTTTTTATAAAATGATGGTGGATCATGAGAGCTTTCCAAGAAGTCTTGCTTTAAAAAGTCCTCAACCGACATGCGGCTAGACTCTGTAAAGTTGAATTCTTGGAGACGGTTCTGAATGGTGTGGTTTGTTACTTTGACAATATAGACGACTTCGCGAACTGTTCGTCGAAAGTTGTGCATACGTGCAGCCATCAAAAGACAGGCGCCGCAAATACCGGACGGACGGCGTCCCATGACCATCCAGTCTCTGCTCATTCGCTTGACAAGGCGAACAGCATCTTCAGCGACTTTGGCCGTGTCCTGACGAAACTCCATCTTTGTTGCAAATCTCCAGATCAAATCTTCGGGGTACACGGGGATCAGACCGTCGTTACCGATTGGAACCACCTCGTTTAGCTTCTTAAAAGTGCGGCCAAGCTTGAAGACATTGAGCTGGACGAGATCAGCCAAGTCAATAAGCATGACCTTGCATGGAGGCTCGGCTCTGCAAGCGGCGTATAGGCAGACAGCAGCAACACTGGCCAAAGTACGACCTTGAATGAAGTTTGCACCAGAAGCAAGTTTGAAGACCTGGGTCCCAGCAGCGACAAGGCTGTCGCTAATATTCAGTTGCTGCGCATAACCCTGCATCAGGCCACGCGCCTCACGGATGCTCTTTTCCCTGTCCTCTGAGCCGCCAACTCTCCTAAAGGACGGGCCCATGCTGCGCACACCGGCCTGGTCGGCTCCAATGTAGGAACCCTGCACGACGGCGGCACCGGATGACGTCTCACCAAACTGCACTTCGGCGACAATGTTGCTGTCATCAGCGACACGACCGCAAGTCCGACAGGTGCCGTCCACGACGTTCGGCTTCGGACAAGCCTTGTTGGGACATTGCTGGCGAGCTGGCGGCGCGACAGAGGCGTTATTGTTGGCGGATGAAGACGCTTGGTTGTGCTGAGAGGCTGCTGCCTGGCGACGCTCATGGCGTTCGCGCATGGCTCTGACGGGGTTTGGTTTTGCGAAGCGCGGCTTTGGAGTGTCGCCGCGCCCGCTGAGCCGTCGATTTGGCGTTATAAAAGACGACATGGTCGCCTATATATATGAGACGGTATGTTAAGTTAAGATGTAGTGTTATGGGTAGGAACAGGCAGCAGCAATAGCGAAAACGGCGCTCGCCCGACGCGTTTATCTTGCGAGACACCGTAGTTCCTGGTCGGGCTAGTTCTGAAAGTAGAAAATGCGATATAAGACAGTGCTGAACGTGCTAGAGTCACAGGAAGATTGCTGGCGAACCCGTGTAGCAGATAGATAACACGGCGGTCTAGCAGAAATTTTGTTTCGACCAACTGTGCGAGTCGCCGTCGAAGTTTGCGTGCGGCCGAGTGGGGCTGAGTCATCGACGTGCTCCACGGTACACGCGCCACCCAAGTCTGCGATGGCTTTGGCGTTGGGTTCGAACCGCGCGCTTTGCTCCGCATTTTAATTTTTTACGCGGCAGGCGTCTCTGTGCATAGAACAACCAGATGGCTTACACTGGCCAGGACTTGAAATAATTATGTCAAGGCCATGATTATAACGGCATAGCGTACTGTATCAACCATGTTTATTCCACTCTATTTTTTAAACATTTTAAACATTATACAAGCATCGGTTATAGACGCCGAAATAGCTGTACTTATTATCGCCGACTCTCATTTACCGCTCGGCCTAGACCCTGTAGATCCCGACATCACTCCTATACGAGTAAGCAATTTCGCGCTAGTCATCCAGCTGAAAACGAATACCCCCTGCCGTCTTTAATCCTTTATAATTTGCAGCATATCCCGCCCGCAGTCTACGATCATGAGCTCTTTCTACTCAATCACCACCCTCAAAAATGAAAGCTTCATCACTCACAGCTCTTGCGGCGCAGATCGCACTCACATCCGCTCAATATCCAGCCAACGTCGAAATCGACCTCGTCTTCCCCCTTAACAAAACCTACAACATCGCACAAGACTTCCCCGTCATATTCGCCGTCCAAACCGCCGACCCGTTCCTAACATGGCGCCCCTTCTTCAGCTGGCAAGTCACGCCACCCAATGGCTCTACGTCAGACGAGGTCTCAGAGCGCAGCATAGCCTTTAGCGGTGCGCTGCCACCAGACATTGTAGATGGTATATTCTTCGTGTCTTCTTCAGCGGGCGAGTCGACCAAGTTGGCGCCGGGGGGATACGTCATGTCTTGGAACCTGTCTCTCTCGGCTTGCACCTTCAACGGAGGGCTGAAATCCGTCGAGAACAAGGTGTTCCTCAACGGCTCCATGGCCTTTGCGGCTGTATCGGATGGCTCTGGCGCGGATGTCGACTTTACAGCCGAGTGTCCTGAATACCAAGGGTCGCTAGTCTCGCGAGGTAAGGAGACGAATGGACCTGCGTTTCTGTGTCCGTACGTCGAGCGCTATGAGGACCCTAAAGCCAATGCGTGTAGGGCAAAGATGTGGACAGCCATGGCGGACTGCGTGAGTCATAACTTGACAAACTCTGCAATCAAAGAGCTCGGGCCGTGTCAAAAGGCGATTGACGATGCGCCCAAGGATCTAGGTGCTGGGCCGACTGTGGAGGAGGTTCAGAAGAATGATACTGGAGGCGGGGAGAAGAAGGATGATGAGGGTGCTGGCTCGGTGTATGGCGTGTCGACTGTGTTGCTTTGGCTGAGCGCTGTTGTTGCTGTTGCTGTAAGGTAAACGGTGTCTGTTCGTGTAAGAGTATAATTTGTTGAACAGCCATTTTATGGGGGAATTTTATTCACTAATACCTCAAATTCGAGACAAAGTAAAAAAAGTAAAGCAATCTTCTTTTATTAGGCATTCGTGTTGCTAGTAATATCTGGATGGGCTAGGTGGTTGCCAGTGAGGATGGCTCACAACTAGTTTGATACATTTTTTATCACGACACGGAACCGCTTACGCAACCATGCCACGCGCGGCTCACTATGTGTCTACCTGAGTCATCAAAATTGTCACAAAAAGGCGTTCTAAAATACTGCTTCGCTGTGCACTTCATTCCTCAGCAAGTGCCTACCTGCAATGTGACGGCTCACCGGGCCTAGATCCCGAATCACCACACGAGCCAGGTCAGCCTCATCACGTGGGCCATTGCCGGCAGATTCCGGGAAAGAAAACAAGGCTCAGGTAAGGTTCGCTGTCTTAATTAATAATTCAGCTGCTTGAAACCCTGCTTCTTCGGGATTCTTTCCACAAGGCTCTCCAGCGGAATGTCTGGATGGGGGAATGTGGGACAATTCCGAGTCCCACTCCACGCCCTCTTAATTACTGCCCCTCCAAATTTCACCCCGCATCACAGCCAGGCCCAACTCCACCATCATCCGTCATTGCTACGAGAAATCCATATATAAAGACTACATACGTCCTCACACTTGATATCAACAATTCCCACTCATCGGCGTCTTCACAGGGCACATAGTAACAACATCATTTTTCCCAATAACAATGGCTGCATTCACCATCTCCGCCAGCCCAGGCACCGACATCTGGAAAAAGCCACCCAAAACCGACATCTTCAACGGTATGTTCCTCCGGCCTGCTCCCATCCCATATCGCATAACATACAAAACCATCCCCTTCATCCTCAGCTACTAACACTCAATCCCGCAGCACCCTCAAAATCACACTCCTCCTCTCCTCTCTCCACTTTCCTCTCCGCCCGCACAACCTTTCACGCAACCTACTCCAAACGCTACGACCAAGCCGGTCTCCTCTTCACCCTCACCGACCCCTCCTCGAATCCGCCGCAGCGCAAATGGATCAAGACCGGCATAGAGCTATACCAAGGCACCCCGCGCCTCTCAACCGTAAGCTGCGACTCCTGGGCCGACTGGAGCGTCGGCCCCGCGCCACACGCAGAAAAAGTTGCCGTAGGCGAAGTAAGCATTACGATTCTAGTTCGGAAAGAAGGCGATGAGAATGGCGGTAGTTGGTGGGTATATTGCGTTGAAGGCGATGAGGAGATTCCGCTGAGGGAGATTTGCTGGGTTGCAGATCCCAAATTGGCGAATTGGCAGGTCGATGTTGCTGCGTTGGTGGCTAGGCCGGCCAAGGAGGATGATGCTGTGCTGGATGCTACGTTTGATGAGTTTGTTGTAAAGTGGGAGTAGGTAGGCGTTAGCAAGTCCAACTTGTCACAGAGAAGTCATGGAGGGAGATTTATTTTGAGGTAGCAATCTTTCTCAATTACCTCAGACCCTGACGGAGCCATCACCAGTCAAGGAGGACCACTTTCGGTGGTGGCCCTTTGGCGCCAACAAGCTGGCCATTAAAGACCCAATCTACTAATACTATATAGCTAATTCAAATCCAGCCAAGCTTGTCCGCTTTCCAATTTTGCAATTTTTTCAGAATTCTTGATGACTTTTTATCGTGGCAAGCATCTCCGGGACCAAATGCAGCGTGTTTCTCGTTTCCTCCCAAACAAAGGAAAAAAACACGATTCATGGGTACCTATCGCAAACAAACCCTTTCCATCCAATTCCATATCCCATAAAAATGTAGACATAAGAGATAGCATAGGTAGTGCGTGTAGCCCTCGAGATATAAAGAAACAAGAACAACCTTGTACTCCAACCGGTAGAGCACGAATCTGATACTGTATTCTCATCTCGACCGTATTGCAAAAAGAAGACGCTTTCAATAAACAGGAAGACTTTATACATTCTATTACTCCTTTTCTTCCAAGAAACAAGAATAGAAACGCAAAACAAGAACTCCGTAGCACAAAAAGGCAACTTCATCTTCGCAATGCCGGATAAATGTTGAAATGAGGGTCAAAACTCCAAAAAAGCAGCCATGACCCAAGTGAAGCCGGAAATCATGGCCTCTCAGAGACCAAACAAGTTTCTTTTTTTTTCTGTTTACTGTAAACAACAAACAGAGTCCCGCTGCTGTCCGTTGGATTTTTGCATATCGAGTAGGAGATTCCATGGCAAAAAAATCCGAAACCAAGCACGCAAAAAAAGACTGCAAAAAATGGATAAAAACCAGCAAAGACAAAGAGCAGAGGGTAACAATGCAGCACAGCCAGCCGTAATTAGATCGCTTCAGCCCTTGAATCTCATCATAAAAAACTGAAACTCCCATGCGCAGACAGAAGAGAGTGCAAAATGCAAAGCAAAACACGTGCTCCCCTTGGCTGCGAGAATGACAATCTGATGAGGGAGCATGAAAAAAAAAAGGAAATCACGCCAACGCCACATTACCTCATGAATGCTTTTTTTTTGTTGGTTTTTGGGTATTTTTCTGTTTCTTTGATAAATGCAAGACGTGTTTATTTTGCCTCTCAAACTTGAATATCAATCTCAACATCTTGCATAGAGGGGGGCAAATCCCTATATATGAAGCTCACCGTGCAACCATTGAGATCCTCTCAGACAGTCTTTGGCGAACGAGCATTGCCGACGTCAATGACGTCGTCGAGGTGGTTGCACATGGCCACAAATAGGTCAAAAAACAGCTTGCTGCCTCCAGCTTCCATCTCAGCCTGCATGGTCCCGCTCCGCTTAAACGTCTTGCGACAGCGGATGATCAGGGCGAGGTAGTGAGCGCGCAGGCGGCTGTCCGAATCAGGCGTGTGGGCGTAGGCGTACTGGGCAGACCGCAGGATGGTGGCAACGTCAATGCCAGCCTGCAGTCCCTGCTTGCGGAGCGCAAGCCGCTTCAGCTCCTCGAGGCCGTAACGCTCGGCGGCACAGTAGACGACGGTGTCGCGGAGCACATCGGCCCCCACGCTTTCCAGATAAACGGCGGCATCGGTAGCGACTGAGCGGCGACCTCCAGATTCGGGGTTTGGTGATGCATGAGGCGTCCTCCTGGCACCTTTGTCCTCGAGCTCCCAAGAGTTGCGGCGCCGGTCGTGCAACAGGCGCGGGTAGTAGTCTCCCTTGTAGAGATATTCGAGGACGGCGGAGAAGACCTCAGGCTCTTCTTCGGGGAGCGAGATCCTCCTGCTCTGCACATCGGGGAACGCGCTCCGGCAGGCAGCGTCAAAGAATGGCGCCTGGCGGAGTACGTCCTCGTGCGCTGCAAAGAGGCGACCCTCGCGGCCAACGGTCAGAGTGACTATGGGCGAGGGAGTCGCCGACTGCTGGCTGTTCAGCAGGTCCTTTTCGGTCAGCGACCTTTGCAGTTTCGACAGCTTCGAGGGATCCCGGACGGAGCCCGACTTCTTGAGTCTCGCAGACTTGTCGACGCGAGTCTGATCATGCGATCGAAACGAGCGTTTAAACATGGCTGCGGTGTATCTTGGCGAGTAGAACAAAGAATGGACTTCGGCACGGGATTTTTAAAAACGACTCGGGACTTGAGCAAACGACGCAAACCAAAGGACACGCGGCGTGAGCAGAAAACGCAAACGCAACGCTTTTAATTTGCACGGATGCACGGTGGTCCGAGGTCCGTTGATATTAACTTGATCGAGAGAGCGACGAAACGAGCGAGGAGACGAGGAGGGGGAAAAGAAGGGGGAAGAAAAGAATGACTGACGCACAAGGGAAAAATTGACAGGGTCCGGGCGGAAGACTATCCTCCTAAATAAAGACGATATTCGTTCCGAAAGATTTGCGACCCCTTTGGCGATTGTGAGTGAGGAGAGAAGAAGGAGAGAGGCTGGGCGCTGAGGTGCGGCGACGTGAACTTTTATGCCTAGTCCTCACCACCACGCCGCACATCACACTGTCCACACTCTAGACGGGAGCCCAAGCAAGCCACTGACTGAGCCTGGCGCCGGGAGTGCCTTGTGGAGGTGGAACCCGCCTAGTCCTGCTAAAATGCTAGCGCCATTGCTGCCCGTACAACGTTGTTATTCAATAACAGCGTGTGGCGCCTCGTCCAAATTGGGCAACAATGCCACGGCCTCGACATGACATCCTTTCAACTCAATGTTTACCTGTCGATTTGCCCTGCATTATTAACCATGCTGTCCGTTATCTATCAGTTGCCGTTGTGCTCGTAGTTCCTTTTCTTTTATTAAAAAAAATATATCCCTCAATTAGCTAATGCAGCTTTAGCTTACTCTGCTTGCATTCGGCGTTGATGACCCCTGCCAGAACACACCTCTGCTTCATCCTTGTAAATGTTCTTGCTTCTGACGTGGCACAGTCACACGCCTTTGCCACAATCCCAGCGGCGAGGAGCTGAAGACACATTACTACATTCATTGCGTCAAAACCGTGGAATGAGCACACTCACTCCATGACCAGGGCCAGTAGCGCTTCGTTGCCGCGCATTCACGCCAACAGCCTGTCAACACCACAAGCACTGGTTTTCGGAATTTGTTGATGTATTCAATGCTTTGTAATGATACTAATGAATTTCTAGGTATTTCAGTGCTTCTTCATCTCATTTCCTCTGTCCCACCCATCTGCCGAACCTGACGCCATCAACGCCGGCCTCGTCTCAGTCCTCGGCTTCGCAAGCCGCGTTCGATTCACATATTGCCAACTGAGCTTTCAATAGCCTGTCTCATGCGCATGCGAGAAGTTGTCATGCCCTCGCGCAAGCCGACAATTCCCTGGTTTAATGTAAACACTGCGCTCGGTTAGACACTATCCTTGACAAGCCAAGCCTGACTCACTCACTCATTGGTGCAAGAGCAACGAATCCAGCGCAGTGAGCAGCAACAGCTTCTTTGGACCCGACGAAATCATCATTCATCCAGTAGAATGGAAAGCAGCCAGTGACTTCTCCACCAATAGCCGCCCACCCGAGATACACACCACAAAGCGAAGAAAGACCAACGAGATGGGAACCCAAATTCTACGTCAGTTAGTAACGGGACAAATAATAATAATGGGCGTGGGGTGACGAACCTGCGGTCGCTTGATGCTGTTGAAAAACAGTGTCTCGATAGCCATGGCAACGGCCGGCGCTCCATACAAATTTGCAATAGCAAAGGCTTCAAACCAGCCTGGGCCGAGGATGTCGCTAACTAATTCCAAGTCAGTATATGTTGCGGCTTTTGTATCCAGTCGCTTACTCGGTCCGTCGAGCATGTCAATGCCAGTCGCAACAGGGTTGTGCCAACGCGTGACAAACCAAAAGAGAGCAGCGTTCATCAATGCAAAGGAAGTTGTGGCTGTGTGGAACATGGAAAAGTAGAACTGCTTGCGAGGACTTCCCATGTTTTCGGGGAGGGACATGACTTTCACGATCCATCTCTCGAAGGTGCCGTCGACGTCTTGGTAGACCGGGTAGTACAAATGCGTAAAGGTCCAAGACTGCGCTTGGGTGGTTATTTACATATCTTTTTCGGGACTATGATCAAACTTACAAACGTAACCAAGTGGTATGCAAGCGTCAAGACATAGCTGATGGTGCCAAAGTGGAATGCTAGATACCATTTGGAGTGGTCTGTCAGCTCTGTGAGCTTATAAGTCGCCACCATGGCACCGGCAGCAACGAGGTAGGCGACTACGAGACCGCGTAGAACCGTGAGTGACTTTTGTGGTATCCAAGTCCATGGCGAATGGCTTGCTCGGAGAAACACGGGCTACAGGATGTTAGCATTAAGTGTTTACCGCCGAGTCAGAGTTGCGTACATGATCTTGTAGGACAAACGGGCCGGGGAGTCCACCAACGGCGGCCAGGAGTGGGGTCGAAGACATTTCCGAAGAATGGTTTGGTGCAATTCCAAGTGTTTGTATAAGCAGTGATGTCAAACAGCAGCACCTTTGGCCAATATGGCCAGGAAGAGGTGCAGACGAGAGTAGCAAGAAGTAGATGATGGCGAAGAATGAAAAAGTATGGGTGCCTGTGAAAGGAGTTAAGCGTTTTACCAGCCATGGAACTAAATACGCCGTAATGACTCCTGAGGGAGGGCGAAAACGAGTCCTACTTTCCTTCACGTTTGCAGCTGGCACCTGGCGGCAGCTGGCGACATTGGTCGGCTGGGTACTTGCGGCAAGCGGAGACCATTTGGCCTGCTTCAAGCTACAAGTAGGTGCTCAGTGTGCATTAATAGTAGAGCAGTATTGGCTTTCAACACAAACAGTCATGAATTTCGATAAAAAAAATGTATTGTTGTCGTGTTTGTTATTTTTGCCACTGTTGCGTCATATCGTACACCAACTCTGTCTCTTGTTTCGAGAGCCCGTTTATTTATTCTGGCTTTGGGCACCTTCGTCCTTCATTCCTTCACAGCCGGTCAATTTACCAGCCATCTCCTCGGCCTTGCCGTAACCCTGTGAAGAGTCTCTTTGTTCTCCGGCCTGTTGCATGGTGGCCTGCGCTGCGGCCTTGTCTTGTTCTCCGGATGCCTTCCATGCTTGGTTGCCCGTGATGTCTCCAATGGTAGACTGATTATAATTCGTTAGTAACACTGGTACCACATAGAGTTCAATGTCGATAATCTTACTTCTGCGGCACCCTTGACGTATTGGGCATGGCCTCCGATGAGACTGGGCTCGTTCTGGTTGTTATCCGCCATTTTCGATTTTGATGTTTCGATGCAGGGTAAGTCTTTACACGTGGGCTAGAGTGGGTTGTTTCTTGTCGAAATGTACAAATGTGGTTTTGTACATTCAAAAACCGTTGGGAGAGGGTGTATTTAAATACGCCTGATATCCCCGTCTCCAAAATAATATGAATACCTATGACATCGTCTGGGAGCACGCGACTTCGCACATGACAATACATGACATCACCATCTGCTTCTCCAAATCTGTCGATCCAGAAGAGTCAATTCCCCCACATTCGGCATTTTTTTGGGTTCCTCAGGTCGTGCTTTTGGGCGGTCCCTGAGCCATGGTGGGGCCTCCCCTCTGAACACTGCCTGTTTGAGGCCAGCTCACATGTGGCCCGTGCACAACCTCTCGCAGAGCAACACCTTGTCCTCTGCCGGCTGCACCAAAGGGCCAACGCGGTATCGCATCTTTGCTAGGTATTGAGCCGCCTTTTCACACTCCACCACCGAACCCTTGACCTGCAGCGAACGTCTTGCCCTTCAATTACCGACCCTGCCGATACATAACCCGCTCAAAGTAGTTCGCAATCATGCTATCAGGACTCGGCAACCCGCGGCAGCTTGCCGGGCAGGTCATGAACTTTGCCCTGATTCTGTCGACGGCCTTTATGGTACGTCAATGTGCCCGCTCTGGTCTTGTCGGATTGGACCATAGAAATAAATAAAAAAGCTGACATTAGGCAGATGTGGAAGGGTCTCTCCGTCTTTGCAGACTCGCCCTCACCAATTGTCGTCGTCCTCTCTGGGAGTATGGAGCCGGCGTTTCAGCGCGGTGACTTGCTCGTCCTATGGAATCGCAATATAGTAAAGGAGACGCAGGTTGGCGAGGTGGTCGTGTACAATGTCAAGGGCAAGGATATTCCAATTGTGCATCGTGTAGTGCGCAAATTCGGAACCGGGTAAGTTTGCCATCGCCGCTACCACTCCAATTCACTGCGAGCGGATAGATATGGGCAAGCTAACAACGGCGCGTGTCAATGCAGTTCCAAGGCGAAGCTCCTCACAAAGGGCGACAACAATGCGGCCGACGATACCGATCTGTACGCCCGCGGGCAAGATTATCTCGCGCGCGAGGATATTATTGGCAGCGTATTGGGCTACGTGCCATTTGTGGGCTATGTCACCATTATGCTTTCAGAACACCCGTGGATGAAGACGGCCATGTTGGGTATAATGGGTTTATTGGTGGTGTTACAGAGAGAATAGTACGGGTGGCATGTTGGGGAAAAGAAAAAAAATCTATGAGCATAATGGACACTGCAATATGCAGACCGGAGTTTTGGGCTACATAGCAACAAGCGATGTTCAAACGACTACGGTGCAGTATTTGGATGTGACGATACACAATTTTACTGCAAGGGGCGACAAGTATCATAAAAATAACTATATTGAAGGTAAGTTCTGTACTGCGATGCAAGGTACCAGATAAGCTATGACATATACTACCTATTTCGAAGTGATTGTAACAACAATGTCTGTCTGGGTTTTAATGGCCGTGGACGTGAACAGCGCCAATGTACGCCCGTCGCGTTTATGCTGCACCAAGCTGCCAGCCGGCAGGACCTCGACGTTATAGCCACAGGGAAAAGTGCGTCCAGGCAAAATGATTTCCGTCGGCGCTTCAATGTTGGCATCGGATGTGAACTCCAGTCTAAACGTTCGCGACGCTTCACCAAAGTCGAAGCTCTTGGGTGTACCGGCAACTGCTCCAGGATATGGCCGGCTATAATGCTTCGCAAGTTCGGCGTGTGGCTGACCCGTCGAGCCATCATACAGGTTTTCATAGGCCCAGCCGATCCACGATACCATGTTGGCATCCGTCGCCGTCATGGCGTCCTCCAATGCCTGCATCTGCTTATCATCTCCCATCCAAAACGTAAGTTCAGTCAGCACACCAGCTGTCTTAAGGCGCTCATTGTCTTGGTGGCGCTTTTCAATGGTGTCTGAGATGGAGCCAAGCTGCGGCGGGTTGTAATAGTGGTATGAGTGCACAGATTTGGAGCCGTCCCCAAGAGGCACGTTGTTGAAGCCGGATGCAATGTCTATCGTGGCACCTTCAAACCAGATGAGTGTGTCCTTGTCAACCGTGCGGATCTGGGTCGTTGCGCGGTTCCAAAGCGGTTCCATCATCTTGCGATCACCAACACCTGGAATCAGCAACGTTGGATCGGCCCACGTATCCCCAACCCATGGCTCATTCAACAAGTTGTAACCAACTACGTTGGTCGTCTCAGAATATCCCGAGGCAAGCTTCTTCCAGTATGCAGCAAACGCATCGCCGAGGCCGCCATAGTTGTTGTACAGTCTGCCGAAAGCATTGCCTACCGCCACAGATGTGTAGCTGAACGACCAGTCGACAGTGCTGCACACCGATTCCGGAGTTGGAAAGCCATTCGAGTCTACCGGGAATGGGCCTTTCAAGGGAAACGGGTACATCTTGTACCCTGCAACCCATCCTGGCTCTACAAACCACTAAGCTAAAAGTCAGTGTCCCTTCATACCGGTATACGTATACTGCTTCATGGACGACACTTACGTCAGGTACTCCATGGCCACAGAGCTGTTTAGCAAGGAGATCTTGATGTACATCGACCAAAACATAGAGACCGTGCTCCTCTGCTATTTTGGTCTGCTCCTTCATGATTTCCAAAAAGGTTTCGTTGTATTCCCCACGCACAGGCTCTGCCCCAGCCCAACTATGGCCCAGCCGCACAATGTTTAGGCCCAAGTCGTGCATGTTTTGAGCGTCTTGTTCGCCAAACGATGAAACGCCCGGCACCCACTCAAGCGGGCGATACCATGGCGACTCTTTCATGACAACATTTGTTCCATGAAAGAAACGCGTACGTCCGAATTCATCGACAATCTGATGAGTGGCTTGGTTCACATCTTTGATGCGCGACATGTTTGGATGAGCTTTATACCAGCCCTCGGCGTCTTGGGCAGAGATGGCTGATACATGGCCGAGTATCACGACAAGCGAGACCGCAGCCAAAGAAGAGAAATACATGGCAACACAGAGAGTGATTCAAGTGTACAAGCACGACAAAAAGTAAGGTCCAAGAAATGTCAATTTTGCTAAAGCTCGGTATGTATACAGTTACATATATACACATATAAAGCCTCGGTTGGCACTTGCATAAAGGCGGGGAAAACGTGGACATGCAGTGTGTGAATGTGACGTTGACGGCTGTTTATCTTGGGAGTTTATCAACAGCTCAATATTACAAAGCGGGTCATGCAATTATTGCATCTACCGATGGTTATATTATCCTGCTTATGACGCATATTTAGCCATTGCAAATGAGGGACCGGCGACTATACGATCATGTGGCGGAAATGCACGGTCGCATTCACGGGCCGCCATCGTACGACGGGAATTCCGAAACGTTGCAATATTTAGCCACAAATTGCACGCTAGTAGGAGCAATTAGACATATAATACAACTAAGCTAAATTCAAAGCCGGGGAAGGCCCACACCGAGACTTGACGGGCATTTTCTAGAATTGTTGTTGCGTTACGCGCCAGCCATGCTCGTATGGACGTACCGTTTTAGTACGTAGTATCACCCGCGCTAAAATTAGCCCGTCTGACGTCTTATAATACTCTTCTTTTATTGTAGAAAACGATAGATTGCCTAGTTTTCGTAGCAAGTATAATGGTACTTGTAATAATACTGCCAACGCCTTATATACTTCTAAGCGTTCCGGAGGTAATTATTACATGCGGGCCCACTGTCCATACTGAAGGTGAGTCAGCCAGCAGCAACATATAAATAGATGAAGCTGCATACTAGAGGAAAAAGAAGCCAACTAGAATTTACCATTTACCTCGTCATTTTGCCGCTCAAATTGTGACTTTTATTCGCCCTGCTATTCGGCTCTTTGGCCATAAAGTAGAAGCATGTTTCTCGAACAGAGCTTCAACTTGTAACGTGCTACTGGTTGGAATTGTCCTTTGGCAACTCTGCACCAGAGGGGCCTAGCCAGCCTCTGACAGTAATACAGTTAGAGGTATTGCTATAAAATATCGTCATTTCCTATGATGGAAGAAAGAGCGTTATGGGAGGTAAAAGGGGGGTTAGCTTCAATCAAAATATTGATACAGCGTGACGAAAACACGTGTGCAAGGTGCCTACTAAAAATGGATGTGTGTCTCCCCTGTTGGATTATTTTTCAAAAATCGTGTGTTTATCATGTACGAGTAGTTAATTAGTTGCTCGCCAATAATAAATGCTATGGTTCACTTCCGAGGCAGCTTCGCTCTAGCGCGGCTCGCCAAGGAGAAAACAATGAGATATCCACCAACAGCCTGCCCTACGAGACCCAATCCCACCTATCACGGGATATATCGCTAAGGAACGACTCCACCAGCGTGCCAGGCTTTTTACCATCTAACTGGGGTTCGGCCAAATTTTCCTCAGCTCTGGCGAATCGTGTCTAACCGTTGCCGGCCGAAACGGGGACCACCGCCGAGGGTTTTGTTGGGCCCTGGGCTACTCATTTCCCTGGCGCCCAGGGTCCCTCGTCGCATTATGGAGTCGGCAGCCTGATGATGGGAAAAAGACACTAATATATAGGGCTGGCTGCCTACTCGTATTTTCCGATGGTTCGCAATTTTTCTCTCTTTTTGCCTGTTGTGTTGTCTTTGCTGGCTGGCTTTATCAAGCTGGTGTGCTGTTACTCAATCTTTGGCCAACTTCTCACTTTCGTTTATACGCCATCTTTACTTTGGCATTCTCTTGACAGAGAACCCCTTTATTTTCTTACCATTTCTCTCATTGGCCCAATCACAATTACAATCTGCAGCTAACCCCGTCTTTTGATTCACAATGGCCGAACCTGCTCCGGCGGCAGCAGCATCTGCCCAGCAGGAAGCTGTCTCCCCTGAGACTACGCATGCAACTCCAGCACCGACACCAACCTCAGCACAGCAAGCATCAACACGGCCAGAGGCTCCCGCTCCAACCCAGGCAAACCCGGTTAGAGCCTCACAAGCACCGCCCAATCTAGTCGGAATGCGGGCTGCCACTCTCTATGCCGAGCCTGTAGATCCTGCAAAGCCCACTGAAGACGTCGGCTGGAAATGGGTAAAGCTTGGCTTGGTTGTCATTGCTCTTCTCGTGGCCCTGGCTGCCTTGGGTCTATCACTCTCTATTCTCCGGTTTCCCAAAACCCTTGACCTTACAAGATCTTATGCAATCATTGCCAGTACCGTCCCTCTCGTAAGTTTGGCAAACATAAATTCACTTACGGCATTGATTCTAACTCATCTGCTAGCATGCCGTCGTCATTCTTTGGAGCACAGCCGAGCTCGCTACGCGCCTATCGACCAAAGGCAAAAAGGGTGCCAATCCCAACGCAGCAGTCGCCATGTGGGTGTTTATATGGATCTTTGCCGTGGGAAGCATCGTTGCCTGGTCATTAATAAGTTATTTCGACGACTTTGAGCACTACGACAGCGACCCTGGTTATGACAATGGCTATGGAGGCAGCAGCGGCGGCGGCAATGACAATGATTATGGCGGTACCAGCGGAGGCGATTACGGCGATGAGTATGGCGGTAACAGTGGAAGCGGTTATGACGGCTATGACTATGGCTACCAAGACGATGGCTTTGGCAGCGAGGGAGATAGCTCTAACCCCAACTACATGGGCAGCTATGGAAGCGGTAATGACGGTTTCGGACTTGACGACGGCGACATTAGCGGCTACGACTACGCTTCGTCGCTCAACACTACAGTGACAAACACTGCTCGCGCTCTTTTGCGACGCTCCGTCACAGCCAAGCAGGGAAAGGACCTTCGCACTACAGTCGTGGCGGAAACCTCTCTCAACGGCGTCATTGCCCTTCTCGCAATGATCATCTTCATTGGCGACTGCGTTGCCGCACGCCGCCGCAACACGACCCGCGAACCTGCACCAGCCAAGGCTGACCCTGAGCAAGCCGACTCAGAAGAAGACGCAGACGCTCCAAGAACACCCCCCTCCAGTCGCGGCTGGGTGCTCGCCAAGCATGCCGTGAACGCGTGTGCCGTCCTCATTTCCATCATCGGTGCTATTCTATCCCTTTTGATGCTCAAGTTTATTCCAAGCGACGACAGCTACTATGGGTACTACTCCTACTACGATCTAAGCTCACAGTTTCCGCCAACAGCAGCAGTGGTAAAGTCCCCCCTTCCATTCTCAAGCAATCATCTCACAAGGTTCATACTAACTAGATTGCCGTGTAGCCTTTGTTTACTCTAGTCTGGATCGCAGCAGAGTACCTCACGCAATTCAGACGCAAATTCCAAGCCGGCATCCACCCAGGCGCCCACGTCGGAATATGGGTCTTCATCTTCAGCGGCTCCGGCATCGTAGCCGGCGTACAGATGGTTTTCGCAGCCGCCATGATGGACGGTTGCCTCTACGCCCCCGACGAAAAGCCCACAGGCCGTGACAGCTACAGCGGGTATGGCCGCGACTACTACTACTACGAGTCGGACGACTGCTTCCCGCGCGAAAAGAGACTCATTGCCGTTGCTGCTGCTTCCTTTGCCTGCCTTCACTTCCTCGTCAGTACGTTTCTCTTTGTTGCAGCTTGTGCCGATACGCACAGACGCAACTCGCAGGCTGCCAGGACTGTCTTGTATGTACCTGTGCCGTATGGTCAGATGCAGCAGTATCAAGTACAGCCGCAAAGCGTGCTGCTGCAAACTGGTGAACAAGTCATGGCTTATCCTGCGCTGCCGCCGGTGGCCAGGGGAACGCAGCCAATGGTACAGCAGCAGCAGCATCAGCAGCATCAGATGCAGATGCAACAGGTTGGACAACCAGCCGCCGCTGGGCCTTCAGGTCCTGGACCTTCTGCTGTTCAGCCGTCTGTCGGGAGACAATCGCAGATTGTGGAATACTACGGTGTGGCCAACTAGGGCTTTACTACATCATAATCTTTGATACCCCCGATGCATTTAGCCATATAGAATAGACATTTAATGATTAGTTCAGGCTAGATTCTATTACACTTGAAACAGAGCAAAGAATCAAAACTGATAATACAAATAAAATCATATAAATGAAATATAGAGCCTAAAAAAGACAGCGGGTATTCTCTCCGAACAGAGCAAAATGCCAACAAGAAATAAAATACTAATTTTGTTTTCAAAAACAAAAAATCATCAATATCCAACACCAAGCGCCCTCCACTCTACCGCCAACTCTACGCCTTTGCAGCAGCCTTGCGAGTCTTTTTCGGGCTACCATTCGAACTAGAGCTACGGCTGCTCTCCCCCTGCACCTTCATCTCCTCGAGCTTCTTTCCCAGATTTGTAACGCCATCATGTGATGTAGTACTTGACAAGAAATCCTCACGTTCTTCAAGCGGCTTGCGCTTCGTTGGGCTGCGACCTGCAAGTTCACGCTTCAACACGGCATTTTCTCGACGCAGCCGCTCTACTTCTTGCGTCATATCTTCAACGAGCACATTCTCCTTGTCAATATCCATTTCATCCGCTGCAGAGTCCAAGCCACGTTCGAGCAGGTCGACTTTGCGGTCCCAGTGCTCCTCGTTGCGCTCCTGCTCCAGGGCAAGAGAGGTCTTGAAGCGGGCTAGTTCAAGAATGAAGCGCTGCTCAAATTCTGCTGCGCATTCCTCGCGGATTGCTGATTCCAGTTCCAGCAGGCGGTCTTCCATGCTGAGAAGGTGGGCTTCTGCCGTAACACGCGCATCGCTTTCATAGTCGACTTCTGCACGGAGCTGGTCCACTTCGTCGCTGAGACGCGCGATTTCAAGAGCTGCCATCTCCATTGTCGCACGCTCATCGACATTCATCGGAGGAGTGTGGTTCCTGTAGCCACCATTTGTTGACGGAACGACGAATGGCCTGTTGCTGTTGTTGTTGTTGTTGTTATTGTTGTTGTGTACGGGGCTTGCTGGCCGTTGATTGTTGGCAGTTTGCGGAGGGTTTGCGAGGATGGTAGCTGTGATGGACGGGATACGAGGCACAGTGACTTCCCTGGCCAGAGCGCTGTAGCGAAGAATCTGAGATGTCGCGTTGAAGTCGCCAATGGGGTCGGCCGTGACAATCATGACGCCACGCTGGGGATTGCGACGTGGTGCGTTAGGGTGTGTAGAGGAAGACGAGGATGGGAACGAGTTGGAGAAGAGAAGTTCAGTGAGCTTGCACTGGCGATACGGTACGACATTTGGCTGGGGCCTGTTAGCAGTCGTACGTGGATCAACAGTCTTGTCTCGTCGTACCTTGGCGGAGTTGCCCGACTCGCTTTGAGTTTGGAGGCATTGGCCGAGGTACATGAGACTCTCATTGATCTTGCCAGCTTCTACCAGCGTTGCGCCCTGTGTTTTGGCGTCTCTGGCACGCTCACTGCCCGCCAAGTCCACAATGGTGAGCTTGCTTCCACCCCATGGGCCGGGTCGTCTGCCGCCTGTGCGCTTCTTCACGTCAAAGCAGAAGAAGCCATGGCTGCGGCTCGAGACGCTGTTGCTTCCGGTGCCCGTTACCCGTCGCTCTTGGAGACCTGCCTCTAGAACCAGAATCGCATCCTTGAAGTTGGTGCACACCACTTTGCGTAGACCGGCAACCACTTTGCGGTCGGGAGAGAGTTCTGTTGACTTGAAGAGGAGTGGACGTCGACGAAATTCTTTCGTAGCGGCATTCTTGGTTGCTGGGGTGAGAAGATCATAGATTCGGTCGTTGTGAACTTCGTACATGGATACTACAATGACGTATTCGGCATTCGGGTCGCATGGGACGTTGACGTCGTCAATTTTGGGGTGTTGCGGTAGGGATGACGGCATGGGAAGGTTTCGTCGTGGACCGGGAGACATTACGCTATATTCGCCCTGCAGAGATTGTTTAGCAAAATGTTTTACGCGAGCTGCTGTAGTGAGCGACATGTATGTTCTGTGGGACGCCCGCTTGGGCACTGCTGACAAGAGGGCAAGCGGCGTTGCAAACGTCCTCGACGATTCCATTGGCCGTTGCGAGCAACGCTATTGCTTCTTCGGTAAATGGTACCAAGAGGAGTCATCTTTGTCCGACGCTGGGCTGGAGATGATTGAGTCTGGAAATGAGCAAGGTAGAGTTGCTTCTTGAAAATAATGCTCGTGGTGTTGTTGTTTAGAGACGGGACTTCGTACTATCATGGGGGTTGCCGCGCGCGAGTTTGCACGGGAGAACTGAGAGTGATCTGCATACACCGTCTCGAGATATTGCGGCGCAGCCGTCAATGCAGCCTCGGACGGATCACAGGCTTGGATAGATTCGAGCATGGGACCCAGCGTGTTTGCATCGAGCATGTTGTCGCCAATGGAGCGGACTACTAGATCTAATGCAAGCTGAGCAAGGCCTCGTTGTGTCTTTGATCCGAGAATAGTATGTGTCTACGTAGCGTCAGTATCACTTCGTAAGCAACGTCCTACTCAAACGTACCTTTCCGGAGCCAGTGACTCCGAGGGTAGCAACGACTGCATCTGTGCCTTCGCCTCCCTTGGAACCCAACACGCCCTCCACCATGGGTACAATCTGGATGTTGTTGAATACATCCACCTGCGACGCTTCTTCCTCGAATACACGCGTGAAGCCGAATCTCTCGACAGCACGCCTGCGGTCAGACGGCGGGTTCAGAGTAATGTGTGACGGCGCAGCGGCTTCATCTTCGGGCTTTTCGACATTGAGGACGCGATCGGGTTGAGATGGTGTGCCCGGTAGCGGAGGTCGTAGTCGAAGATAGACCTCAAAGAGGTTCTGGGATGTTTTCTGCGCCGAGTCCATGCTGAGCGTCTTGTTGATGCGTGAAGCTTGGTGAGTTGGAGTCGGCTCAGGGTGGCAAGGAGGTTAAGAGGCAGTACAGTTCATGTACAGGCTTGCGATAAATTAAAGAAAATGAATAAAGAATAAAAGCAAGATAACAAATGATAGCTATGCAGCCTCAGAATACAGGTTCTGCATAATTTCTTTGGTTTGGCGGTGCTGATTGTGGACATGCATATTTGGCGTGGTTGATGTGGGTTGACCAGGCAACGAGCTGTGGTCGCTGCCGCACCACACCACACAGTCAACGAAAGGGTGAAGGGTATAGTTTTCTGGATGGTAAACTGCCTGAATCATCTTCGACAGATGTAAATAAATTTTGAAAATTTTGCAATTCAAACCATACTAGCTTAAAATAAATCACCCTCAAAATTTCTCTTGTTAACGCCTTTAGAAGTCGTAAATTTTGCTTTAATGTAACTGAACGAGGTTGTAAATTTCACTTTCGCGGTGCAGGGTAGTGACAGTCGCGGCCTTGCCCTCAAGCTATTTATTTACGTTAGTTCAAACTCCGAGAACCCGACCTAGAAACTTTAAAGACACGAAAAAGAGAAGAAAAAAAAATCTCCAGGAGATAACAGTGAGTAAAAATTCCAGCAGAGCACGATCTTTTGTGTCAGTATACCGCCAGGCAATTTCGTCATAAGCAAGTGCTTACCTTGGCTGTTAACATACTCAACGGTGGTATTAACGTTTAAACCTGCATATATTCGGTTAGCCACGTCTATGTATCACCTACAGCTAGGTTTATGGCATTGTAGTAGGAATTATAACAATATTTGGTTAAATGTAGCACGGATAATCAGTCGGGTATTCAATCGGCTAATCACTCGGTTAGTCAGTCGGCTTCTGGAGGGCGTTGCTTGCTGATAGACGATCGGGCATCGGCACCGGAAACATGAGGGGTTCTGGCAGCAATGAAGTTGAGGTAAGCTGATCAAAAGTTCTCGACTTGTATATATAAAGAGCATGGGAGCGTCGAGACATTTTGGTCCATTCAAGTGACAGTCGTCGACCAAATTCTGTTTCAACAACTCATTCTGCACCACTCAGATTATTACGCCATGTTGGCCATAGACCAAATCAAATCCTTCGACGACAACGGGTTCCTTTTGGTAAAAGGGCTATTTTCGAAAGAAGAAGCGGCTACTTACCGGAGTAACTTGCACTCACTCTTTGAGCGAATCAATAGTAAAGACGTGGATGCCACCTGGGGCAGTGCAGGTGAAAGGGGCAAGACTCAGCTACAACATTGTCATGATGTTCAATTCTACGATGCCTCGTTTGGAAAGCTCATTGTTGATGATCGGTTGACCGGCGCCACCGCCGACCTCATCAAGTCGCCAAATGTACAGCTTCACCACACCAAGGCGTTCATCAAACCTCCGGAAAAGGGCTCGCCATTCCCGATGCACCAAGATGCACCATTCTTCCCGCACCAGCGGGAATCTATGATTGCTGCAATCATTCACTTTGATGATGCATATGAGAAGAAGGGCTGCGTGCGCGTCATGCCAGGGTCTCATAAGAACGGGATTTTGCCACATATCAGCGAGGGCAACTTTCACTTGGACAAGGATACATATCCTTTAGACAAGGCGATGCCGACTCCTGCTGAAGCCGGGGATGTATTGTTCATTTCGTATTCGGTGGTACATGGGTCTGGTATCAATGAAAGCAATGAACCGCGGACTACTTTATTGGTGCAGATGAGAGACCCGGAGGACCTTCCTACTGTAGAGACACATCTCTCCAAGGGCCAGGGGATGATGTTGAGAGGTGTTGATCCTGTTGCAGGTAGAGTAAAGCCCCCGGCGAAACCAATGGCTGGTTCAATGGGAGGAAGCATGAGCGGTATTATGTAGTTTGATATACATCTAGATACTGATATCCCGGTATTTTGTTACTGCGTCATGAGACCGCCGTCGAGGAGAATTTCCAGCAGAGTCATCTGTATATATATCAACGGAAGAGGAGTGCACAAGTCATTTCACAACTTTCTCATGTGCATTCCGTACTGCCATTAACAATGGAGTGAAGCTGTACAAGTCTTTTGCGTGAGACTGAGGTGTGTGCGGAGTTAGTATTTTTGCGACAGCTTTGTTGCCTCATACAGTCGCAATTAAAAGCAGATCCTCCAGCATTTTCGCGTGTTAAGGCAGTCTTGTACAACGCACGTATCTGCGCATGACGAAGATAAGTGCTTCACAAGTCTGCGTCCTTCTTGATTAGTAGTTTCCCCGTGTTGCACTCTGCGGCAAATGATATCTAAATTCTACTACTTCTTACCTTAACTTTGGCTTACGTTGACTCAAGATTTACCCCATTTACCATGTGCTCCACCCCCACTGACCCGCATCTAACTATCTAGGCCGCCGGCAAAACCTAAGAAAAATGTCATTTTTCAAAACCATGCGCAGAATATAGTTACTCTCGGATTTAGGTCATGAAAGCTTTAACTTCCAGCAGGAGCCGTGTGAAAAGACGTGCCGTAATGGCATGCGACGAATGCAATTCTCGCAGGGTCAGGTGTAACGGCCAGACGCCATGTGTCGGATGCCGTGAAGTTGGTATAGATTGCACATATATTCGTCCTAGGCACAAACGAGGAGGCGCTTCAGTCAAGCAAAAGACAAACTACATTGAGAGAAGACGAAACAAGGCTTTGGAACGCACCACTGATTGCCCAACATCATCTATTCCACCACCCTCCTATCGGTCAAGAACATCATGGATCGACGGCAGTGAGGTCAGGTATCCGATTCTCTGGCCAGTGTTGAATTCTTTAAAAGATATCATAACTCCATTGGAGGCTTGCGATATGCTGGACACGTACTTTAATCGATCCGCTTGGGGAAACAGTTTTCTAGTACGAAGATGTTCGTTTCTGGCCACCGATACAATGACGATTCGAAAAACAAAGCCTACATTGATATATGCAATGCTTTGTTACGCATCTCACCATTATATTGGAAACAGAATAGAGATTCTAGAGGTCAGTCGAGGGAATGCGACAGACAAGTTATTCGAGCTGGCTGCTTCGTCGGTGGTGTCGTTTCATCAGCTAGATGAGGAAGCGGAACTCGACGACGTTATCAGTCATATACAGCTCGCATCGATACTTAGTTCTAGCAAGTATCAGAAAAAGTCTATTGAGTGGTGGAGTGCAACGTACCAGCTCGCTAGGCAATTGCGGCTGAATGAAGAGCATATTCCTGGCATATCTGCAGAAGAGCAAGAGGAGCGGAGACGAACTTGGTGGCTGTTATACTGTGTCGATAGACACCAGGCGCTTTCAGTCAGAAAATCATTTGCTTTTAGAGACGCTGAAAGTCATGAGCTGCTACGGCCTTGTAATGAGACCATGTGGAATGGGAACGACGAGCTCTCACCACCAGCCTCGAATACATCCGGCATTACATATCGCGTCACTGATTGCAGCTTCTTTGGGTTTATTCTGCCATTGACGGGTATACTGGGTGAGATTATCGAATTGTATAATCTCCAAGAATCCGGCCAGAGCGTGGACTCCGAACCAAAACGAGCTGCGATCCAGCACCATTTGGAGACTTACGACGAGTCTCTCAGCGAATGCATATATGACACCGACGAAGCTCAGCTATACAAAACCTACGCGCGGCATACTGTTAGCACGCTTCATATTCTTTGCGCAGGCAAATGGGATCCGCTTGACGTCCTTGCTGACGTCGAAGAGAGCGGGCTTTCGCAGAATGTCATCTATTCGGCAGCCATGGCGACAATCGCCGCAAACATTATTAAGGAGATCCAATCAATCGATCCAGACTTTGACTTTATGCCGCTCTTCTTTGGAACTTTTGTCCTGCAGTGTTCGTTCCCGCTGCTGCTGCTAATGAAGACGTTTGGTACACAGTCTGACGAGAATATTATCGGTGGGTGTGAGACTATCATGGCGGCGTACAATATTTTCTCACGCTGTCGCGAGCGAGTATTTCAAAATCCGTTTTGGTCAAATCCGTATTGGTCGAGTTTTGAGTCGATTATAGATGAAATTAAAAAGTCGAAACGGCTACCCACTACGAGTCCAGTTGTGGCGTCACAGACGATGCAGGATATCCACAACAAGACGCGCGAGATTTTGGGATTGTATAGGTGGCACAAGACGGGACATGGTGTAAATACTTAGTTGCTATAGGTAAGGGAAGGGGGCCAACAAATCACATTGTAGATCACTACGACCGAGCAACAGATAGGGTATAAAACTTTTCTTGTTAAAATACAATCTAGTTACAAATTATGTATATAAACTTGGTCAAATGAATTTCCAATTAATGGTTCCACTGAGGGACATTGATGGCCATGGCCATGATAAGACCAGAAACGAGACCAGCGCAAGGGACGGTCAAGCACCAACCAATGAAGATCTTGCCAAGCTGCTTCCAGTTAATGCTGCGCAGATCAGCGTTGGTCAAGGCTACACCAACAACAGCACCAGTGATGCACTGGGTGGTGGAAACGGGAAGACCAAACTTGCTGGCAAGAAGGACAGTAATGGCAGCGGCAAGCTCCATGGCGTAGCCACGAGAAGGAGAGTGCTTGGTGATGCGGTTACCCAAGTTGCGCATAATGTGGTAGCCAAAAGTCCAGAAACCAACACCGAGAGTAAGACCACCAACTGCCTTGATCCAGGTAGGGGTGTCAGTCTTGGCGGAGGTGATGCCAGAGTTCCAGGTCATGTATTCAGTCGTAAAGGGGCCGATGGCGTTGGATACATCGTTGGCACCGTGGGCTATGGACATGATCATGGCGGAGCAGACCTGGGCGGTGGTCCAGAGAAGCTCGACCTTATTCTCGAAGACGGGGGCACGCTCGTGGATGTGCTCAAGGCCGCGGGACTGGTGTGCGATGACGTCGCGGGTAATGCCGTGGAGGGCAATCATCTTGGCAGTGACAAAGAGACGGCGCGGGTGAGCCCAGGGAAGCTTGTCGACAGTCTCGAGGTCCTTCTGGCGCTGCATGTCGACCTTGGTCTGGGTATTTTTTTCGGTAGGAGCGGCTTGGGTCTCGTCGCCGAGCTGAACGCCCTTTTCGTTGGTGTTGTTGCCGTTTTGCTCCTTGGCGAGGTCGTCGTCAGAGCTGTCACCGACGTACTCGGTGGCGTAGTAGTCGGTCACAATGGGAGCGTCGGACGAACCAGGCCAGTACAGGTTGTAACCATCCTTAAGCAGGAGAGGGCCCATGGGAATGTGCCAGAAGCGAAGGCGGTGGTCCTCCTTGATCAGCTTGGCTTGGAAGTATGGAACGAAGAAGACGGCAGAGATGACGAGGACGCCGGCGAAGACACCGAGAATAATGCCAGCGGCCTTACCAGCACCCAGCTCCTCTGGAGTGGGAATACCGTGGCCACCATCCATGACGATGAAAAGAGCGAGAATACCGGCAGTGACGGCGTAGTAGAAAGGAATGACGCGGATAGCAGCCTTGAGGGGATCCTTGCGAGAGTGAACGAGAAGACGGATGGAAAGCATGATGACGGCGCCAAAACCGGCGGCGATGAGAGGAGCAATACCCCAAGACGCTGCAATCTGGCTCACCGAGTTGCTCTCCCAGCCCCATTTGACCTGAAGCTGGAGGGCGATGCCAACACCGACGAGGGCACCAACAAGAGACTGAGTGGTCGAGACGGGGAAGCCCATGCGAGTACAAGCAGTGAGCCAGATGGCAGAACCGGCTTCAGCGATGACCATGGCAAGAATGAGGGTGCCAGGAGAATCCTTGAAGGGGTCGAGCGTGAAGACACCCTTTCGAATGGTTTCAGTGACCTTTTGACCGAGGGCAATGGCACCAATGAATTCAGTAATAACGGCTAGCTAAGAGGACTTGTCAGCATTTCAAACCGAGTTGGCGATTGCTTCACTCGAAAACCGGCGCCAGCGATGATCACAACTTACACATCCGGCCTGAACGAGAGTCAGTGACTTGGAGCTGACACTGGTGGCATACGAGTTGGCAACATCGTTGGCACCGATGCCCCAGGCAGAGAGCAGAAAGAAGAGGACACCAACGGCAAAGAGCCAGTCCAGATCATGCATAGTACCAGCCATTGTTGCAAGCGTTTAAAAGCGTTTGCCGCGTTCTCTGGGAGCAAGCTAGGAAGTTAGAAGTAGAGAAGATGGATGAAGAGATGTTCACAAGAGGAGAAAGAAGAACATTTGAGATTAAACGGCTGCGGCCAACGGTCTTTAAAGAAAGCCGCCAGGCAAATAGTTCTAGTCCCATTTCTCCTCAGGCAAGGCTCATTTTTTCCCCCACACCCTGACCATTGTAATTCTTGCATAAAGATCTCCAGAAAACCGGTGGCAGCCTCATTGTGCGCCCCGTTGGCTTCGCTTTCTTCCACAGACTTGCCTATTTTGAGTTCTGCCGGGACGCGAGAGGAGCCTGTCACGGACAGCTCAGGACGCACGTGCGAAGATAAGCATACATGTTTGCACTATACTAGGCTGGCCTACGGAGTAGACTGGTCGGCGTCTCCCTTCGTGGTCGTGTTGGTGGCGTCTTTATTGTCACTATGGTGTGAATCCATCGTGTGTAAATGTCTCCATGTCTCCATGTCTGAGGTCCAATCCGGGCCGTCGCCTTGCCAAGGAGGGCCAAGAACAGCCAAGGACGGGCCAGGATATCGGATAACCGGCAAATCGCCAAGGCCAGACAGAGCCCTGATTGTGCGTCTGTGGCTTCAGTTGCGCGGATTGGGGACTGTTTACGGGCGAACTATTCCCATGCCCCCGTTGTTGTCGACAACTCGCTGTGGTTGTACTAGCCAATCATGAATTAGTATTCCACCTCGTGCTTCCAACTCTGGTAGCCGCCTGTCCCGGCGCTTTAGTCGCTTAAATGGGGCCGGGTCTATTTGGATATCCGCCCCATATATCCGGTTACTAGTCTTACGAGTATGTATACGGGCAGCATCGCCATTCAGACAGTTGCATTAGTGCTGCGCAACGTTTTGCAGTGCTTTTGGCAACTACTCCAAACAGTTAAACCCGACTAAAATCCCTCCATAGTCTCTCCATTTTCGCCGCTATTGATTTCACCCTTGCCACTGTGCTCCCATGCGGACCAACACCACCCAAACCGTTGGTAAGACTGGCGCACGTGTGGTCCTTTCAGGGAAACGGTCAGCCTTACTTCAGTCAGCGGAACCCACTCGTGCATGAAATGGCCCAAGTTGGGTTTCGGTGTCTCGCAGAGGAAATTTGATGGATGAGGAAGACGTCGTCGCTCAAGTGTGCATCTTTGTGTTGATAGCGATTTATTTTAGTCACGCGAAACGTACGTCGTAACCGCCATCGTATCATTGTTTCCACTCTTATTCGTCCTTCTGCATCGAGTGTGTGAGCGTGTGTGCAGCAACACTACGGGGCCGCCGCACCATACTCGGCCCTTTGCATCAGCCACGTCGGAACCGAAGACAGACTATGCAAGTCCGGACAAGTCCGTGGATGGCGCTTGCTCAGAGCAAGATTGTGGTCTGCTTATGGCCCAACGCCTGCCTTTGATCCGTATATGGGTTAGTGGCTCGAATATTCGTCATAAGATGGCTGTCAGCTTTGCCCTTGCTGCCAATCGTCTCATTTCATTCTCTTAGCACCGCGAGATTTGAGAATCACGGCTATGGGCATACGATTTGTCATAGACAAGATCTGTAGGCAAGTGCTTGTGTGCTTGTATTCCTGGTACTCTTTTGCCTTTTTGACTTGAAGTTACCTCTCGTTACTGCCTTTGCGGAACTTTATCAACTTTGTTTTCTGGATAGACGAGGAACATCAGATTTCGACAAACTTTATGCACATTACGTGGCAAAGCGGCTGACTACGGTCCGAATTGTTCGCCCCTACGGTGCCTCGGACTATGATTAAACAAATTCTTTGTCAACAGGGGATAATTGGCGCTTAGCCGGCGCGGCACGCAGCGGCATAAAACTCCCGCCGGCCCCACTGCCTCTCGGCGCGGGGGAGTCCTTGGCATCCGGGCCAAGGCCGTTACCGGCTGGCAGAATAACCTCGCATTATCATATCAAAATAACGAAACATTATAAGAAAAGACTGACAGTTGTTTTGAATTCTGCACAGAAAGTTACAATGCCATTCACAGTCCTCACCGACGACGACGTCAAGAAGATCTTTGCCGAGCTCAACTCGGCCGAGGTTACCGCCATTGCTGACGCACTCGGACAAGGCCTCGCGACATACTCTTGTGAAGATGAGCGTGAGTATCAGCCTCATCGAGCGGTAATCACCCGACCAAGCAAGCAGGTTACTCTATTTATGCCGGCCACTACTCAGCAAGCTGTCGGGTGCAAGATTGTCGGCGTCGCTCCCTCGCAGGATGCGTCCAAGCTGCAGCCTGGCGAGAAGCTGAAGCCTGCGTTGCAGAGTGTGCTTACCATTTGCGATGAGCTGGGTACTGCTATTGGCGTTCTCAATGCAGCGGAGCTGACGGCGTTTCGCACGTCGCTTGGATCGATGCTCCTCTACCGTTTCCGCAAGATGACTGAGAGTATTGTAGTCTTTGGCGCGGGCAAGCAGGCACTATGGCATGTCAGGCTTGCCATTATCCTGCGTGGCGAGGGTATTCGAAGAATCACCATTGTAAATAGGTCGCAGCAGAGAGCGCTGGATCTCGTACAAGAACTTCAGGGGTCCAATTGGCCGGAACACATTACACTGCAGACCTTTGACCGCGCAGCCAGCCCCGAGGCAGAATATGAGAGCCTCATTACGGCCGCTGATGCCATCTTTTGCACAACGCCAAGCACGGAGCCACTCTTCCCTGCGGCGTATCTGACTTCGGAAAAGGCGAGGGAGAAGACGCGCTTCATGTCGGCGATTGGATCGTACCGACTTGACATGGCTGAGATGGACCCCGAGTTGCTCAAGGCTGTCACGGACCCCAGCGGCGTATTTGCATCGCAGGTCTTGCAGGCCAAGATTGCGGTGGATTCTATCGATGGATGTTTGCAAGAGGCTGGTGAGCTTGTTGCGGCGGATGTCAAACAAGAGCAGATGCTTGAAATTGGTCGGATTCAAGAAGGGCGAGAGGGGAGCAAAGCTGAGGAATTAAAAGAGTGGCTTGAGTCGGGCTTTGTCATCTATAAGAGTGTTGGTGTTGGTATTATGGACATTGCTATTGGCAAGCATCTTATTGAGCTTGCTACTTCCAAGGGTATTGGCTGTACACTACCGAGCTTTTAGACCCTGCGTCCTCTCTTTCCATGACCTAATATATGATTACTTTTTAAAGCGCCGCCAAGACAGAAACTATCTTCCACCCATTTGATCAAGTTGAGTCGCTATAAAAGTGACGACGCTGTGTGCTCAGCCTTGACCTCCTACCTAAAAGACTTTTGTGATGGAGAAGAATTAGCTAGACGAGTAGCCGAGGACTTTAAGACTCCAAAGCCAGCCTTTTCAGCAGTCCTCTCACACGGAGATTTTCACAACGGCAACCTCATGTTTCAGGATAGTCTACCAGGATCGGACGACAAGCCTGATCCGATAGTTTTAGATTGGGAATTCGCACAACTCAATGGCGGTGGTATAAATGGTGACGCGGCCGACTTTACAGCCGGCCTGCATTGTAAGTTTATACGTGCCAGAAGCATGGTGACGTTCTTGCAAAGCTTCTTCGAGGGCTCATTACTGGATTCTGCACGGGGTATCGCAAGACTGCTGGTCGACGATACGGCGCTGACCCAGATGATGTGAATCTGCAGTTACTTCGCTCAGCGCTGTTGTTCCAGGATATTTTCGATATTGGTGTGTGCTATTTGCGGCGGGCTGGCAAGGACGTGTGTGAATTTGCGAGGGAGGAAAATTTGGCGTTGCTGAGAGACGGAGAAGAGGGTATTATGACTTCTTTGTTCCTGGTACCTGAACGACCCATCTGAGTTGTTTACAAGCTTAAATACGATGTGTTTTGCTTTTAACTTGTACCTTTCTCTGCGGCTTCAATCTCAGCAGCGCACCTCGCCGCTCCAAGCGAAATAATGCCCGAATCCTGCTGACAGAGCATAAACCCAACTTTAAGCCTATGAATCGCCCACTCAAGTATATCCTTGTCACCATATATGCCAGCCATTCCCATAATCTTGCCATGTTTCTTACAAGCTGCGCTCACAGTTTCCATTGCAGAGCGAAACTCGGGGCTGCGAAAGTCGCCAGGCGTCCCAATCTCGATTGAGAGATCATTTGTACCGACTAGCAAGACATCTACGCCCTCGACGGACGCAATCTCGTCAATATTTTCTATGCTTTGTCTGGTTTCTATCATGAGCAGCACGCTGGATGCATGCTTGTTGACTGTATCTATTATCTCGGGGAGAGGCGTGGCTTTGAGTGAAAAGAAGGGTAACTGGCCCGTCATGGAGCGGCAGCCTTGGTAGCGGTCCTTTGAACTGGGATATTTGGATATTGAAACTGCTGCACGAGCCTCATCTAAACACCATACGTTTAGCATTCTTGCCGTTTGAATCCGGTGCTGGTACCATGCAACTCACTGGCGTCGTGGATGTGGGGAAATATTATACCCATCGCACCAGCGTCTAGAACGCGCTGAACCAATCCGTTCCCGCATTGATGCGGCACACGCACAAATGGCGTTATTCCTTTGTCGAGACCTGCGCATACAAGTGACCCGGCATCTTGCAGTGATAGGTTTGAATGCTCGAGGTCGATGAAGAGTGCGTCGAAGCCAGAGTTTTGGGCGAGTTGGACGATTTGTGGGTTTGTTACTAGTCGGATTCCGAACGCCTACATTAACTAATTCACTAATATGCTCGTTTTAAGAAGATGTCAAATAGCTTACCTTGCAAAGACTGCCGCTTGTTGTTTTCTTTATGAGATTATTGATAAATGGAGCCATAGTGTCAGGCTGCTCGCTAGTGGACATCGATTTAGCTGACGACGGTGTAAGGAGCGCTAGAGTATCGTCCTACCAATAGGTTCACTGCGCGCTCTCCTTTGGTATGATGCTCCAAAATAACTCAACGCTTTAGCGCTTTCGTTTTGCCAGCCAAGTGGTAAAACAATGTCAAGTTCGGCACCATGGCGGCCGCCTGTCCCCGCATCTTCGGGGTCTCGTCCGATATTCGGTACCCCACCCGGTGTTAGTCGGAGAAGTTCGTCGGGAGCGTTACCGAACAACACCAATGTGCAAGGCTGTGCTATTCTCTGCTACCATTTGCTGCTTCTTTTTTCAAAGTTGCTACACCATGCTGAGAAGGGTCGCTGCTAGTAACACACGCGTAGTCTACCGAGCAATCTCCAGAGCAACGCAATACAGAAGCAACATGTTTAGCGCCGTCAAGCCTGGTCCGCCGGACCCCATGTATGCCGTCAAGAAGGCATGTGACGAGGACCATGATGCTCAAAAAGTCGACCTTGGCGTGGGGATTTACCGCAACGAAGAGGGATTGTATCATGAGCTGGATGCTTTGAAAAGGGTTTGTTCTGTGCTATGCGAGGCAGGTTGCTGTGCTAATGGTAATACGCGCAGGCCAAGGTCAAGCTGGACGAGTCGACGCCGGGGCATGATGTAGGTCGCTGAAAGAAATTGGGCATTTTTGTCTCAAGCCAACGCTAACTTCTGTCACAGTATGAGCTTACCACCGGAAACCCCCCATTTTTAAGGATTGCGGCAGAAATAATGCTCGGGTCTGATTGCAAACGACGACAAGCGAAAGAGGTACGTTGGATGGCCAGTTCGAAATAAGGCAATTGCCCTGATAAGACAGGTCGCGTCCGTCCAAACGATTTCCGGAACAGGAGCAAACCATCTCGCCGCACTGCTACTTTCGAAATGCATCTCCCCCAAGCCAAAAATCTACGTCGGCACACCCGCCTGGGGCAACTACAAACCTCTCTTCGAGACGGTTGGACTTGAAGTGGTGGAATACAAATACTACAACTGGGAGAGTCGCACCATTGACATGCCATCTATAATGAATGCAATGAGCTTTGCCCCCGCAGGCAGTGCATTCGTTCTACAGGGATGCTGTCACAATCCTGTTGGCGCAGATCCGTCCAAGGAGCAGTGGCAAAAAATTGGGCGTACAATGCGTGAAAGAAAGCTGGTTCCATTCTTTGATGTCGCGTACCAGGGCCTCGGAGACGGCTTGGAAGAAGACGTCTTTGCTGTACGACATTTTGCCAATATGGGGTTTGACATGTTTGTGTGTCAGTCATTTTCCAAGAATTTCGGTATATATGGTGAACGATGTGGAGTGCTTCATGTTCTTTGTGATGGAGCCGACGTGACAAGCAATGTGCAGGATCGATTGCGGTCGCTTATTCGATGGGAGTTTTCGTCGTCTCCGGCATATGGCGCCAGGCTGGTACGCATTGTACATGATTCGGATGAGCTGTCAAAGAACTGGTAAGCATCATGGAGACTGCGGTTGAAATGGCACTGATGTCAGGGTAGGAAAAGCGAGCTTTCATCTATGCGTACCCGGATGCAGGCGCTAAGAAAGAAGCTGCATTGCCTCCTCACCGAGGATCTCAAGGTATGATGACGCAAAATACGCCCACAGGATGTTACTGATGTAGCTACTGTAGACACCCGGGTACTGGGATCATATTCTTGACGAGGCTGGCCTCTTTTCGTGAGTCTGCTTGCTTCTCTTAAGGGTATGGAGCTAAGTGATCTTTATAGCATCCTTAAATTGTCCCCGGAGCAGTGCCGCACGCTCATAAACGACTATCACATCTACTTGCCACAGAGTGGGCGAATCAATATTTCTGGACTCAACAGCACTAATATTGCTTATGTGGCCAAAGCCATTGACTCTGTTGTTCGAGCTGGCTAGCAGTCGAATAACAGGGCCAAAGAAGGTATAGGTTAAGGTCCACATGTCACAAGCGTATTTAGCATTTCTTCTTTTCCCAGCCCTCATCAATGTAAAATCCAAAACTAAGGGGATATTGCTTTGCCTCTCACTGAGAAAGTTTAAGCCATTGCTTCTTGCCTTGATGTGGCGAAGATTAAACCAAAGATGTTAGTCATATCGTGCCAAGGGATAAATTCAAGAGCGTCATTGGCCAGGCCGCAGCCAGAGTTGGTTCGTATGACTGAGAGTAAGAGTCACACGTCCCACGATGAGTCTCGTAGACGTTACTGACAAAAAGGGGCACAAGTGCGGTGACGCAAGACATGTGGTGTGCAACCCTTGTCTGGCCCGGCTTTTTGGCGGCGCAGCGGCTGGAGTACGCCCGGGGTTGGGGCTCCACGGCAGGGTTTCGAGCTCCGGAAGATGAGCCGCGAACCAGACTTTCAGCCGCGACGTCAGTGTGTGCAAAGACGGTGCGACAGAGAGAGATTCGTGGCGTGCGACAGGACAGGGCACAGGGCTGCATGTCTCGGAATATTGCGTCCACAACTTTGATATCTGCCCTTTTTAGAGAAGCGAATCGCTCAAGTTATCTGCCCTGTGCGTCTATATCGTACAGTTCATCGTCCGTCGCGAGGAGAATTTGCAACCGCCGCTTTCGACAACTTTTGTTCTTCTCCTCATCTGAAAAAAAAAAAAAAAAGTGGAATGGTTCCGGCTCCTTGGTGGACGGTGAATTGACTTTGTGGACTACCGAACGCCACCGCCGGCGTCATCGCGCCCATCAAAACGGCAGGCCGTAGGCTCCATTCCAGTGGAAATACAGAGCATCTGAGTGGACGAAAAGGAAGACGAGCTCTGTGGTATATGTCGTACGACGTAGTGATTGAGTACTTTTTTGCAGTACACTGTCATAAATGGCGGCGGAAGAGATGGACATTTGCCGCGATCTGCTGCTTGCCTGGCGTATCAGCAGCCACGTATGAGTAAACTCAAGATTGAAATGACTGTTTACAGGAGAAAAAGTCGATTATGGCTGAGTCCTTGGAGTCATTGTGCCGTGTTTGAACCGGGCGACAGGTTTCGTCTTGTTTTCCGCTTGCCTAGAGGGACCGAAAGGGCGATGCATGACGGGCGTTTGTGTACGTCGTAGACAACGCTTGCTCTATCTAGACGAAACATTTGTTAATTTCCGTCGAAAATCAAGAGCAAAATCAGCTAAAAAAAAAAAAAAAAAAAAAAAAAAAAAGGGGAAAAAAAAAAAAAAAAAAAAAAAAAAAACAGCCCAAACCTTTCAAACGGCCTTCCATTCTCACAATTCCGCACTGCACTCCCTGAAAGTACATACCACCATGGAGGGGCAGATCCGAGCTTCTGCCGTAGAGGGGCATTTTGCCATCTCTATCGCCCTATCAAACCCAAACAGGCTTAGCGCAAGAGTCATCCGCTTGTGGTGACTGCACACGAGGAATTTTGACACACTTCCAACGCCCAAATACCCAATTTGCTCTTCAGCGCCGCGACGACCCTCGATATACAAGCCCCATCCATTGCGCGACTCATCGATTTCGCCTGGGCCCTTTTTTGTAATCGATTCCTCTACGACTTTTTTCTTCCTGCGTCCACGATCCGGCTTCCATCCGCGCCCCTCCCTCGTGCCTCTGCGACGCTGCCACAAAATCTCGTGCGCCTTTCCTCGCCTGCCCCGCCATTCCCACCATGTCTGCCAACGGGGACAACAGATACGATATCGAGTCCGACTCGGATTCGGGAGACTCCATCGCCGCCAACAACAACATCCCTGGAGCTGCCGACGATAAGCCTCTCAAGTCTGCTCTCAAGAAGACCGACCACGGCGTCCCTGAAGAGACCATCTCCGCCAAGCCCTACCTGCCCCCGCAAACAGATCCCAAAGAACTTGATGTCGCCTCTCTGTCGCCTCTGACGGCCGAAATCATTGCCCGCCAGGCTACAATCAACATTGGTACCATTGGTCACGTCGCTCACGGAAAGTCAACCGTCGTCAAGGCAATTTCCGGTGTCCAGACTGTCCGCTTCAAGAACGAGCTGATTCGCAACATTACCATCAAGCTGGGCTACGCCAACGCAAAGATTTACAAGTGCGACAACTCCGAATGCCCTCGTCCAACATGCTACAAGAGCTATAAGAGCGACAAGGAGGTCGACCCTGCCTGTGAGCGTGATGGCTGCGGCGGTACCTACAGATTATTGCGTCACGTTTCGTAAGTTGTTCCAAATACCAATCACATGGCACTGACATGACACGAAGATGCTAACCAATCCACCGCAGTTTCGTCGACTGCCCCGGTCACGATATTCTCATGAGCACCATGTTGTCAGGCGCCGCCGTCATGGACGCCGCCCTTCTTCTCATTGCTGGCAACGAACCTTGCCCTCAGCCTCAGACCTCGGAGCATTTGGCTGCCATTGAGATCATGAAGCTTGACAAGATCATCATCCTGCAAAACAAGGTCGACCTGATGCGCGAAGAGGCCGCTCAGCAACACTACGAGTCCATCCTCAAGTTCATCCGTGGTACCGTTGCCGGAAAGTCTCCCGTTATCCCCATTTCCGCCCAGCTCAAGTTCAACATTGATGCCGTCAACGAGGCCATTGTCAACACCATCCCTGTTCCTCCTCGTGACTTTA
Source organism: Lecanicillium sp. LEC01 (assembly GCA_002242745.2). Classification (NCBI taxonomy): domain Eukaryota; kingdom Fungi; phylum Ascomycota; class Sordariomycetes; order Hypocreales; family Cordycipitaceae; genus Lecanicillium; species Lecanicillium sp. LEC01. The sequence goes on along the minus strand of NIWZ02000015.1, from coordinate 142,491 downwards.
GCCAGGACCCTCAGATGATTGTCATTCGTTCATTCGACGTCAACAAGCCCGGTGCCGAGATTGACGACCTCAAGGGTGGTGTCGCTGGTGGTAGTATCCTGCACGGTGTCGTCAAGCTCGGCGACGAGGTCGAAATCCGCCCCGGTATCGTCTCCCGTGACGACAGTGGCGCCATCAAGTGCACGCCCATCTTCTCGCGCGTCGTTTCCCTCAACTCTGAGACCAACGACCTCAAGTACGCCGTCCCCGGTGGTCTCATCGGTGTTGGTACCCGCATCGACCCCACGCTGTGCCGTGCCGACCGACTTGTCGGTTTCGTCCTCGGTCTCAAGGGTAGACTGCCCGAAATCTACAGTGAGATCGAAGTCAACTTCTACCTCCTGCGCCGCCTGCTCGGTGTCAAGACAGCCGACGGCAAGCAGGCCAAGGTCGCCAAGCTGGCCAAGAACGAAGTCATTATGGTCAACATTGGTTCCACCTCTACCGGTGCCAAGGTCGCCGCTATCAAGAACGATGCTGCTAAGCTTGTCCTGACCCAGCCCGCTTGCACGAGCATTGGCGAAAAGGTTGCTCTGAGTCGTCGTATCGAGAAGCACTGGCGTCTGATTGGTTGGGCCACCATTGCTGCGTAAGTTTGCCTTTACTGCGTTCCATTCGCATCTATTATATCAGCTACTAACTTTGTAAATTTAGCGGTGTTACGCTCGAGCCCAGCTCTGCCTAAACATGACGCAACGACGAAAGAAAAATCTTACAAAAAGGAAAAAAAAAAGAGTCAGGAGGACATCTAGCCGAGACGTAAGAACTGGCCAATCTACACTAAATCTACATCTCGCCAATTTCTTCTGGACGTAGAATAAGAAAAAATTCAACGGACCAAAAGAAATCCCATTTTACCCAAATGGTCGAAGCACATACAGCTTCAAGGTTTTTAGCATGAGCACAACGTGGAGCGGGAATAGACAAAAAAGACGATGGGGCACGTAAAGCAGAAGAGACAGGGACATATGGCCTTTTTTTCTGTAGGATGATGATGAAGAAGTACAAGAAGAAGAAGTAAAAATTTGAAAAAATTGGCAAACGAGTTTTTCTCATTTGTTAAAGTGCTTGGTTTTTTTTGTTCCTCTCATTCTTCTTTTAAAGGCTTCAGAATATGGCCTGGGGAGTAAATGGAAAATGGGCATCGATAGGTAGATGATTTAGTTCTTCTCCTCTAGAAAAATGACAAATACAATTCTCAACAACGCTCACGTCTCGTCGAACATTTTAAAATATCTAGTAAAAGTGAATCAACAATGGAGCTTGAAGCCATATGCTGTATTGAAATTATAAAATCGCCTATTGTGGGGTTAAAAAAAGCGTACGGCCTGCAAGACGTAATTGATATCCTGCTACCGTTTTATGAAAGTTTGTAACTTTTGTAAATGCTCGTCGCCTTTATTTCTGGCTGCTCATTTTCTCACTTTGCGAGCATGCTTGACCAGATTCTCTATAACACCCTCAAATGCCTCTCTATCACCAATCTTTTCATCCGTCCGCTTCTTCCAGTACTCTAGCATGTCATTCGCCGTGCCCTGCATGGCCTCTAGCTTAGAAACGTGCGTCTTGAGCTCTTCATTTGTCATGCCATCCAGCGCCTCATCCGTCGTGTTGCACAAGTACCGCGCAGCGACGAGGTCCATATCTGGCTCTGGCGGGCCGCCCTTGCGCTTCTTGGACGACGCAGACGCGGATGGCTTCCCTTGTGTGTCGACGGATGTGGACGACGTGTTGCCGTCACCTTGTTTTAGGCGCGATGCCGACGCGGACCGCGAGTCGGAGGATGCGCGTGGTGAGTTGGAAGAGAGGTGTAGCGAGGGGAGGATGAGCTTCTTTTGCTTCGACTTGGGCAGAATCTCGTCCAGGTCGACGGGGACGCCGAGGGAGACGAGGAATAAGCGCCGGGTTCGTGAGCGGATCCAGTCTGGTGGTGAGAGGGGCGGTGGTGCGACGAGCTGTGACCATAGGGATGCTGAGCGTGGATTTATAAAGATGGACGCGTCTTTGGGGAGTGGTGGGAGAGTGGGAGTTGTAGTTGTTTCAGGAGGGTAGAGTGCGGATAGAAGTTCTTCGGTTGTTGAGATGACTTCGTCAGGGCTTAGACCATCGAAATCGGGTATTGGCTAGAATGGAGGTTAACACATACAAACACACGAGCTGCTCAGTGTGCAAGACAACTTACAAAAGGGGGAGGTCTTTGGGAAGCGGTGGGAGTAGAAGTACCGGTAGGCTGCGTTGGTTGTGATGTCGATTGAGCGAAACTATTGCCAAAGTCGTCGAAATCTTCGTGGGCTTCTTCACCTTCAGCAAAGTCGTCAAAATCGTCCCCAAAATCATCCCCAAAGTCATCGTCATTGTCCTTCTCATCCATGACCTCTCCGGCTTCGTCGACGTCTTCCTTCGCCTCTGTGTCCTGTCCCGGTCCGTCTTTCTGTGACTCGTCTTGCGCAGTTGATTCTGCAATAACCGTTTCTGGTGTACTATCTGAAGATTTTTTGGATTCATCTTCCACTTCCACTTCGGCTTCGTCTTCATGCCCTGCGTCTTGTGAATCGTCGTCATGCGACTCCGCATCTTGGGCAGCTGTTACTCTTCGCAGAGGGGAGCTCAAATGCGGCGTCATGGGCGCCGACTGGGCGTCTGTGAATTGATCATCGGAATCTGAGTAGTCATCTATAAGCATTGTTAGCAAATCAGCCACATTGGTTGCACTTGTCCAGCGTTTCGCATACCCTGCTGCTTCTGCTCCCCCGGGTCCGCTCGCTTGACCTCGAGTGGCGGGTCCAAACTCCCGCTTTCTGTCATTACAGAAGAAGCATCCGGTGAGCTGGCGTATTATCTGCTATTCCTTGTATGTGATAAATGAGCACCGGTCGAGGCGTTTGCTGGAAAGCAGCTGCCGTATCAACGACGTCGGTTCTGGAGACGGCCAAGGGAGAAAGGAGGCGATTCAATTGGATGACGACACTGCGTCTGTGGAGAGTATTATTCTAACGTGATGGCTGTTGAAGGGTCGTTTGATGCACTGCAAATGACAAAGTGCCTGTAGGATCAAAATTAAATGCGCTGGCCGTAAGCGAATTGCAGGCGAGGCGAATGCGACTGCAACGGTCATTGATAGGAAGGGTTATCATCACGTGTCGCTGAGCTAGCTGAGAGATCATGATGGTGGTTTATTTTGGGTAGTACAGCTGCACCGATTGAGTTTAGTGCCACCGCTGCCTTTGAGGGCATGTGTAAGCGGCTGTCCCAACGCACAAGAGATACTGCAACTACTTAGTTGAGAAAGGATTCAACGGAAATAGCTCTTTGAAGCTGATCTTTCCAGTGTTTTATCTGTGTTGCAGAGTTTACCGGCGTTTATTTCAGCAAGTTCCAGGCCGTCGTAAAGTACCGCTATTACCAACATGCACAGACAAGCCCCAGACTTAGTTAGCTACAGGGATCTGAGCACCAAGCAAACGAAACGCTCCGGCTTCGCTCCCACAACAACAAGCCTGGCCAACAAGTTTCTGAATCTGTGCAATCAAGACGACCGCAGACAAGCGGATCGGCACAGACACTAGTTTTCGTTAGCATGAGGCGAGCTTGCAGCGGCAAGGCTGCCTTGGGCAAGCAAAGGACGCCATGCTATTCAGCCTCACGCACAACGATGTTAGCGTCTTCACAGCTGAACCAGCCCTGTACATGATTTGCCAACTTTTGCATGCCAAGTGGAAACAGACAGGCATGTTCGCCGGGGATGCCTTGTATCCGGACATAGCTGACAAGGCACCTGGAAACCCCGTACTGTTGGAAAAGAAGCATGCAGCCGGGTTGGAGTCGCGGCGAGGTATAAAAAAGTGCGCGTGCCGGACGGTCAAGCTATCATTGCTCTTCTGCCCTCCTCTTTAGCTTTCAAGTTATTGAACGCTAGTTATTTAGCTGCGATGAAGTGCTTTACTTCTGCCGTATTGTTTTTGTTAGTTGCTTGCCGGGTGGCAGCAGCAGACATCCCCATCAGCTACGATAAGCTTCTGGAGGGCCAGACAGCTACGTACGAGGTGGTTGATACCGTTATTGAGGAGCTCAATGTGGAAGCAAAATTCAAAGACAAAGGACTCGGCTCTATTGAGGAGCGCGCATTGCTTACACCAAGAGATGCTCTCTTTTCACTAGAAAAACGCCAGTACTGTAACCCCGGCTATGGATACTGTGATAGTAAGTCAAAGCCTCCATTGAGGCCCCCCGCATTCTGTGGTTGCTAACGAATATCACAGGACTTGGCGGCTGCTGCCCTTCGAGTAATAAGTGCTGCAGCTGGGGCTACTGCTTAGAACCGGGCAAAGAGTGTTGCCCAGAAGGACCTTGTGATGTCGGCGAAGAGTGCTGCGGTTACTCTCACTGCATGCCGGAGGGTGCCGAATGCTGCACTGACGAGTCATACTGCGAGCGCGGAAATCACTGCTACATCTTCTACAGTTCCGGCATTAGACGTTGCTGCACAAACTCGCAGTGTACCGCTGTAGTTGACGGCGGCACAACTTCGTACGCGTCAACCAGCACAACTACGAAGACGTATACGTCCACCATGACTCAGTATTATTACTGGACCATTACCTGGTAAGTGTGGACAATTCTCTGGCCCCTATGCAATATACTTAACCGTGACGTTTAGGTATTACTACGTGTATTACTGGACACTGTCTGTGCAAATTGACGCCTACATCGTCACGTCTACTCGCACCACGGAGACTACTACCCTTAGCGTCTTCACCACCGCTTCCAGCGCGGCAAGCGAATACTTCAGTTCCGTTTCCGAAACCCTGTCACTGCCGACTCCTGCAAGCGCAACTTCGCTCGAGTCTCTCGCTGGTAGCACATCTTATACCGGCCCTACCGGCCCTACAGGGCCTAGCAAGACGGCTGGAAATGTGCCTAAACCCACCGACCCCGACGACTCTGACAAAGGAGACAATGATGATAGCGGCAGTGACAGCAATTCCGATGAAAATGGTGGGGGCAATAACAGTGGCAATAACAGTGACAATAACAGTGGCAGCAACAGTGGCAGCAACAGTGGAGGAAGTGATGGTGGCTCAGAAGGCAACAGCAACAATGGAGACTCGAATGGCGATTCCAACGGTAATCCACCCTCAGGTGGTGCTCGCGCTTTATGGGCAGGCGTCGATGGCGGCGTCCTTGCTTGGGCGACATTTGGAACATCTGTTGGTATATTGGCTGTTGTGCTATAAACGACAGTTCTACGTGTGTTGCCATTAATTGCTAGGTTTTTAACGAAGAGAGTATACTTAGTTTGATACCTTGTACGATGCTAAATGTCGCCTAGAGTAGGCTTCATATACTTCAAGAAACTCAATAACTGAATAATTTCGCTATTATACGAGTCACAATTGAACTAAACCTTGTCGTTTCTCAGTTATTCTCATCGTTTTGTATTGATTTCTTGTCGTAATCGCTGTTCTGATTTTACTAGGTGGAGTAAAAGCGGCACTGGTCTCCTCCCTATTTGGGTGGGACCTAGTATCACTAGCACTCCCGACTGCTGTCGCGCGCCAACCTCGTGAGCGTGGAGCTGCCCTCCTAAAAAAAAGCTCCCTAACAACCAACCACTCCATTCGTCGTTGCCGCCTAGCTATCTACGTCCAACATCGCAACGCTGCCTTCAGGTGTCCATCGCACGGCCCGGCTCAATTTATCGACGGGTAGCTTTCTACGGACATGCAGAGCCTGTAAAAGACGGACCTCGATATTCTGACTAGCTTCGCGGCCCGACGCCTGACGACACGAACCTTTCGATAACCATGTCTTTCTCGTTTGGGGCACCAAGCTCATCGAGCGGCGCAACAAACAATGCCACATCAACAGCACCTGCTTCGGGAGGGCTCTTTGGTGGCTCTAGTGCTGGAACTCCGAAATTCTCATTCGGAACTGTAGGCGGCTCGACGAATACCGACAGCAACAACAACGCACAGAAGCCTGCTGGTGGCCTTTTCGGAGGCGCCGCCTCTACAGGCACCCCACAAGCTTCGGGCGGAGGACTGTTTGGGGGAGCATCGACAACTCCTGCTACTGGCGGCAGTGGTCTTTTTGGCGGCGGCGCGAAGCAACCTGAGTCGACAACTCCTTCGACCGGTGGCATGTTTGGAGGAGGAGGATCTGGCGCTGGCGCTGGTGCAGGTTCTGCCACTCCAGCTTCCGGCGGCTTGTTCGGCGGTGCCAGCAGCAACACTGCAAGCAAACCAGCTGGCGGTCTCTTTGGTAGCGGCGCGTCTACTCCTACTACTACTGCGGCTGGAGGTGGTGGCTTGTTTGGTGGCCAAACCAGCGGTGCTCAGTCTCAAACCACAACGGCTCCTGCTGCTGCGGCACCAGCTGCAAGCTCTGGTCTATTTGGCGGCGCTTCTTCTGGCACATCTGGACCGTCTCTGTTCGGAAACAAGTTTGGTAGTGACTCAACCGCGACTCCTGCCAAGCCTATGATGTCCCTTCCATCCACAACCCCTGCCGGTGCTCCTCCAGCCGATGGGGCCAAGCCTGCTGGCGGTCTCTTTGGAAATGCGGTGGCTAAGCCTGCTGGATCTGCTGGCGGTCTCTTTGGAGGCGATGCCGCCAAGCCCAGTGGAACAGATTCGTCTGCTCCCTCAACAACGGCAGCGCCAGCTTCCTCCGGTCTCTTTGGAGGACAGCAGTCTGCCGCTGGTGGCTCATCTGGTCTCTTTGGCGCAAAGCCTGCTGCCAGCACTGGTGGTACATCGTCTGGTCTTTTCGGCGGTAATGCCTCCGGCAGCTCACAGCCAGCATCGTCCACCCCGGCGACTGCATTTGGCGCTAAGCCAGCCAGCACAGCTGCATCGTCGACCCCTGCTACAACAGCGTCGGCTACTGGCGGGCTTTTCGGAGGTGGAAACACGGCCTCAACCTCCGCTTCGACACCATCCACGAGCGCTGCTGCTCCTGCTCCTTCTGGCGGATTGTTTGGTGGTGCAAAGCCAGCTACTACTTCTGCCTCGACAGATCCTACAGCAAAGCCTGCTACGACGAGCAGCTCCGGCGGTCTCTTTGGTAATGCCTCTCAGGCAGCCCCCGCGAGCACTGAAGCGGCAAAGCCAGCATCTGGAGGCCTTTTCGGGGGGCAATCTGCCACGAGCACGTCACAGGCTACTTCCGGCGCCACTACAACAACCGCAGCCCATGCGGCAAGCGGTACCGCCACCAGCAGTCTCTTCGGCGGGGCCAAACCTGCAGAGTCATCCGAAAAACCATCAGAAGCTACCAAGCCTGCAACACAGGGGAGCGCACTGGGTGCGTCTACAACAGGACCTCCGTCGCAAATCGCAAGACTCAAGAACAAGACCATGGAGGATATTGTCACAAGATGGGCATCAGACTTGTCCAAGTACCAAAAAGAATTCAAGGAGCAAGCCACTGTTGTATCTACATGGGATAGAAGTCTTGTTGACAACGGCGAGAAGATTCAAAAGTTGTATCTCGATACCTACGAGGCTGAGCGTGCCAGCCACGAAATAGAACGTCAGTTAGCAGCGGTTGAGAGTCAGCAAGAAGAGTTGGAGGCCTGGCTGGGTCGCTATGAGTCGGAAGTCCAAGACATGTTCTCCAAGCAACTTGGCCCTGGCGACCAACTGGCTGGCCCAGACCAGGAGCGCGAGAGAACGTACAAGCTTGCAGAGAAGCTTACGCAGCAACTTGACGAGAAGTCTCGTGACTTGTCCAAGATGGTTAAGGAAATTAATGATATTTCGGGAACGTTGAGCAAGGGGGCCAAGGCGGAAGACCCAGTAAGTACTTGCATGCTTAAGTCGAATTATCTGCTCAACGACATACTAACGCCCATTTCTTTAATAGTTGAGCCAGATTGTTCGCGTCCTCAACGGTCACCTTACGCAATTGCAGTGGATCGACGCAAATGCCTCTGCTCTGCAAGCCAAAGTCACATCAGCGCAAAAGTCCAATAGCAACATGGCCAACAACTACGGTGGTGCGGAGAGCGACGCCGCAGAGAGCTTTTACCGCTCATACATGGGCCGGAGGTAAAATCAAAAAGGGAGAAATGGAATGCCAGCCGTTTTTGTTCTTGTTCACGAGATATGGAGTTTATTTTTGAGGATTTTTTGGGCAATCATTTTAAGACTGATGCATTTTTGGGCCGAGGAGTGCCGTGCCTCTTATGTGAGAGATTTTAACGAAGTCTTTCGTTATCTTCTAAGATGAGCAGGGAAATAGTCGACACTTTCACTCTGGAGATGCGTGTTGGGTAATGTAGTTGTACACTAGCTTAGACGAAGAATCTGGACAGACTATACACACATCGAATCCCGCAAGCTGATGTAGCAAGCCTTGCGCTTAAATCTGTCTTTTTTTGGCTGTACTTTGTAAATCTCAAGGCAGTATGCATGCGACTCGATTATGTGGCGCGTTCCGGGCTCGCCGTCCGACATTGGCTTTGTTTAGCTTAATTGCGCTCGCCGCCCTGGTCCTTGGTAATCTCGTCACTAATGGCAAGCTCTTGGTCAGTCTACTTTCATCTTTTTGCAGATTGAAAAAAAGCACGAATTCTCGTAGCTATCGTCTTATAGCCAGCCCGGGCTGTAATTTACTTACATGTGCTCGGAGAGGCGGGTAAGGTGCTGCTGCTGCTCGGAAATCTTCTTCCTGAGGTCGAGGAGCTTCTCCTTCTCGCGCTGGCGGATAGCGTAGTCCTCGGAGGCGCGCTCGCGGCGCTGGAAGGCATCACTGCAAGAGGAGGGATGACATTAGCAAAAGCACTCTATAGTTTTTGGGATCGCAAAAGCAGCGCCCCCAAATTTCGGTCGTCTCTCCCATCTCTGGGAGTTGATTGGAGGAAACCGCGAAGGAAGGAGGAGAGAGAGAGACGAACCCTTCGCCTCCGGTCTTGGGAGGAGCACCAGTATCGCCCTGAGCCATGGCGCGGGTAGTGGTGGAAAAGGCAGCGGTGCGGAGAGGGCGGATAGCAGCCGTCTTGGTCAAGGTTGTGCGAAGCATGTTGGGCGAGAAGAAGGGCAGAAGGAAATTATCGGATGGAAGCTATGTGTGTGGTTTTTGAAGTTGGTGTGGTGGCAATTGTAAAGGCAAGAAATGGATAGACTGAAGTGGGAGTGGTGGTGTCGTGACGTGGTGCGGTGCTGCTGAGCTGGGATGAGCTTCCAAGGTAAGGTAAGGTAGGCCCGCCTTGCTGTCCCACTGGAGTGCCCGTTCGGATGAGGAAAGGTGGTGAGCTGATGCAATAGAAAGCTTGCGTGGTTTTGAGCTGGCGAGATAAGGAGATACCTGTTTTTAGGTTGGGATATGGTGGGCACAGAATGTACATTTTATCATCCTACTGGAGTGGGTGCTACCGTGCTACCACCTGCAGTTGGAGAGCAGCAGGCTTCTTGTTTGCCTGGTTGGCAAGGCTCAGAAAGCACCATTGCGGCACTAATTACAGGTCGTCAACGTCTGTGATCAGGCTGGGCTCTTCTTTACTTACAGAAGGTGCCTAAGGTACTAAATCATGTGATGTTCTATTCTCAGCAGACCCCTAGGTACCTAGTAGGTAGGTAAGGTACTTACTTGGTATATAGAAGCACATACGACGTAATTATCGTCCGGCCATGTCTGACCAAAAGCAGAATGCCTACGGTACGAATTTCTCCACCTTTTCGACATTTGTCTCGTCGGTATGAAGACTGTTTGTTTCAAGCTGACCACAGTATGAACCGTGCAATTCCGCAGCTTCATATGTAATGGCATAAATAATTTCTGCGACTGTGAACAATTTCAGACGGTATCGGCGGCGCGTTGCAGAAACAGATGCCTGCAGATCAGCTTTCATGCGGAAAGCACATGTCTGGGTGAGGGATATGGGTTAGCAGCCATTGTGCTCTGCTAAAGACTGGTGAATGCCTACACAAGATAGTAAAAGTGCTGCCTCACAACAGCTCCATGTTTGTATAGAGGATAGGAGAGCGTATGAGGCGAGTTACGTACGAGCATGACTCCGTTTTGATTGACCGTGCCTTAGAAGCAAGCGGATGACCATGACCGCAGCCCTGCACCTCGATAAATGTGTAGTGCTGGACGAGCCGCTGCTTACTGTATGCAAACCGCCATGAGCAATACCAAGTCGTCTCCTCGCAGCAAAGAACCACTATGCTCGACGCTCGACAAGAATGTAAATTACAATGTCCAAGATCAACAAGGGCAAAGGGCCCCCAAGGCGCGGCTTGTGACGTGATGTCGTTCAGGGTTTCAATAACTGCCTGCCCGTGAAAAAGGGTTGTCAAAGTATATGCAGGTATCAGGCAAGTACAGTACATCATGTGGCAGTGAGAGGACGGGGGAGATGGGATGTGTGCATGCCAAGTTCGCAGAGTGAGACGTTTTCTGCTGTACAAGTGAATACCCGCTGGATACCGGTAGCATACATTGACGGGGGGGTTAGGACTGGCATCATAGCCCATTTCAGGCGGGAAGCGGGCGCTGCGATTGGGCGGGGGCCACTGTCGAATCACTGGGGGCGCAACCTGGCACAGGGCACTGGGCCCGGAGCCACCCTTTCCAACCCCCGACACCTTCCCCCAGCAGAGCGGCCCCAGCGACGGACTCTTCTGCGCCGCGCAGTCCGTCCTTCTCGAGTCTGCGCTGCTGCGTGCAGCTTGCTGGCTGGCTGGCTGGCTGGCTGGTCACCAGCTGGCACCTCCCTCTCCCAACAAACAGCAGTCACAAATCCAACCCAACTTAACCCAAAACACACACGCCTTTCTCTACTTTGTCCGGCTTTCCCCCCATCGCCAAAACAACCACTTCTCTGCCTTTCCGACGCAACCGAGCTTTCCGTCGAAACCACTCTACCGATTTTCTCACCACATTTATTACTTTCTGACCTTGCATCTGGTACGTCTGTTCTGCGCGTGCATTTCACTGCACCTCTTGCTTGCACCGCCCCTCTCTCCCTCCCTCCCCGTGCCCCCAATTAGCAAGCTGTCGTCATAAAGCGAAGCGCCGCCCGCAGCCCGTGAGAGCCACAGGCTTGGCTGCTGCGATGCATCTCGAATCTCTCAGGGCCCCGGCCTCGATCTTCGGCTCCTGCGACGATTTTATGAGCCGCCGTGCCTTTGTCCTATCGCTCAATGCCCTCCCGCTGGCAATTGTCGCGTCCCTGAGCTGGCCGCCGCCGACGACGGTTTACCCCCACCAGAGCCGCTACCAGGAGCGGGGGAAGAGAGATTGGGCTGTACGACGGTCGCCCTTGCTTTTGCCCTGCGACGATATTCCCACGCAGAATGCGCGCGTGCGCCCTTTGTGTTACGGCCGCTGCTCGTTGATGCAATTATATGCCCCTTCAAGAGACTTTTGCTGCGGGCTGGACGATTGTTCTACGATCGGCGACACTTCGTCACGGATTCTCCCGGAGTGAAGGCGCAAACACCACACACCAATCATCACCACCACCACCACCCCTTGTCCTCCTTTGCCTGGGTTTCCCATTCAACGCTCCATCAGCCGCCGTCCAAGCCAAAGTATTTTACTAACCTCGCATCATCTATCTCTGCAGATTTTCTAATCCTCCAAAATGGGTAACGATGATGCTGTCTACCTCGCCAAGCTCGCCGAGCAGGCTGAGCGCTACGAAGGTTAGTAAATCCCAAATAGCCGTGCTAAGACACTACCACTCCCTCGCTGCCGCCAAATTCGAAGCCGCGCTGACATGTGCTTTCCGCTGCAACAGAGATGGTCGAGAACATGAAGATTGTTGCTTCCGAGGACCGCGATTTGACTGTCGAAGAGCGCAACCTGCTCTCCGTCGCCTACAAGAACGTCATCGGCGCTCGCCGTGCCTCTTGGAGAATAGTCACCTCCATCGAGCAGAAGGAGGAATCTAAGGGCAACAGCTCTCAGGTTGGCCTTATCAAGGAGTACCGCCAGAAGATTGAGGACGAGCTCGCCAAGATCTGCGAGGACATCCTTGAGGTTCTCGACCAGCACCTGATCCCCTCTGCCAAGTCTGGCGAGTCCAAGGTCTTCTACCACAAGATGTACGTCTCACTGCGCCACTGCGCACCTATGCGCTTTCAACGCCTATCCATGAAGTATGAGTGCTGACAATTCCTACAGGAAGGGTGACTACCACCGTTATCTCGCCGAGTTTGCTACTGGCGACAAGCGCAAGGACTCCGCCGACAAGTCCCTCGAGGCCTACAAGGCTGCCACCGATGTTGCCCAGAACGAGCTGCCTCCCACTCACCCCATCCGCCTGGGTCTCGCCCTGAACTTCTCCGTCTTCTACTACGAGATCCTCAACGCCCCTGATCAGGCTTGCCACCTCGCCAAGCAGGCTTTCGACGATGCCATTGCCGGTAAGAATCGCCATTATATCGGTCTCAGTTGGCGAACATGTACTGACCACAATTGGATACAGAGCTTGACACCCTCAGCGAGGAGAGCTACAAGGATTCTACCCTCATCATGCAGCTCCTCCGTGACAACCTCGTAAGAAAATACCCTGCAGGCTTTACAGACAACTTTTGGCCTACAATTGCTAACTATTGCTAGACCCTCTGGACCTCGTCGGAGGCCGAGGCTGCCCCCGCTGACCAGGCTGCTTCTAAGGATGAGTCCGCCGCTGCCGAGGCCCCTGCTACTACTGAGGAGACCAAGGCTGCCGAGTAAAATTTGTTCTTTTCGGGCAACTAAATTGGGCTTAATCACTCTGGTTTCTCGGATGGGATGGTGTCTATGGAGTGACGGAAGACGTCGTTTTTATATCAAGAGCTTCGGCACTGTTTAGGTAAATGCGCAGAAACAACGAAGGGGTTGTTGATTTTATTTTTTTGTCTTTTTTCTTCCCCAACGGACTCGCAAGGGGCCTAAAAAAGAGCAATATGGAGGCTTTTGCTTTTAGACTTCTTTTTTTTTTAATCCGTGGCCGTCTGGACAAATAAAAATATATTAAAATTGCTTTCAATTCATGTCTACTATACTAGCTGCTTCAGTCGGTGACGCGTGACTGATTTGTGCTGGCAGATGGAGAGTTTGAAAGGTTTGAATTAAATATTTATACAATTAAGCCTGGGGATATCCGCACATCTATTTCAAGCTTTATGACTTTTTCATTTTGTTCGTCAGCAAGGTCATTATAAATCATCAACCACGGCAAAATGTACCCTTAGCCACAGACTGCAGTCATGGCACCCAACTATTAAAACGCCATCATCACTTGCCTCCTCCAAATCGGCCTCTTTAAAGGTATATCCTCTATCATTCCCACACCGACAAGACCGATACCATTTTCCGTCTTGCTCGTCAAACTCCAAATCGTCCAGGTCAACATTTTCTATCCCCGTCTGAAACCGAGTAATTGCTGCATCGTCGCCGCCGCCGCCGCCGCCGCCGCCGGCACCTGTAGCAGCGCGCGCTAGTCTAAGCGCGGCATCATACTCTGCTCTACTTTGCGCCGAGCTGAGGACGTTGAAGGCTTGGCTGATTTGGTCGACTGTGTATATTTGCGGTGATGATGATGACGACGACGAGGAGGAAGAAGGAAATGTTTTTTGAGGTTCAAAAGTGGCGCTGGCTTTCTTGTCTGGGTGGTTTTGAAGCAGGGCGCGGTGGTAGGCCTTTTTTATCAGTGAGGAGGAGGCAGCGGTGGTGGTGTCTTTGAGTAGGGTTGGTGAGAGGCCGAGTACTTGGTAGTGTGTTGGGGTCGTGGAGGGATGGCCCGCTGAGGGACCGTCCATGAGAAGAGATGTTTCTGGGTGACGATGGAGCTTGTGTATTTGTATACTGCTGAAAGTTAAATTGCTGAGCGGGATGGCGTATATTAAAGAATGAGAGTTGAGGTTCTGAAATTTACTATCAAAGACCAAGTTGACGTCACGTGATGAGGTGGTGATGTTCGAAAGGGCAACATAGAGAGATGACACGGATTTGCTTTGGTCATTGGATTTTTGGCTAGGCTGCCTTTTAATAGAGGGTTCGTTTTTTTATTTATTTCTAAATTTCATTGGCGCTTCACATAAACCATGTTGTTGTGTAGGCGGCAACAGGGAGCCCCAGCACTTTGACAATTGGTCCGTAGAAACTTCACTTCGCTAACAAGAGGAATAGTTTTAAGTGCTTTGGTTGTAATAATACAGGGTTTTATATACACTTTTGATATCGTCATACATCCATCTGCCCCTGGCATCGCACTGGCGTTGCGTTTATTTGGGAAACTTGGTCCAATTCTTCTTGCCGACCTATTTCGCGTGACAGATTAGCACAAGCTGAGCCACCACAAGGAATAGAAAGTTGACTTACCGTCTTCCAGGACTTGATGAGATTGGGCATCTCCAACATGGCCTTTCTTCGTTGTTCCATCCTGTAGGTAGGGGAAGAAAAACGCTGTTAGCAAAAACGAAGACAAACTTTCTCTGTCGTGGGGAGAAAGGGGGAGAGGGCCTATAACACCATACTTGGAAATCATGTGTCTCTCGTGAATGCGTCCCTTGACCTTTTGTCCAACACCAGTACCCTTTACCCGAAGACCGTGCTCAACGCGATGCGCCAGCCTAAACTCGGTCGCCTTTGTCGTTTCGGGCAGCAGCTCCTCAACGCCGTGCTCGCGCGCAAGCTTGACCAGCTCTGCCTGCCGGCGCGACGAGTACACGGGGTCCTGCCACCTGCCAGTCTCTTTATTCTTGTAGAAGCGGAACGGGTTCGCTCGCACGGCTTGGTATACTGTCGGTGCTGTGCCGGCGGGCACAACTGCGGCGGGTGGCCATCGGGCGAAGAAGCGCTGCAGAGGCTGTGGTAGCGACTTGGCCAACTGCACGAACTGTGAGGAAGACGCCATTGTGGGTTGCGCTGTGTCGTTTGTACTTTAATGACGAGCGCAGATGAAGGAATGCTATTAATTTTTCGTCCGACCTGCACCGCAATTTTGGCGTGTTGGATTGCGGCCGTTCAGTCGACAAGAAGGCGGACTGGTTGAATCTATAAAAATGTCGTGAGAATGCCGGCGTTCGCGCGTCCCCCAAAAGGCTGAGCTAGGGTGGTTGCCAGTTTTGCGGCCCACTATGTCCGAGGTGGCGCTGATTGGCCAGCTGCCAACCCATGTCGCTACTATTATGGAAGATGCAGCCTAACGACGATTGTTAAGTTGTTGCAACTTTTTTTACACAGTCGCGTGTTACTTTGCGACAAACGAAACTTATTCGGGGTTCTTGTTGCTGTGGTTTTTTTTTTCAAACTCTGAATACGAGCTGCAGGCAAGATGCCTCTCGACATAGAGGAAATCCTGCGCAAGAAAAAGGCTGCTGAAGCTGCGGCGGCGAAACCACGATTCATACCAAAGGCAGAACGCGAGCGCCTTGCTGCTGAAAAGGCCAAACAGGAGGAGGAAGAGAAGAAGAAGAAGGCTGCTGGAGATGCTCACCGACGAGTAGAGGGCGAGAAGAAGTGGGAAGCAAGATCAAATGGCGTCTCGACAAACGGCGTCAACGGCACTGCGACAAAGATGAACAACTCTGTCGTCCCTACCGGCCCGCGCTCAACGAACCAGGCCCGAAGCGGTGGCAATAAAGGCAGAGACGGGCGAGACGGGCGAGACGGGCGAGACGGGCGAGACGGGCGAGACGGGCGTGACGGGCGTGACGGGCGTGACGGGCGAGATGGGAACAAAAAGAACAGCAAAGCCACAAAGGACAAGCGATCAGCAGAGGAAATAGAAGCTGAGCTGCTGCGCTCAAGATATCTAGGCCCAGAAGTCAACCAGCACTCCAACTTCTCTGCGAAAAAGAAGCGCCAGCGCACGACAGAAAAGAAATTCAACTTTGACTGGGACGCCGACGAAGATACATCGCGGGTGGAAGATGCTGCATATTCCGGCGGCTCGGCCATGCGTGGCTCGTCATTTGCCAACATCGGCGGCGAGTTTGACAAGGAATCCGAGGAGCGTGCGCGAAAACGGGCTCGCATGATTGAACAACGAGATCAGGAAAATGGCAAGGAGCGCGCCAAGGGCATCATGGAGGATTTCTACAGAGCTCGCGACAAGGCCAAGGAAAGAGCCGAGAGGACCGGTCTTGGCCGCCGCTGGAACGAAAAGGCCCTTTCAGAAATGCGCGAGCGAGACTGGCGTATATTCAAGGAGGACTTTGGCATCTCAACAAAAGGCGGCACGCTGCCCAACCCGATGCGCAACTGGGGCGAGTCTGGACTGCCGCCCCGACTGCTTGATATCATCAGCAGCGTCGGCTACGAAGAGCCCTCGCCTATCCAGCGTGCTGCTATCCCCATTGCACTGCAAGCCCGTGATCTTATTGGTGTTGCCGTCACCGGTTCCGGAAAGACGGCTGCCTTCCTCCTCCCGCTCCTCGTGTACATCTCCGATCTCCCTCCCCTCACCGAAGCCAACAAAAACGACGGCCCATACGCGCTCATTATCGCCCCCACCCGTGAACTGGTGCAGCAGATTGAAAAGGAAGCGCGCAAGTTTGCCGACCCTCTTGGCTTCCGCTCTGTAAGCATTGTCGGTGGTCACTCGCTAGAAGAACAAGCGTTTGCCCTCCGCAACGGCGCTGAAATTGTCGTCGCTACTCCTGGGCGTCTCGTCGACTGTATCGAGCGCCGGTTGCTCGTCCTCCAGCAATGCTGCTATATCATCATGGACGAAGCCGACCGCATGATTGATCTCGGTTTCGAAGATTCCGTCAATAAAATCCTCGACGCCCTGCCAGTGTCAAACGAGAAGCCCGACACCGAAGAGGCCGAAGACGCACAGATGATGCAGCGCTACGTCAGCGAAAAGGACCGCTACCGTCAAACCATGATGTTTACAGCCACCATGCCGCCGCTGGTCGAGCGCATTGCAAAGAAGTACCTGCGACGCCCCGCAATGGTCAACATTGGCAACGCAGGCGAAGCCGTCGACACCATCGAGCAGCAAGTCGAGTTCGTCTCGAGCGAAGACGCGCGCAAGAAGCGCCTGCAAAAGATCCTCGCCAGCAACATGTTTGCGCCGCCCATTATCGTCTTTGTCAACATCAAGCGCAACTGCGACATTGTCGCGCGCGACATCAAGAACATGGGCTGGTCCACCGTTGCGCTGCACGGCTCCAGGACGCAGGAGCAGCGTGAGGCTGCGCTGGCATCCGTCCGCAACGGCCAGACGCAGGTCCTCGTCGCGACTGACCTGGCGGGTCGTGGTATCGATGTGCCAGACGTATCGCTCGTCATCAACTTCAACATGGCGACGAACATCGAAAGCTATACCCATCGTATTGGTCGTACCGGTCGTGCGGGCAAGAGTGGTACGGCAATTACGTTCCTTGGTCCTGAGGATAATGATGTATTGTATGACTTGCGGCAGATTCTGAGCAAGAGCTCCGTCTCCAAGGTGCCCGAGGAGCTGAGGAAGCATGACGCTGCGCAGTCGCGGCCTGTTCGGGGCGGTGCGAGGAGGGATGATTCGAATGCTGGTGGTGCGGAAGCTGGTGGTGGACGAGGTGCTGGAAGGGGTATGCCGCCGGGACGGTAGGTGTCTCAATTGTAGAATATAGAAATATAATGACATGACTTTGTTACAAAATTCTAATTGCAAACACGTATTTGTCGTGAGTGGATATAGTATGCCGAAAAGTGAAGATTTTCTTTACATCTAAGGTGTATTATGTATCTACACGAAGCAATAAAACGAAATCAAAAACTTGAAAATCAAAAGCACTCCTGTTATTCCTTCCTTGATCCTTTTTGTTTTATAAGATTCATCTTCTACTCGAGCTTCAGCTGCTCAAACTGCTTAATCGTAGCCTCGTAGTTGGTAACCTCTTGCTTAGAATCAGCAAGCCTCTTCTCATCCGACTCGCGGACCGCCTCGGATGCCTTCTCCTTGTATGAAGGGTCAGATAGCAGCTTCTCCTGGCGCTGGATGTTCTGATTGGCCTTGTCAACGCGCTTCTGTGCCTTGGCGATTTCTGCGTCAATGTCGACACGGCCCTTGACGTGCAGGAAGACGGCGGCGGCAGTGGAGACGGAATAGGCGACGCAGCCAGCGGGACGCGGGGCGTCGGGTCCGATAACGTCGATCTTGCGGACGGCCTTGCCGGTGAGAGACGTGATGGAGGCGATTTCCTTGGTGCACGTTTGAAGGGCGGTGTCGTTGTAAGCTTGGATGACGACTTTCGTAACAGTTAGCTTCCTGGGACATAAAGCGCGGGTGTACATGAAAATCTACTGACCATCTCCGTTCTCCTTGATGGCATACTCAGATGTCAAGGAACGGCCACCCTTGACGCAGTCAAGGACAAGCTCGTATGCAGACTCCGACTCAGGGTCGTCGAGTACCTCGTTGTACGTAGGGTACTTCGCGACCATGACGGATTTGGTCTTATCTTCGGGGCGACGCGGCATTCGCTGCCACATCTCCTCGGTGACAAAGGGCATGAACGGATGAATCATGGTAAGAGCAGCCTCAAGAGCTGTGTACAGAGTCTGGATGGCGGAATCACGCTCCTCTGGGGTTCCATCACGAATAATGGACTTCGAGTTCTCAATGTAGACATCGCAGAGTTCGTTGTACCAGTACTTGTAGACAATGTTTGTCGACTTGGCAAACTCTCTATCGGCAATAGCAACATTGATGTCGCGAGCTGCCTTGTTCATCTTGTGCAGAATCCAGCGCTCAGCCAATGTCTTGCCTGGAACAATGCCGTTCTTTGTCGGGACAAAGTCCTGTGGCAGACTTCCAAGAACGTACTTAGTAGCTTGGAACTAAGAGAAACGTTAATATATTGACTTTACTGCAGTCGACTAAGAATACTTACAATCTTGTTGCAGAATTTGCGATAGCCGTGGATACTGTATATGGTTTAGCCGAAATTCCAAATTCAACACTCTAGGGTGATTCGACTTACATCTTGACTTCCAGGTTAATGTCGCTGCCGCCAGTGGTGGCGTTGATCATTGTGAAACGCAGAGCATCAGCACCACACTGGGGAATGCCGTCTGGGAAGGCAGTCTTCTGGTACTTGGTAGCCTTCTCGACCTCATTGGGGTGCAAGTTGCCAAGCTGCAGTTTGTCATGGAGAGACTGAAGTTCAATGCCAGAAATAACGTCAAGAGGGTCGACGACGTTGCCCAGACTCTTGCTCATCTTGCGGCCTTCTGAATCTCTGACAAGGCTATGGCAGAAAACCTCGCTGAAGGGAATCTTGCCAGTCATCTTCAAGCTAAGCATAATCATGCGAGCAATCCAGAAGAAGAGAATATCCCAACCAGTCTCAAGGACGGAAGTGGGGAACAGAGTCTCCAAGTCGTGTGTCTTATTCGGCCAGCCCAGCGTGCTGAAAGGCCACAGGCCGGAAGAGAACCAAGCTGTATAAAGTTAGTATCGGCTGAGTAACCCCACATACGTGTATACTCACTGTCAAGGACGTCTTCATCCTGCTCCAAAGTGAATTTCTTGCCAGCGAGAGCCTCAGCCGCCTTAGCCTCAGCCTCTTCTTTGGTCCTGCCAGAGAACCATAGCTTGTCCTCTGGGAGATCGGAGCCACCTTCAACTTTGGCAAAGTAGACGGGGCAACGGTGGCCCCACCAGAGCTGTCTGCTGATGCACCAGTCATTGAGGTCCTCGAGCCATCTGAAGTAGCTCTTCTCCGCAGTCTCAGGACGGACCTTGATTCTGCCATCCTTGACAGCCTCAATAGCAGGGCCGGTGAGGTCCTTCATGCTGACCCACCATTGCGGTTTCAGAATGGGCTCAATAATGTCCTTGGACTTCTCGCACTGGGGCACCTTCATAGCATTGTCCTTCTTGTCAACGTAGAGACCCTTCTCCTTGAGTGCATCCATGATGCTGTAACGGACGTCGAATCGCTTCTGTCCCTTATACGGGCCGGCGTTCTCATTCATTAAGCCGTCATCAGTGAGAATGTTGATGGATTCAAGGTTGTGTTTCTGGCCGAGAGTGAAATCGTTAAAGTCATGAGCTGGAGTGAGCTTGACGGCACCAGTTCCAAACTCCATATCGACGTATTCGTCAGCTACGATGGGGAGTTTACGGCCCTCAATAAAAGGATGGACAGCATTCTTTCCAATGAGATGAGTGTAGCGGGTATCCTTGGGATGGACAGCAATACCGCTATCACCAAGCATGGTCTCAATACGAGTCGTGGCGACTTCGACGGTCTCGTTTGAGCCTTCAATTGGGTACTTGAAGTGAACAATGACGCCAAACTCAACCTTTTTATCATATCCAGGAACGTCTAGCAGTGTACGTCCAGTAAGTTCCTTGTTTGTGACTTCCAGGTTGGAAAGGGCGGTGTTGAGTTTCGAGCACCAGTTAACGAGTCTGTTGGCTCTGTAGATGATGCCTTCTTCATGGAGCTTGACAAATGTCTCCGAGACAGCTGCAGAGAGATTCTCGTCCATGGTGAAGGCTTCGCGAGACCAATCAAATGAGCTTCCAAGCTTAGTCAAAGCATTGTTGATACGCTTGTGGTAATCCTCCTTCCAGGCCCAAACAGTCTCGACAAACTTCTCACGGCCGAGATCATGTCTCGTCTGCTGCTTGCGGCGCCAAAGCATATTCTCGACGACGGACTGGGTAGAAATACCAGCGTGGTCGCAGCCAGGAAGCCAAAGAGTAGTCTTGCCATGCATACGATTCCAACGAATCATCAGGTCCTGCAGAGAGTCACCGAGAGCGTGGCCCATGTGTAGGGCACCAGTGACGTTGGGAGGGGGGTGAACGATGACGAAGCTACCCTCATCCTTGACCTTGCCGTCGGCTGTAAATTCAGGCTTGAAGAAGCCCTCCTTCTCCCACCAGCTGTACCATGCTGACTCGACAGCAATTGGGTTATAGGCCTTGAAGTGAGGATCGTCAAACGACCGGATTCGCTTCTTCTCGCCAGCGGGGGTATCTTCGACATATTCGGGCAGCGCCTGGTCCTCGGCTGATTTTTCTTTGCGTTTCTTTTCCTTATTGGCAGCATTGGCGGTCAGAGTAGCAGCCTTGGCCTTTTTCGCTTCGAGCTTCGCCGCCTTTTCGGCCTTTTTGCGTTCCTTTTCTACTACAGAGTATGTGAGCATCCATCAAAATGCGCCGGATCGTCGCTTTCCATGGCAAAGCGTACATTCTTTCTCGCTCTTAACTTTTGAGCCACCCGTCGCGGGGGCGTCGTTGGCTTTGGCTGCAGACGTTTGCGCCTCGCCAGATGGCGTTTGTGGCAGAGGGTCGGCCAAATCCTTAGCGGGTATGGGAGACCCAGCTACATACGGATACGTTAGTATTAGATGGAGGGATATCACTGAGGCCAAGCATACCAGGGTTTCCTTGTCCGATATTTGAGGCCATGATTGCACGTGTGGTTGTCAAGGGTCGTCTTGGAGAAACAGATCGGACTCGGAGTGCTCGAATAGCAAGTCTGAAAGTCGTCCTGAAAGATTGTACCGAAGCCCAGATAAACGGGCTTCAGTATTCGCTCTTAAAACTTCAACGTAACAAAGGGCAGAATGACTCAATTGCGAGTCTTGTTTGCGGTCTCGGGTCCAACCACGAAATTTGAGTCACCGCTTAGAATTGTCTGGCGGCAGGGCGACGGGAAAGGTGGGAGGAGGGGCAGTTTTGCTGTGGCTGGGCGTTTCCCCAGAGCTTGCGCCACAAAGCCGGTTCAGCCACACCACACCTTCGTACCTAGGTAGTACGAGTAGCCCCGTCGTCCACGGCTTGGAACCACCACGGCGCGACCGTGCGGTTGCATTGCCACAAATATGGCGTCTCGAGTTGCTTTAAGACGCTTATTACTGCGTCCAAACCTACGTTTTGGTATCCAAACGAGGAATTTTTCCAGCTCGCCTACTGATGGCCAGGTTCGGTTCACCTACAGGGTGCCAAACGCATCCCAGGTGAGGTTTGTTGATCTTATCTGACCTAATTCATGCTAAATTCAACACTCAACAGGCCGCTATTGGCCTCATGTTCGAAGATCTTGCCAATAAGACAGTCATGACCGACTCTTCGAGTCACAATGCCGCAGTAGTGCTGGCGACACCGGAATTCACCAAAAGCTTTGGCGATCAGGAATTTACCGGCTCACTAGCCAAACTGCTTGCCGGTAACTCCAATACAAACAGTTTCAATGTCTTGGGCGCTATTGTCGATCACATTGCACCGCCCTTGGGATCATACCGTTCAATACCAGGAATATCAGTCCTACGTGGCAACCTTGATCAATTAATGCCGGACTTGTGGCAACCAGAAGCACCAAGGCGAAAAGAAGACGACGGTTCCGTCGCAGCTCTTTCATTTTCTATTGGTCGCCCTACGGTGACTCTCCCCCTCGCGAGGACAACATTCCAAAACGGCAAGGAGTCTACGCTTTTTGCATCCTCATTTGATCTATTGAATACTGTGCCACAACGAGAACAGCACATGGAAAAGCTTTTCCAGCGTGTCTTGTTTTCTGATGAAAGTTTGCCGCAACGTCTGGGTGATATGGGCCTCTGGGCGCCACTGGTCCCTCTTACGGCGTCCAGAAAAGTGTCGGCGAGCTTTGGCAACATTGTTCGCCGTATTGAGGTGGATGGCCAATCAATACCAGCCTCTACGGAACTTGAAGACGCGATAAACGCTTTTTACGAGAGTGACTCTGGAAAGGGAATGCCAGAGGGGCCGGTTGGAATATGGGCGCTCGTAGTGCCAAAGAATAGCTCATCGGAAGCAGCGGGTTCTTGGCTTAGCGGCAGCCCATCTCCTTTGTCTATTGGAAACGGAAACGAGAGCGTTAAAGATTTAACAAAGTCTACTGCAGAATACCTGCAGGAGTCTTACAAGCAGGGAGCGCGCTTGTTCAAGATATGTAAGTCATAAATGACCATACCATTGTGATGCAAGGCGCTGACTTATGGGCGAATAGTGAGCGGTGGCGGAGGCTGGGGTGCGAAGAAGGGTATTCTGTCTCTTGACCCTCAGAGGACGCACTTTGCCCTCTCGGAAGAGGTGGAGATGCAGCGCTTTATGCAGTCCATGGATGACTCTGGCTTTGCGCCGACTGGATCAACCATACAATTTCTGATGGTTGCCGAAGATCCCCCTAACATGCCAGACTACGAAACTCCAAATATTGTATTTGGGGTGCCAGGTAACAGACTAGCGACCGGTGCAGAGATGGAGGAGGCTTTCCTGGGTGCTCATTTTGGTGCACTCTCCAACCTGGGTGTGTTCGTCTCTGACCCGCCCAATGCCGATGCTGAACCAGGATCTCTACCAGACGAAAGTAAAGTCACAGTCCCCCACTCGCGTGTGTTTGTTACGCAAAGTGAGCAAGGAAACGGATTCTTTGGCTCTATGAATTCTTGGCTCGTGAACGCTGGACTTGCAGCGTGGCTGTTGTAATATATTTTGAAAAATTTATTCATGTACAACACGGTTCCTGTAAATATGTACATTCAATCGTTGCATAGACATAGTAGACTATATAATACTAAATCAAGAGTATCTTGCATATTTTATTCCGTTTTCTTTTTCTTCTTGGCAAGTCCATCGGCCAAAAGTTCAGCAACCTCATCGAGCGTAGTCCCGCGGCACCTCTTCCCAATCTTCTCCTTGCCTAGCACAGGATCATCCGCAACAGCCTGATAAACACCTGCAACACCCATAAAGAGGGTAGGATCCCATCCACCGTCCTCGCTCATCGTCTTGGAAATCTCTTCCATCTCGCGCACCCACCTATACGCCTTGGGCGGCATGCCCGGTACACGCCTTTCCGCAGCCGTCAGGTTGGCAGGCATAATATCAGTGAGCTCCTTCTTCAGCTCATCTGCCACACCGAGCTTCTGAGCCGTCGCAAACGACTGTGTCGCGAGAGCAGTGAATCCCTTGGCCATGGCGGCGAAGCACATCTTGAGACCGGACGCGGCGCCGATGTCGGGACCGATGGTGCGCAGGTTGAGCGCCTTGAAGATGTGTTCACCGTCAGTAAGAGAAGCGAGTGAATGAGGTCCAGAAATGGGGATATTGGGTCTGCTCCATTCCGTGTCGGCTGAATTGCTGGCAAACTCGTTTTGCTGCGTGCTGGAAGCGGCGGTTTTGCGTTTCGGAGGGTCGCCGAGGATACAACCGTCAATGACACGGACAGGCACACGAGCGCGCTGAAACAATGACTCGATGGACCGGGAAGTCGAGGGAGATACCGCGTTGAGCTCTAGGAAATAAAGAGGTTCACTTCTGGAAGAACCACCCGAGAGTGCGTCTGCAACGCGTTGCGCTGTGGCTTCGGCATCCTTTGGCGGCACAACGGATAAGATGACGGCGCATTGCTGAACGAGCTCTAGGTCAGATGGCATTAACTCTGCGCCTGAAACTTTTGCCCTCTGGATAGTCTCTTCACTAGGTTCTAGTTAGCTTTGAATACCTAATGCATCGGCGTGATAGGTACCTTCGTCCTTGGCAATTGGTAGCAACCGCAAACCCTTTGGCCGTCAACAACGCTCCTATTCCGGCGCCCATTGCACCCATGGACAATATGCCAATTTTAGGAACTTTCTTCTCTGCAGAGGCCATCGTGACAATTTACAGGAAGTTAGCAGATAGAAATATAGGCGTCCTTGATCAGTTGAGGCGCAGTTATCAAAGAAACCAGGTGCTTAGGGTAGCGGATACTCCGCCATTACTAATAAGGCAGGTCAGAACATTTGGACGTATTTATACCATTATAATGCACGCAATCAACAGAATTCGACAGCAATTAGACTAAATAGTTTAAGCTAATAACACATAAAGTACCACAGAAATCCCGAAAGCCTAAATTTTTTTTTAGCTTACTCAATCATGTCAATGTCATCTCCCTGAGGTGCCGGAGCCGGCACATCACCAGCAGGCTGGCCCTCAGTAGCATTCCTACCACTGTCAGCAGCCGGGGCAGCAGCGGCGCCATTGCCACCAAAGTAGTCGGCCATTTCAGCATCCAGCTCATCCTGCGTCTTCTTGGACCTGGGGTTTCCACGTTCGCCGCCACGCCTACCGTCTCTGTTTCCACCACCATCACGGCGAGCACCGGGGCGACGGCCTCTGCCTCGGTTGGCTCCCGGGCTCCTCGAACGATTACGTCCCCCAGGAACATATCTGTCAATTCCTCTGCGGGAAGCATCTTCCTCATCATATCTGCGTGAGGGGGAAAGAGAACGAGATCGACCGCCAGGCGCAGAAACACGTTCTGCGAGTGGCTTTCCAGGCATAATGGCAGTATCGAATGGATTACGTGATGGGAGAAGAGTCAACTTGATGGGTTGGCCTGAAGACCTGTTAGTAAGGCAAACTCGGCTTTGCATAATTATGACTCTCACCGTTTGCATTTGCTCCGTCGAATTGCTTGACAGCCTCGTAGGCATCGTCTTTGTTCTCGTAGGTGACAAAGGCAATGCCGTTGGAGCGGCCAGCCTTGTCGTAGCGCAGTTGCAATCTAACAATGGGGCCAATACGTTTGAAGAGCTCCTACAGACGTATGAGTATGTGAGTTGAGTAATGAGGAGAGTTGTAGTGCCTTACATCAAGGTCCTCCTCGGTCAGGTCGTAGTGAATATTCTCGACCTTGATCTTGGTTCCTTTGGCTTCGCTAAAAGGCGTCTTGTTAGGTCGAAAGCAGATGATAAGAGTCGCAAGCGGTAGGGACTTACGCCGGGGGTGATTCGCGCCTGTCGCGACCTCGTCGAGGAGCGGGTCCTCTGCGGCGTTCTATTTGATGGTGAGCATATTGCAATGCCTGATAGAAGACAGCGTGACAATACCATTTTCGTCGTACCGATCGTGAACCCATTCGCTAGAGCTGGTTAGCTGGAAAGCTATTGGATGTACGTCCAAGGAGTAGGAAACGTACCTATCTATGCTGCGAGGTTCGTCTCTATAAGACTGAATTGGCCAAAGCATGCCTAGTTAGCCACGGAGTTCAAAATGAAGAGCTCCTCCTCGAGTTGTCACAGTCTCAGAGCGTCGTGCGACAATATGGCTGTAACATGAGGGCTGCGAGTGTTGTTGACGTAGTCGAGAGGAGTAGAAAAGCGGTGGGGAGGATTCAATCAACCTGGGAGAGGGTTTCGCCGAGTCAGCCAGCGGTCGAATGTTGGAACTGCAATTATCGCAAGAGCTAACCTTTCTGATCCCATCACGGGGTTGGTCATTGCGATCGCGACGACGATTACCGCCACGGCGGTTGTTACGGGGTCCATTCGGTCGCTAAAACTAATGTGTTAGCATTGATTGTCGGCTTTGTTGGTTTGAGGCGAGAGCGAGAGCGAGACTGGGACGAGTTTGCGGCGAACCTTTTCAGCGATAATCTCATCGAGGCCTCGATCCATCTTCACCGTCAATGGATTGGTAGCTGAAGCCGATGATGCAGTCTGGCGTCAGGATAGGAATCGGATTTGGTGATGGCAGGGTAGATGTCGATGCCTATGGTTGATGTTTTGGCACGCCAGCCAGCCTTGCGCAACTGTCGAGATACGGAGTGGGATGACTGGACGGAGCAGACCACAGTGGAGTCTGGCTGTGGTGACCCCTGTTCTGGCGTCCGGCGCAGTGAAGGCAAGCCTGCCGGCTCCCTTTCGTTCTACACCCTAGCGGCTATCATTATGGAAATACCTGTCTACATGGTCAGTGGATGACGTGGTAGGACTTAAGACTGATTGAATTCGAGAGAAGAAGAGACTTGTTTACTTATTTAGAATATATACAATTTTCCTACGTTTTTATTGTTCCATTTACTAACCCTCTTTTGCTCGTACCAGACCGGCCGTTCCTGAGCTTGCCACGCCGGTCCGGGAATTCTCCGCCAAACTTTTGCCAGATTGGCCCTAAGCCTCGTTTGGCTTGGTGGCTGTCCACTTGGGTCTGAGCTGGCCTCTCTGCGTGGACCATCCCTTTTATTGTACAGAGGGATTCGTATCAGGCCAGACGGCGCGAAAAAGGATAGTCATCCTCCCACGCAGTGTCTGACAGGTTTTTGTTTTCTCTCCCAATCTGTCTACATGCTGCGAGGCCTAGTTCTCTGGCTCGTCACGACTCACGACCGTATACACCAAAGTCTACGTCAATCACTCCTCTCCATGTCTGCGACCGCGTCGAGATAATACAACCCCTGCGCTCCGCTCACGACTCGATTCGACACTCGTCCCTCCCCTAATCAACCCAACCCCCTCGCCCAGAGGATCGCTACTTTGCGTATCCTCTTTGACGACACGCAGGCTCCCATGGCTCGACCCATGGGATCAGTTCGCCTAAAGAAGGCTAACCCTTGTACCATCGCTCTCGGCGCCATTCTTTGCATATTCATCATTGTCTTCTTAGTATCGCCGTCAAGTTCCGCAGTCTCGCACCGTCTCGCCGGCGTTACGGCCGAACACCACCTTTCGCCGCCTACTTCTCCATTTAAGAAGTCGAGCCTAAAGCCAGGCAAGGCAGGACCGCCGCCCGTCGCACGCTATGATCTCAATAAAGTCACCGTCACGCCGCACCCCGTGGAGAACCGCGAGCATATCCTGCTTCTGACGCCCATGGCTCGCTTCTATCAGGGGTACTGGGACAATCTGCTCAAACTGAACTACCCTCACGAGCTCATCACCCTTGGCTTCATCCTGCCCAAGACCAAGGAGGGCAATGCAGCCACGACAGCGCTTCAGAAGCAAATACAAAAGACGCAGAAGCGCGGACCGGAAAAGGACCGCTTCAAGAGCATCATCATTATGCGCCAGGATTTCGAAGAACCGCTGACGTCGCAGGATGAGGCCGAGCGTCACAAGATGGCCAACCAAAAGGCACGTCGCGAGGTCATGGCCAAGGCACGCAATTCGCTGCTATTCACAACCCTTGGTCCCTCAACGTCTTGGGTCCTGTGGCTGGATGCCGATATTGTGGAGAGCCCGCCCACGCTGATCCAGGATTTGGCATCCCATGATAGGGATCTCATAACCGCCAACTGCTTCCAGCGATTCTACAATGAGGAGACAAAGAAGATGGACGAGCGACCTTACGACTTTAACAACTGGCAGGACAGCGACATTGCTCTCGAAATGGCCTCCAAGATGGGTTATGACGAAATCCTACTGGAGGGATATGCCGAGATGGCTACCTACCGCACGCTCATGGGTAAGACGGCATCGGGTAGTGACCTGCGCGAAATCATTCCCCTCGACGGTGTCGGCGGCACGGCTCTCCTCGTCAAGGCCGACGTGCACCGCGATGGAGCCATGTTCCCTCCATTTGCGTTTTACAACCTGATTGAAACGGAAGGATTTGCCAAGATGTCGAAGCGTCTGGGCAAGCAACCATGGGGTCTGCCCAATTACAAGGTATGCAGCATCAATGTACACCCTTTTCACCGTTCTCGCAGAAACTAATAATACTTTTCTTTAGGTCTACCATTATAATGAGTAAAGCAGGGAGAAGAGAAAAAAGGACAAAAAGCACATAATTTGGCGCAATGATAATACGGAAGGGAAGGGGAAGTTGTCTGGCAATGGCACATTCCTGGTTTTCATATGAAGGAGAAAAACAAAGGCAACAGCTGGTTTTCTCATTTTCTTGATTTTGTTTTCTTTTCTCCATTATTTTGACGTCGATCGTCCTTTCACTCGTCTTTTTTGTTGCTTCTTCTACTCTCTGAGACAGGGTTTATGTGGTTGTCTTCATCTTTTTGTATTATACGTCCTTTTGTTTCTTTTCTTCGTGGGAGACGATGAACTTGGAGGTGAACAGATGGATAAGCTTGGGATAGACTTTAAAGAAAAAGTAAATCAAACAGCGCATACTAGGCGTTTACATCTTAAGAAATTGGTGCCCGTGGCCACGCAGTAATAGCTCAAAACGATGTTCATATGATGCAAGTAGTAGCCGCGAAACTACCATGGTATATAGCAAGTTTACAACAGCCTCTCTTCCACCCTCTTCACAGCAAGTCGCTCTCTTTTCGCTTTGCTTTCAACACTCTCTTCCCATCCCCCCGGCGCTCCTCCCTCAAGGTCCATCATACCGCCCAGCCTCATCAGCACACCAAAACTCAACCAGCCGCCTCGTGCCCAGCACATCCCCGCCCCTCAACAGCGCTGCGACATCAACATTAAGCGGGCTATCCGTCTCCGGGCAGCTAAGGAGCATGCGTACCGCACGCACGCACTCAAGCACACTATACGTCGGCGTCCACGCGTCCTTGAGCAGGTCAAGGCAAATCTCACCGTCCTGCAGCGCAATGTTGGGGTGTACGATTTGTGTCGTGAAGCGCATCTTGGGTGGACGAAGGGGGTATTCTTCGGGGAGAGAGATGGAGATGAGCCAGCGGCCGCCTGTTTTTTGTTTTGTTTTAGCAAGACTGTGTGTTTTTTTATGCCGTGTTTTTAAGAGAAGAAAAAAAAAAGGTATAGGAGGGGGACAAAGGGACTTACCGTCGTAGCCGTGGCCTACCCCGTGGCCATTAATTACTGCTTCCCAAGTCATTATGTCCTCGTCGCTTACGGGGCCGAGGCGCTCAATGCCCTGTTCGTCTACTTGTTCGGTGCGCCATGTGTCGAGTTCCTTGAGGAGCCGGCGGGCGCCGGTGCGAGCTGCTGATGATGAGTCCTTTTTCTTGGAGCTGGAGCTGGATTTGGAGACATTGGACGAGGCGGAGTATTTGGTGCGTGAGGAAGGCATGGTTGCGGATGCCGATTTGATTTGGGCGAAGGGGGACGGGAAGCGTGCCGCTTTCGCCTGTTGGGTATCGTGTTGCTCGAGAGCGAGGTTCAGGTTCGTAGATGTAGATGATGCAGTGGTCTTGATTCGGAGTGAAGCGGCAGTTTTCTCCTATGCACTGCTAGGGAGATGGGTGTAGATGACGGCGCGATATCAGGGAGGGCGACGATGGCTGTCGTGGATGCAAAATGACGGATTTGGATCGTGGTGACGACGGAGCTTGGGGTTTAAGCCATCGGGAAGGTGACGAGGGTATGGAGACGGACACAGCCGAGGTAGGTAGCTGGCCCCGGATGGCCACTCCACTTTCGCCTCAAGGTGCACTAGCTGTGACAGCTGCCATCACCTAGGTAGAGATGCGTTCAAAGGTTGACTGGGTACGTACTATAGAGGATGAATTGTATTTTGATTTTTGCAAATCTGTCAAATAGAATTGAAATTGACATCCTCCATTGACATGTACCTGCGTGTCGTTGGAGCCAGGGGAAGAATGGCAAGTCTACGGCGACTCTCACTCTTCACAGACTGACACCTTCCTTGTAACCGATTCAAAGAAACATGGTATGAGAAGAATTAAAACATTGTATTAAAAGGTACACAGTTCAGGTATCATTAATCCACATGAGGCGCGGGCAACCTCTTCCATCCCAATAACAATAAAGTACATCTATCCATCCTCCCCTTTTACTTCCTCCTTCTCCTACCTCCACTAGATACTGGCTTTCGTTTTGTCGGCGACGACGATTTCTTCTTGGTTGGCTCAGGTTCTCGTTCCGGAGACACTTCGACAACAATCTCTTTATCTCTCCCTCGCGCTGGCTCCCGGATTTGCGCTCCATTGCCAAGCTCATCGCTCGTCGTATCCTCGTCGCTTGACTCGCCATCTGGCACCCTACTAAGGCTTGTACGCGCAGATCCGTGACGACTCTTGCTGGAAGGGCCTGGAGCGCCTCGATACTGCATGTAGGGCATTTCGGCAGGTGTAGATGAGTGGCGTTTGGACATGCCTGGCGGTTGTGCGGGATACCCATGGCGAGGGCCGGATGTCTGGTACTGGAACGGGTCGAGATGCTGCGGCATCCACATGTCCTCTTGATGCATGCCTCGGGACCGTGGCCGTGCACTCGAGTCTGAGGAGTGTCTACTATTGGGGTACGGCTGCTGCAAATAGTCAAAGGCAACTGGAGGCGAGCCATTTTCGCGTGCGCGACTGGAGGGCCGTTGATGATGTGTTCCAGAGCGGGTGCGAGTTTGAGTAGTGACTGGCGGGGGAAAATAACCCATGGGAGGATACCTGCCTGTGTAGTCTGCCGGATACTCTGGGGAGTCTTCTCTCGAGACAGCAGAGCGGGCTTGCAGCGAGTCCTGTCGGAGCGGATGAGCCGTCTTCTTGAGTGACGAAGGGTCGAGCTCTGACAAAGGTACAGCGACCCGTTGCTCTTTGCGCTTTTTGCGATCGCTGCCACTGCCCGAGTTCTTCATCCGTTCAGCCTCTTCTTGCATGCGCTGTCGTCTTCTCTTGAGAGCCGCCAGCTCCTCCTTGTTCAGCTTCACATCGGCTTTGCCCTTGGCCTGCGCACGCTTAATGCGTTGGAGGGCCGACTGAATCAAAGCTTCTTCTCTCTCACTGCGGACAGTGAGCTGGCCAGAACTGCCACTGTTGCTCTCTCCCGAGTTGTCGTCATCTTCGCTGCCGCTAGCGGAAGGGTCCTCCTCAACATCTGAGGCCTGATAGCGGTGGCCACGCCTTGCGACGCCGCGGGAGCGGTCACCGAGATCGGTACCGGTGAATTGCAGCGAGTCGCCTACAAAACGCCTAGGTCGTTGTGCGGACAAGCCAACACCTTGATCATCGTCACTTTCGTCATCGTCTGATTCCAATTCCTGAACCCTAGGGTCATCACCAAAAAGAAAATTGTAGAGTCCAGCATCCCCGTCCGTCTTCCTCCGCCCGCGCCTCGATGGTCTTCCCCATTGGGGCGCAAATTTGGGAGTTCGCGGCCGACCACCTAGACCGCCTCCCCGGAAAAAGCCTCATCGATGGGCTTATCCAAAAACGAGGCGTGGCCGAGAATGGCCACGCCAGAAGCGCCAATTAGCCACAGCAGGGTCGAGAAGGGCGAGGCAATGAGACCCAGAGGGATGGCGACGATTAACAAACCAGTGTAGAGCTGAGACGAGGTGGCGCGGAAGGTGCCAATCTCGAGATCACGGCCATCGAGACGACCAATGAGGAACATGCCGGCAACGACAATAATGATGTCAAAGAGGAGAAGCCAGTTGGTGAGTAGAGCGTAGACACTCAGCATGGCAAAGACGACGGCATAATTGCTAGAGTAATGGCTCAGGTTGTAGTTGACGCGCGACTGCATCTCGGCAAAGCTGGCGGGCTTGGACAGGCGCTTGAAATCGAGGAACTCGGAGATGGGCCGAAGGTTGGAGAAACGGCCGCTCATGGAGCCGGTGCTGATGCCCTGGAGGCGATCCTGCAGACCCAGGCGCGACGTCAAAGCGTCGATGGGAATCTGAATTCTAGACATGGTTGTGGGATTGTTTGTGCGTGTCGATTTTTAGGAAGCGGTAAATGTTGGTAAATATCGGGAGACGTATAGTAGCAGCTATGATGCGGCGAAGGTATCGGCGCTATAAAGAGATTTGCTTTGACAGTCGAAAATATAAAGTCTGGTAAAGGATGGCCCAACAACGCCAACGCTTAGCTAGGCAATGCAAACGAAAAGTCTGGTTTCCTTGTCAGCCATGGCTCCGAGCCTGAGCTTGGTTCGTTCTGGACACGCCTTGATGCCAGAACTATTGCGCCCACAACTCGCATAGCCAGACGGGGGAGGGTGGGAAGAAACGAGGGTGCAAGCGTAAAGAACGGGGGAAAAGGGGAAGCCAAGGTGGGAGACGAGGAGCCTTTATTGATGAAGCGCAAGGCGGTGGTGGTGGTGGTGGTGGTGGTGGTGGTGGTGGTGGTGGTGGTGCTTGCTTCTTCCACTGGCACGCAGGCTGATCAGAGACGATGGGTGCGCCACCTCTGCCAATTGGACAGAGGCCGGAAATGGTGGGTGATTGAATCAAGACACGCACCCTCGCACCAGAATTGAGCCCAAGAAAAAGCTAGTCTTAGAGCGCAAGCAGGATAGAGAGAGCAATGCAATGCAAGACGAGGCAAGGAGGAGCTATTGATAGGCGTAGGCTGGGGGCGTAAGGGGACTTTGCAGGCATGATTCAGGCTTGCACTGGGACTATTATGTATTATGTCACATACCTTGGGTTGTCTGGTAGGTACTGTAGCGACGAGGCAATTCAAGTCTCGAGAGAAAGAATGTGTGTGTCGCAGCGACGAGACGAGTTGACGTGCGAGAGAGAAAGAGAGAGAGAGGAGGGAGGTAGTTTGGAGTCTGGTCGTCAAGGCTGAGCGGTGGAAAGATTTAATTCTCGCGTAATCTAATCTTTTTTTCTCTCAACCACGGTGACGTTGGTCTGTTTTTTTCTGCCAGGTGCCTTTCCAGGGGGATGGATACTGCCGTGGGAGGTTGTGCCAGGGGTAGACTTTCAGAACAAGCAAGGCACAGGCAGGTGGCTTTGCAGTGGACCCCGTGGGTGTAGGATGGGGACACGGTGATGGCACAGTAGCGGGGGGACCAGACCCCTTGCGTCACTCGTAGGAATGTCAATGTGCTATCTTGGGCACTATTTCCCGCTGCGGTCCGCTGGCCGCTTGGTGCGGATGGAGAAGCCGGCCGTTCAGTCCCTTGCCTCTGTAATTTTGGGTGATGCTGAGTCAGCGGCCGGATTCGAGTAGGTATTAGGTAGGTAATGTATCAAGACTGGGGGCTGGTTGGAGTGTCTGACGCGTATTTCGAGGGCATTTGACAAGGCAAAAGAAGACAAAGAGCACGAGGTGCCTTTGTTTAGAATAAAATGACCGCCATACGCCTTTCCCGTTTCTTGGCCGTGGGCCGTGTCTCGGGACGATTGCACAGTAAAGTAGTCGCTCAAGAGTCCCCCGGAGAGAGGTAAAGGAGTTTGATGAGAAGCAAGAAAATAAAACCCCGAGAAGGAGTCTAGGAAAATATAAATATATGAGAAATACTACAGCACATGTCCAGTTGGATCTAAGGCAAGCTAGCCCCCATCTTCTCCGTTCTTTCCACGGAGAGGCTTACCATTTGCTTTGAGCCGAATGGGCCGGACATCGTTGATCCGCAGACATGCATCCGTCTCTCAGGTCACCGCCCTTTGAGCTTGATAGAGTTCTGCAGCGCATGCCACACAAAGAAAATTGACTGCAATTGAATGGGACACCGTAATAAAGCCTCGGTGCATGTCTCCCTCTGCAACATGATTTTTTATTAGCAACAAAGGACCGCGCTAGACTGAATGAGCCCAATACCCCGTTCCCTTGTCTTGGGTATCCCAGCATCGCAGCCCGAACTTGGCTTGACGCTTGGGCAACTCACTCACTCCACCCTTGGGACTTGATGCGTATTTTTTACATGCTCCTCGGTATTTGCAGTAGGAAGAGCAATTGGCATGCATTCCGAGTAGTATGCCATTATTTCCAATGCTACCAGAATAATTGTCCCATACATACACGGCTTCATACTCGAATTCACATGTATAGCAATGCACATCCCTGTACGTCAAAACGTAGCACAATACGGTGAGATGTCATCACCGACTTTCGGTCAGCCACGGCCACGGCCACGCACAACCCACAACTATTTGCTGTACCTCTCTCAGCCACCAACGGAAAAGGTACACTGATCCAAGTTGCAAAGTATACAGGAGTACTGCAAGATGCGGCAGCTTCTGCCACCCTGTCCTCTAGAAAAACCTAACCTTGTTGTCTACTATTCGGCACTTTTGCTAGGGCCATCTGCCGATTTCCGACCACGTCAGACCCAGATGCACATGAATGGGGAGCTGTCAGCTTCCATGGTCATTTATTCACATTTACGCTCAACTAATTTCTTCATTTCATGTCAGGTAAATTCTGTATACTCATACATGCTAGAACCCGATTCTCTGTTTTTTTTTTTCCTTCTTGCTCCTCTTTACCAAACTTAGTACCAACAAAGAAACATTGCTCGCTTCACCTCTCCACACAACTCTCCGGCGGCAAGGGTATATATGCAAAAATATATATAAAAATCAAACACCCAGCACAAAAAATCCAAGACACAAATTAAATCTCGAAAAAGTAATCCTCATCCAAGCCCTCTCTACTCGGCACCACTCCCGCTCCAGGTGGCGGTCCTTCCACAGCTCCGTCCATTCGCACATTCAGCAGACGGATCTTGAGTCCATAGTCGCTCACCAGGTTTACCAGCTTATTCGTCTCTGCTGTTATAGGCGTCTGATTCAGCAGCATCAGCAGCCCGTCCAGCCACTCGGATGCGAGGCTGTGGTTGACCGGCCACAGCGCCAGAATTGGGTACTCGCTCGCATCGCCGCCCTTTGCTGCCGACGCGGCATCCATGTAGCTGTAAATGGTAATTTTGGTTGTCGTCATCGATTTGTTGCCCGCTGTGGCTGTAGTAGTCGATGCCAGATTCTGCACCGTCGTCCCGCTGCTGTTGCTCTTTGCGTCCTCATCATTGGCCGCTGACACGTTGGACACGACGGAGCTTATGGTCGTCAGGTCAATTTTTTCCGTCAGGTTGTGCAGAATAGGGTCTTGAGCTGGCTGCTCCTCAAAGTCTGCGTAGTGCAGATACCGGCGGTTATGTGAGAGTTTGGCGAATCTCCAAGTTGGCTGCTGGTCGTTCGTGGTTCCTGTGCTTCCGTCGCCTTTAGGCTGCGGTCTCGTAAACCATGATCCCTGCAGCAGACAGCGTACTCGCTGCTCCTTGACGAATTGAAGAGCTTCTTGTTTGAGAACTTCGCGTACTTGGTACAAGTGCTGACCCCACGTTTCCTCAAACGACAGCTCAATCAGCTCCATCTGCAGCTCCCGCAGGCGTGCAACATCGTAATCTATCATGTCGTCTTCCACCTCGAGAACATCCTTGGTCCGTGACGCCCGTCCCACCACCTGCTCGATTAGTATGCGTACGAGCTCGGCCACCTTGTCAAAGTCATCCATCTCGGCGCCGGTAAGATTCCAAAGGCGAAAGAATGCGTGTAGCCCGGCCGTGTGCAGGCGAGACCATTGAAGCACCAAGGGGCGGAACACCTGGTCATAGTTTTTGCTTTCCAGCCCTTGATATCCTTTTGTATCCTCCAAATCTGTCTTGTCCACCTCAAAGTGGTCGTATAATATCATTGTCACGGCTGTGCTTGCTCTAGCAATGGGGCAGCGCTCTCTCGTCGGCCTTGTTGCCTGCTCCAACAGTAACTTCTGGTATCCATCCTCATACATTCGCACATAGTCTGCTAGGTCCATCATGCCCAAACATCCACTCGTGTCAAACTCTTGTGCGGGACTCTCGGTCGTGAAGCCCAGTCGCCGCCACTTTTCCGGATTATGCTTCTTATTCTCCTTTTTCGTGCCGTCGATGGAGTCGTCTTTTGAATGGCCATTGGCTTGACCGCTGCGCTCGGGATTGCTGGCCGAATGAAAGCCCTTGATTGCCCTTCGGTGTTCCTGACGATCGACGTCGACTCGTATTTCGCGCCAGCGGCGTAGCAGCAACTTGCTTAGAGACTGAAACTCGAGCACCGGATGTGCCAGGTCCTGCAGCGCAGAGCTCTGCATAATCTTGTAAACAGCTCTAACAAGACCCAAATCCTGCAATCGCCCAATGATCTTGTACCATTCCTCTCCTGTGCCTTCAAACCTGCCATCGGCCGTGCCGGCGTAAGATAGCGCATCACGTATCAGCGCGTTGATAAGCATGAGGGCATTGGCACACAGCGCGTGGTCCGCGCTCTGTAGCTGCTGCACTGCAAACTCAAAGAACTGCGGATACACAGCGATAGCGGGCTTGAGTGCGCGAAAGCCAAAGTTGCTCGGCGACATGCGCGAATGGCCAGTCGATTGAGAGTGACTGACGAGCGCGACCAGGATAGACATGGCACCTCTGAGGATATTAACCAGCGGGTTGGTGACAATCAGCTCGACGATTCGCTCGACGAGGTCGCCGGAGCTGGGCCCCTCGAATATATCCCATCCCATGTCCACCTCGAGCAGCCGGGTTAGACTCTGTAGCGAGTAGGCGAGCGTGTTGCCGCCAGCCTCCATGATGAGACGGCGCAGGATTACCAGGCCGCCCGAGGATATAAACACGTCGGCAAAGGCAGGGTCGTTGATTGAATTCTGCAACTTGAAAACTGCCATCTTGCGCGCGGCATCTTCATCGCTCGACAGCCGCGACAGCAGCGCCGGGACGTCGGCCTGGTCCATGGCGAGACCGTCGGTTTGGCTGCGTGACGCGGGTTCGCGCAATTCGTGTGGGGAGGTAGACGTTGTTTACTCTGGCAGATCAGTAGAGCTCCCGGCCATGCCAAGGCATTGATTAACAAAGCCAGAACAAGCCTTTGAGAGCAGAACAGACAAGTTAATCCTTGGGAAAAGAGACGCTTTCGTTTGCTTCGAGTAGGAATTGGGGGCTCCTGAACAGGGGTGACATGTGGTGGCACCCTCGGATGGGGAGCTCGGACAGCTAGTTCTGCAGCTGCAGGCTTCACATAAATGGGCGGCGAGCCGCGTGAATTTGCTCTGCACCTGAATATGCTGCCAATAAAAAAAAAAATTCGCTAACAATCTTCGCTACGGAAATTCTACCGATCTGTTATCTATATTTGAACTGTCTTGCTTGAAACGGCCTGTAGCAATTGTTATCTAGCCTGGGCTCTATCGTATAAGACACATTCAACGGATACCAGCGCGAACAGATTTATCGGGAGGGCTGTGAGGAGTGGCGCATCAAAGGCAATTGTAAGCATGGAACAGCAGAGGCATCCAGCGAAGATTACCACGTAATAGGTCTCTCACATTTTCCCCGTCTGCTGCAGGGTTTGCTGGTGATTGTGGTCTGAAGTTCAAAGCGGCGGCGCTAAGCGCACGGTTCGCAGCTGTCTTATACAAACTACTCGGGGGACGGGAGCGCAGATCTCCGCGATATCCTTTGTAAGGTGGCATATATATCGCCAAAGTTCGACGTCAACTTAGCGATTCAGTATTCCATGAGAAGAAACAAGCGCCAGCCAGACATGAAACCGACTTTTAGGTGGCCATGGCGCTGATGGCAAATATTTCGCCATAGAACACCAACAACCTCGATGGCACCAATACTTTGGCGTCATTCCTATGTCTTATCGAAAAAGCAACATCTTCTAAAATGGCCGAGTTTAAATAGCCTAATTATATATATTCCTTATAAAAAAAACAATTTTAACTGGCCGCAGGCTTTCAATCGCAGCTAGCAAAGAACGTTGATGGAGCCCCGCAGAACGCCACAGAAGCACCGGCCCACTTACAAATCAGCCACACTGCACGTGACGTCTGTCCCAAATCTGTGGCGCAAACTCCCATCAATTCGAGATTCGACCATATCGCAATTCCTCCGAATCAAGCAAAGCCGATCGATATATTTCGCCATCGCCGCCAAACGAGATATCGCGCCCGACAAACCGTCCTCGCCACTTGCATCTATTTTTGTTGTGGAATATCTAAACGCCTAATATATCGACACCCTTCTACAAACGCGCAAAGGCGGAATAAAATCCCAGAACAAGATGGCGAATTTCCTAGCCTCAATTTTCGGTACCGAGCTCGACAAGGTCAACTGCTCATTCTACTTTGTACGTTTTTTTTTTCAACCCGCAAAGTGTTCAATACACCGTAAAACGGACTTGATGTGGTATTACTAACGCGTTATCTGTCTCGCAGAAAATCGGCGCATGCCGCCACGGCGACCGTTGCTCCCGCAAACACGTCAAGCCCTCGTACAGCCAAACCATTCTCATGCCCAACCTGTACCAGAACCCAGCCTACGACCAAAAGAACCGCATGAACCCGTCACAGCTGCAGAACCATTTCGACGCCTTTTACGAAGACATTTGGTGCGAGCTGTGCAAGTATGGCGAGCTAGAAGAGCTGGTGGTATGCGACAACAACAACGACCGTAAGTATTTTTTAAGAAACCCCCCCCCCCCCCAATCCATGACGTGTATCTAACAAAAAACTTTCAGACCTCATAGGAAACGTCTACGCGCGCTTTAAATACGAAGACTCAGCCCAAAAAGCCCTCGACACGCTCAACAGCCGATGGTACGCCGGCCGCCCCATCTACTGCGAGCTAAGCCCCGTAACCGATTTCCGCGAAGCCTGTTGTCGCCTCAACTCAGGCGAGGGCTGCGTGCGCGGCGGCTTCTGCAACTTCATCCACCGCAAGAATCCGAGCGAGGAGCTCGATCGCGATTTGACGCTTAGTACCAAGAAGTGGCTGCGCATGCAGGGGAGCGATGAGAAGAGTGTGAGTCGATCGCCTACGCCTGAGCCTACGAGGAAGAGATATTGAAAAAAAAAAATTTGTTGCGGAAAAGGAAAGGGACCACGTTTTTATTTTTTGTATTATGGCGAAAAGAAGGAGGCTGAAGAAAGATACCAATAAGAAGGGAAATGTGAAAATGCAAGATTTGGTAAAACCTTTCTTTTTCTTGTTTGTTCGCCGGAGGGAGAAGACGGGCGGAAAAAAAAGGCATCCACCATCTTACTGTATCCAAAAATTATTTGTGTATTGTATTGTATTGGCGTTGGGGTTTGGCATCGTTTGGCATTTGATGTTCTAACTTTATTTACTGTCAGAGAAGCTCTCATGCTGGAACAAAGACACGTAATGGGATTTCGAAGCAGAAAAAAGAATCTCACATTGAGCATGCAGTGTTTTGTTTTGAAAGTGTCCGAGTTAGAAAAATATATGCCTTTTTGAAAGTATTTGACAAAGAGATTCAATACGTCTAGACGAAAAATAAAAGGGTAACCAGACACCACAAACTACAGCGACATGCATAACTTGGACATAGTCTAGAATAATAGTAAACGAGTTTAGTGTAACAAACAAGTGGCCCCTCAAGGAGCGCAATGTTTCCCATGTATTGAAAAGAAGCAACCGGCAAGCCCTCGCCCTCTCCTTTGATAGCCAGAGGTCGGCGGCCACTTTGTATTTCTTTCGTGTGCTATCCATATCCACGTTATATTCAAGGTAGATCTTTCTTCATGTCTGTAAAATCTAACAATGGCCCGTCAGAAGCAGGCTTTCCTGTTTGAGCGAGCATGCCCTCGACATCGTTGGACCGCTTAGCAGGTGCTGCATCGTTGGACGGGTTCGCAGGTGCTGCCGAGTCGCTGCCAAAGTCAATCAAGTCTCCACCGCCATCGCCGCCGCCGCCGCCGCCGCCAGCAGCGTTTGACGACTTCGGCTCGGATGCTAGCGGCTGTTCTGTTTGGGCCGACGTTATCTCACTGGTGGTCTTGGCATCCAAAACGGGGTATATATCCAGAATTTGCTTCGCCTGCTCATCCGGTGTGGCGGACATGTCGCTATTATCTAGTTAGTAACGTGCTCATCCATAATAGGGCACAATGCATAACATACATGTGAGCATCGATAATCCATTCCAAATCTTCCTCTCCCTCTTCAGCGTTGCCAGGTTCAGGCTGGACTCTTCGGAACAGTCGAGGCTTCCAGTCCGTGTTCTGCTGTGCACGGGCGGCTGCCTCTTCTCGTTGGCGGTCCTCGATTTTGGTCTTTTCGTCTGTTGCCAACTCGTGGTTTCGGTCGACTACGGCCTTTGCTGTAGACTGCCATAGCCGTTGCGATTCGCGCTCTTCTTGTTCGGCAATGGGGCGGACTTGCGGCGCGCTAGGCTGGGCCTTTGTGGCGTCGAAGAACATTTCTTTTTGGCCAGTCTAAAGCAATTTAGCATCACGGCTCGCGGTTCCTGGATACCTGACTTAAACTTACGGTTACATTCTTGATGTACATCTTCTCATTCCAGGTGCCAGACAGCTCGAAGAGGACTTCGCCGGTGCTTTCTCTCTTAATGGCGCCACCGATTGCGTTGTAAGTACCTCCTACCCAGCCTTTGGTCTTGAAGTCAACGTCGGCGGATAGGTCGAGCTCAGGGCATCGGACGAAGCTGTGGTCGCCAAGCTCATACTTCATCTTGCCAAAGAGGATTCCGCGAGCGTACATGTTGGGCTGTGTAATGATGCTAGTAAAGGGGGTAAGCAGCTGAGCTCGTTAAAAGCAAATGACCGGGCTAACGTACTATCTCTCTCCCTTGGAAGAATCCTTGCCATGGTTGAGCAAGCTGAGGTAGGCAATGCCCTCCATCATACTGGCAGCCGAGTTGCCGAGAAACTTGCTGCGGGGCTTGAGGGTTCCGTCAATGCGAATGTGATGATCGGGAGCCATGTAAAAGTAGCTCGACTTGGGAGGATGGTGAGACGTCTGTTCCGAAATGTAGTACGCGCGCTTATTGTTGTCGAGATCCCAATAGCAGGAAAAGGTTTCACCGAGAATGGGGTTGAGAGGCTTCTTGACACCACTGGAAGAAGATGTGAGTAAATCAAAGAGGGATACAAGCAGCGATTTGTAGCAGCTACGAGCGGTACGTACGGTGGTCGGATGTGCCATCCGCTGAGGTAGAACTTGACGACGGAAACAAAGCGGTCGGTGGGATCGTCTATGGTGGGGATGTGCAGTAGCATTTCTGGGTGGCACATGAAGCTACAAGAGGAGAAGTGGTTAGTTTGCAATGCTTCCTTCTAGATGCTGCGAGGGCATAGAATTTTGGCGCACTTTGTGATTCGCTCGAGCATACTTCGCGGCTCGAGAATAAAGGTTGGTAACACGACGCGGCTTAGATCGGCTCCGGGTCGCAGCTGGGAGATGATGTGGGAGAGGACTAGAAAGCCGGGGTTAGCTAGCCTGTTGTCACGAGGCAGCAATTTAGAGGAGAAGAAGTACGAACCATTGCCCTGATCTTCCTCCAAGTTTTGGGTATCATCCTCGGGATCGGATCTGCTGCCTTCATCAGAGCGGCTGCCTGCAGGTTGAGCAAACCAGTTAGATAACATTTTGGGGCCTGCTTTCTTGTCGGGTGGGAATTTGCGGATTCAACGGGTCAAATGACGTAGAGCACAGCAAGGCAGTGTGAGAGAGAGAGGGCCAGAGAATGAAGGATCAAAGGCGCGAATATAATTCAAGGAAATGCAACAGACGACAGGAGAATA
The DNA here is from genome assembly GCA_002242745.2 of Lecanicillium sp. LEC01. Taxonomy (NCBI): domain Eukaryota; kingdom Fungi; phylum Ascomycota; class Sordariomycetes; order Hypocreales; family Cordycipitaceae; genus Lecanicillium; species Lecanicillium sp. LEC01. Next base: position 100,540 of record NIWZ02000015.1, on the reverse strand, counting down.
GGTAGCTGGGCAGCCAACATTTCTCCAGGGAGCTAATAAGAGGGATGAGGCAAGACGAGAGTTGCAGGTGTGAAGGATGGATGACGGGCGGGACGGAGCCAAAGGAAGAGCTTGGTGGTAGGTAGAGGTAGGTTTTGGGTGTGGAGAGCCCCTCTGAGAGCACTTGCGCAGTACGAGTACTCCGTAGAAATGGAGGGGGAACAGGCCGAGCAGGAGTGCGCCAAAAAAACAGACTTTGAGTGGGAGGCGGGGTCACTGCAGTGCAGTTGGTGCGTGTGCCACTGACCAAGAACAGAAAGAAAAAAAAAGGTACCAGGAGAAACGGTGGAGGAGTGATAGAAAAATCAAGTCACGCAAGTACTTACCACCGCGGCGACGCCCGGAAGAGGATCCAAGACCCAGGCCCATGACCATGACGACGTGACTGACAGCAAGAAGAGGAAGAAGAGGTGGTAGTAGAAGAAGAAGAAGAAGAAGAAGCAGACACGCAAAGGCTCGTGTTTTTGGCTGGTCCGGCTTACTGACTGGCAGGCAGGCTCTTTGGGTATTTGCAAACTCCCCTTGCTTTTAAGAGCTTTTGACAGAAATAGCCAATAAATAAAGACAAAAATCACACAAGGCAAGTTGAAGTATCTGGGCCTTGACTAAATTCTGTCTTCCCTGCAGCCCTGTTTTGTTTAGTGGCTCTCAATGGCCACTAATTCGAGGTCGGCTTTGCGCCCTGTCGTGGTGGTACGAGTACACTCGTAATAAAAGGCACTCGTATACTAATACTACCGTAGTAGGTAGGTAGTCCCGGACTGGGTTTGGTCTGGTGCACCGCTCGGGGACAAGCTGGGATCCACGTCAGGTCGTTAATAATTCCCGCGCCGTTAAGTTAGGCTGGCTACCTTGGTCCGTGACGGCGGGACTTTAAAAAAAATTAAAAATTGCAAAGATGACCGAACGAGACGTGGGCGCAAATGCCTCGTCAGTAGGAAGCGCTGAAGAAACCACCTGGGATAAGTAGTTATCCCCCACGCATGCACCTCACGGTGTCGTAGTTTGTCGTTTGTCGTGTGCCGTTTGTTGGAAATTTATATGTCCCTTTTGTTGATTCGACAGCTCTCAGCTCTGGTTGGGGAACCGGACTTTGACGCGCTGAATGAATGGATAAATGAATCCCTGTTTGTTCCCGTCCAGGCCACAGAGCAACTCAAACCAGTGACGGGTGCGCCAACAAAACCAGGTAAGAGAAAACGCCACGTCAAAGCAGCCGAACGTAGACTCGTAGGTGGGAAATTTGGGCTTGTGCTGGGCTGCAACTATGACCCATACAAGCCACACACACACACTGCTGCTGCCGCTGCTGCTTCTCACGTATTTCCTGCTCTTTTTTTTCTTTTTGGTCAGCTCGTAGAGCAACCCCAAAAGACGGACAGAACTCCTTTCGTCGACGTTTCTTTGCTCTCGGGACCTTCTCTGGTGCGCCTTTTGGACGGAACGGGCGGGCAAGAAGCGGGTTTGCTGGAGGTAGGTGCTGGTAGTGACGCTATGCTATGTATGTCGTCATGCAATTGGCGAGCCGATGCTCTCCCCTTTGTACTCGTAAGGTACTGTACGTTGGGTTTCGTGCACGAGATGGTGACGACGACGAAAGCGAGGCAGATGCCAGAGGAACGGTAAAGGGTGATAAAAGTTGATTTTTTTTCTAAAGAAATGATTTGTATGCAAGGAAAAAACGTCACTCAGAAACAAGGAAAACAAGACTTTGTCACAAGGCACGTCAAAGCAAAGAGGTGGAAAACGAGAGCGACGGTTTAGCTGCCTTTTTGCCTTTAACAATCACAGATTAGCAAAAAGAGAAAGAATAAAAGCAAGAAATCACAAGCTCGAATGCCGGAGTTGGACCACGGCCATTTATATCCCGGATTTGAACCCAGAAGGGGCCCCAACAAAAAAAGCAACATACCTTAACTACTTACCTACCTAAAACTGCCCACCCTGTACGGGATTGGCCAGATGCACATCATCGGCAAGACGGACGCGTGTGTCTTTAACTGGTCTGCGACAACACACACTTACTCGTATGATACATATACCTAACTAATAAGAATGCGCAATACAGACGGCGGGGCGGGGCGTTGGGGGGAGTTGATTCTTTTTGCTGTAGCAGGATTCGGCAACGCTAGAAAGCCCAAGTTCATATAAACACCTGTGGCTTGCGTTCGGTGCCTCTTCTTTATTGGGGAACTGGATTGCTCTTTCAAGCATGTGTCTTATCTATGTTCCGAGGAATACGGCCACACTGTCTACTGTTCGGTACCATCTATTTTCATTAACGTCATTTACGAAAAGTCGAGCTTAATTATAATTCCAATTTCTGCTATTCTCCCACTAATAACCGCTCCGTATTCCGTACGCTGAACAAGCCCATCCCGCACATCATTACGTCGTACGCCCCCGTCCCGGCATCTCCAACAAATAAACAACCCCGCCATATCCCCCTCATCATGGAAGCCGGCGACAGGCTGATTGATCATCGTTTATTATTACGTCGTAGGCTCCATCAAGTCTCCAAGTCCAAGGAAACTTGGGTCACCCATTGCAACCTTCTCTTCCCCTCCTGCCCTTCCCTCTCCTGCATCTTTCTGCACCTGTGTAGTCTGTATGACTAGCCTCCATTTCGCCCAACAAGGCGGTTGTAGCCGGCAAATAAGAAGCCGCACACGTCTTTATACACATGCATCCATCCATGCAACGCTGTATTACTATGCATACTTAGTGGATATGACGGCAGCGAATAATGCATGGCCAACCCAGTCACTTTTCTACCCTGCTTATTCAACGCATTCGTCATTCGCTCTTCTACCCTGTTCAACACATTCTACGTAGTCTCTCTCGAAGTCATTATTCCCCCCCTTTCTTTGCGCCAATTAAACGCGCGTAACAAACTCAATGAATCGTGGACTTTAGACGTGGCCCTCATTTAGGCGCATGACTCTGGACAATTTATCTCGTGTCACACCCACCACAACCACCCGGCATTACCCCCCGCTCGGTTGCCCCATGGCCAAGCTTTTTGGGACCTGGTCAAAGATCGGCAAGCGGCGGAGCTCTGTTTCTGTGTGGACTTAACGGGAGACTCTCGAGCTCTGTGTTGGCTCCCTGCTCTTTTATAGCACGTCATGATCAGTGTCAAGTACATTCACTATCAAGTACATTCACTATGCTCTGTGATGCTTGTAGACCCCGCCCAGCTACACCGTTTTGAAAAAAAAGAAAAAGTTGTATGCTTTCTATTGAGGTAGTAGGTAGTCTCTACCAGTCTCTTATGCACGCTTTTCAGCCTGTCCTTGTCATGCTAGTCCGTTTGTCCCTCTTATACTTCTTGCTCGTCAATTCAAATTTGGCCCCATTGTTAATGCTATTCAACCTCTCGTTACTTTATAGCTCTTCATCGTTTCAAGTCTATTTAAGCCTCGAAGATATTCTGGACGATCCTTTAATCGGCGCCGGAAGACACTGGCACAAACGGTCTCGATCTATCATCATCACACCCGTTAATTAGTCTCACTCACACTGATACAAGCAAAATTATCTCCTGTACTTACCAGCTTCCTTTTCAAACATAATCGAAATATCGTCGTGCTCTCCTGGAAGATCCGGCAGGTCCAAGCACACAAATGCCATGTCGTCAAAATCACCATCTTTATCCTCTGGCAGACGCGGCAGCGGAAACTTGGCATCCACAAACTTTACTCCCGACTTTCCACTGCGGTGAAACGTCTCATACACATCCGTCCCTTTGAGCAAAAAGTTCATGCAATGCCCATGCTGAAAGCTTTCGAAAAAGGCCAACAGCTGCATCTGCTTGTCCGCTTGTCTGACTACCTGGATTCGAGTATAGCCAGCTTCCCACTTCTTATGGATCGGAACTACCATCCGTCGTCGGGAAATGGCAAAAGTCACTGCCAACGCATCAAAAATGACCTCGAATCCCGTTACCGCGCACTGCATGTCATGCAAGTCCTTGAGGTTGTTGAATTCCATCGAGCGGATAGTCTGGTGGGAGCGTACCAGCTTCAAAGCATCCGCCATGTTCAACGGTAGCTCCTTTGGCACCTGGGACTCGGAAACTGATATCGTCATGTCCTGCTGCGGTTGCCGCAACACTCGCAGCACCAAAGCGTTGGACACTTCAAGCCGAACCCTCATTTCCCCCGGTGCCACGTTGACTCGATCTGTGACCATGCCATTCTGGTAATCCAAGACTACCTTGAGCTTATCCGCTAATACCGTTGGAGGAACATCTCCATTGGCACTGAACTCGTCATTGATTACCGCTACCGATTTCCAAGGCATACGGCTAAACGGTGCCAGGCCTGTTGGTTCTCGCAAACTCTGGGCAATGGTGAAGCTCTTCAGCGGCACGTTTGCAAAGATCTTTTCGTCTACATCCAACGCTGTCCCCGTAATTAGCGAGTGAAAACGTATGCGCTCCTTTTCATCGCTAAAGACTAGCACCATGCGCCCTCGCTGGCGTGTATTCTCAAATTTAATAGACAAAGCCGGTGCTTCGTCCTCGGCACGGAAGAAACCAAACTGCACTGGCATTGGCGGTGGATATGTATGATGAACGCCGCACACTGTTCTCGTCCTCGGCCCAGTCACCGCTGCAAGGCGGAAGCCGCTGTGCCAACTCCTTTGTCCCGCCGGGCCTGCTTCCTTGAACACCTTCTCAAACAGTGCCACGTCACATTGAGGAACTGCTTCCTTGGGGAATGTTCTCGACTTGGGATTGGCGTCAATGTACTGGAATGATCGTAGCGTATTACGGAACACGACCAGCTCATCAGCTCGTGGCTGTAGAGTCGATCGCACCCTGGCCCCATAGTCATACATGTTCCACAGCATTCGGTAATCAGCCTGGGTGAGCTGGACGGCTACCACAAATCCACGAGGAAGCCGCAGCTCTAGCGAGCACGTATCATTGCGCCATCGGAGGTCGTCCCATACTGGCCCGACATTCTTGTTATCCTGAATGGCCAGCTGTATACAGCCGTTTTGGCTAACGATAACAAATACTAGACCGTTCTCCCGTTGAGGCCTCACCATGGAGAGTAGGCAGGGAAAGTGGAATTTCTGCGACTCTCTACCTTGCTCCATTACATACACTTCCACAGGAACCCTGCCGTAGTTGAAGTTTTCGGCTGTGTCACCGAGTGGGAATGCGTCCAAGAGTTGTAATTTAGTTATAGGCCGCTGCATGGCAGAGATGCCAGAGCCCCAATTACCCGACAGCAAAGCCTCCATATCTTGGCTGACAGCCGGGTACTCAACCCAGACAGATTTGTCAATGGTCTGCGGAAGAAACTGTTCTTCAGGAGGCAAAAATCCGTTTCTTTGCATCGACATTGACAGCTTTCTTAGTGCAGAAACCAGCTGTTCCGTCACTTCCAGGATTTCGGGATCTGACGGAAGATTGCGCATTTGAGCAATCTCTGGAATCACTTCCTGACAGAGCCAGTAGCCCTTGGCCAGATTAGAGTATGCTTGTTGTCGGTCCAAGTCGTTTTGCATTTGCGATTGTGGTGTACTCGGTCGATCTCGCACCGCAACCTCCAGACTCATTCGTCCTTTTAGGAACCACCAAAGTGCAGAACGGCCGAATTCCTTCAAGGTACAGCTTTGCAATGGCCTGATTGTCTCAGCATGCAGTCGAAACAGTTCATGCAGGTGCATGGTTCTCGATATAAACTCCTGCAGTGCATCGTCCCCTTCCTTTGAGAAAGCCTCGCTCATCTTCACTGACGCCATTCTCGCAGCCAGCGGCTTCGCTCCATCCGCGCCACTGGGGAACTGCGCACGAGACGGCGGTTCTGGGGACAAAGCAGATGGTGGATAAGTGCTAGACGCAAGTGAGGTTATAGACGCAGATGGACTATACTCGACTTGCTGTTGTTGGGATTGAGCTTCCGGATACTCAGGCGGTGGTGGTGACACTGGTCGATTGGCCGGTGCTGGGGGAGCGGCAGGAGGCGGTGCTCCATCCTCCCAATTACTATCGTATGCCACACTTGCGGTGCGGGCAGCCTTTGCAAACGCCTGGCCTTCTGCTCTGCGCATATGGGCTTGCTGTGTTTCGATAAAAGATCTTCGATTCTCGTCTTTGGAGGCCGAGTGTTGTGAATATCGTGCTGTTGGCGATCGATGGGGTACCAGGCTTATGGTGGGATCAACAGTTCGCGGCGGCTGCAACTGTGGAACGGTACCATTGTTTTCATGCTCAGAGGAGTATACAGAAGAGCGACCTGTCTGCGTTCGCGCAATCCGTTTAGGGACAAAGTCGTCAAGAGCAGGTCCAGGAGCAGCATGAGGTGGTGGCTGCGGTGCATGCCCTTGCGGAGGTTGAGGAGACGGTTGCGGACGGGGTTGAGGAGACCTCGGTGGCTTTCTCCGAGCTATTTCAATGACAGGTATCTCACATTCATCTCCACCTTCGCCAATGATCTCTGGACGAATGTCGGAGAATCGAACGAAGAGACCTTTCTTATTGGGCCGAGGGCTGCGTGGTATGGGAGATCTTGACTCGGGCTGCCCGGGCTGCTGTGCTTGCTGGTTTACCGCAAGAGCTTGTGGATATCGAGATATGGTTGTATCGAGCTTAGGAAGCGCTGAGGATGGGGGTTGTGGTGAAGGATGCGTAACTTGCAGGTGATCGGGTGTGTGTAAGAACGAGTCGAGATTGCTGGCCGTTGTTCCTTCGGTGGACCTTTTCTCTTTGGTACCAAAGAGCTTGCCCATAAAACGGCCTCGTCTTGACAAGCGGCTCTCATCGGTCTGCATCGAGGGTGGCTCGTTTTCCATGGTTGAAGTGACGCCGAAGCGTCACGGGCCGAGCCCTATTGAGTTAGACAAGGCTGGGTATCCGGATGCCAGAGCCAAAGAGTGTACTGTATATTCACAAGTTGTATGGAACTTTGTATAAACTTCTCAGAGAGCCCTGTCACCGACGAGTCTTGTCGGCGTCAGCCAAAATCTGGAGAAATCGAGGCGGAGCGCGACGACGGATCAGCCAAGCGTGAAAGGAATATGCTTCGCGAGCAGCGCGGTGCGGAGGCCGAGGACTGGGATTTCCCGTATTGCTTGCGTGCCGGTAGCCTCACCAGCAACAACGGTTACTTAGCCGCTGTCAGTAAGCAAGGTATCGATGCGGCCACCGCATGGGGAGCTTTGCCGCGCTCGGTATTCGTCACAAGGTGCGCTTTCGGTGCCGGGCTCGACGATAGGTTGTCGAAGCACGCAAGTCCAGTAGGTTTGGTTGGGCGGCGCAGCTCTCTCTGCATGCATGGAACACCTGCTCTCGGCCTTGGTTGGGCTCACTGTTAATAGAGCAAGGGGGTTCAACAAGGGCTCTACCAACGTCACCGCGTCCAGCAAGAGGCGCGGGAGCAAGCGAGGTTAATAGTGGGTGGCATCAAAGGGCACAGAGGGGTTGCGGACCCTTACAAGAGAGCTGTGGCTCCCCCTTGAGACACAGCATCGCCCTGATGAGCGAGTTGTGCTGGCATGGTTGGCGCATGTAGCGTGGACCTCCAGGACGTGGGGCAAGGTATGCGGTACTAGAGTATAATACGGGGTTGACACAAGCCGACACGCTGCCTGCCCTGTTTTCACTGGAGCCACAGCCCGAGGGAGCCTGATTTAGCGCCCGCGATGGCTTTAGTCCACTGTCCACTGCCACTAGGGGTCTATTTTGGGTGCTTTGTGTTATTACTACCCCGCCGCCTTTGCTGGCGCTACTGTTTGGGCGCTCGTACTGCACGCCACGCCGTTTCTACATGCCCTTTCAGCATAGTGTAGCAGGATAAGAGATAATATGGCCTCAAGTATGATGGATAAATATGGCCTATCTGGCCTTTTGGGAATCGTTTTCGGTGAGGGTCACAACTTCAATACGTCATCTCAGGGCCAACCAGCTGATCGTCATTACAGCCACGCAGAGAGTACATGCCAGGCCTCTGCGGACCGGGTTAGCTGGAAGTACTCGGTCAACAGGTACCAGACTGTACGAGCACGTAAGTACAATGCCCTACTGAGGCCTCGGCATTCCTTTTTAGGCAATGCTCACATTGTGAGCACGGTAGCTTTGCAAAGAAAACATGCCAAAGACTTGAACTGTATGCATTGCATTTACAAACACATGCCCGTTCAAATTTACACTCAGGATAGTGGGAGAACACGACTGCCGACATTCAGCGTTGCTTTGAATTGACATGTTTGTGGCTAGCTTTCTCCTATAAGCACCGCCTACCTTAGGATCTACATAGTAAGTTGCGCCCTTGCAGGAGCTGGTGTTACCTGCTAAGCGAGCCATTTGCTGACTCAATAAAGCTATGACATTAAATCCTGTCCAGTGCTTAATTATATTAGGCCAAATTAAATCCATTTATATTCAAACAAGGTATATACAATTCTTCAAATACCCAGTAGGATAGAAAGTACCTAACATGGAAACGCTCGTGCCCGGCACCACTGGCAAAAGTGGGACCCCTGTTAGCCAAAGAAAAAGTTCGATTAGATAAGGCACCACCAGGCGCCATCTTTTTGCGCCGGACATCGCCGCCTCTTCAACGCAAACTATTTCATTGCCTTCGAGCATATGACATGTGGCTAAGGCGAACCATGGCGGCTGCTGAAAAGAAAATGATTCCTATACCCCGAAAGGGAGTAGATTACCGCGGAAAGGTCGTCCTGGCTCCTATGGTCCGTTCTGGAGAATTGCCTTCTCGCCTCTTGGCCCTGAAGTATGGCGCAGACCTCGTCTGGGGTGAGTCTTTGCCACCAACTATCCAATACTTTACACAATAAATAACAGAAGTCTGTGCTCTAGGCCCGGAAACAATTGATCGAGCCATCATAGGGTCGACTCGAAGAGTCAACAACGAAGCAAATACCGTCGAGTGGTGCAGAGCGCCGTCGCACGGCATGAAGGAACCACCTCCTGATGCAAAGGTGAGCGTCATCTACGCCACCCATCCCGAAAAGGAGGCAAATAAAACCATTTTCCAAATGGGAACTGCCGATCCCGAGCGCGCAGTCGAGGCGGCACGCCTCGTTGCTGGCGACGTGGCAGGGATCGATGTCAACGCCGGATGCCCTAAGCCTTTCAGCACAAGTGGTGGCATGGGCGCTGCTCTTCTCCAGACACCGGACAAGTTGTGTGCCATTCTTGAAGCGCTAGTCAAAAACATTGTCCCCGAATTCGAAATCGGCATCAGCGTCAAAATTCGAATCCTCGAAACGGCTGATCTAACGGAAGCTTTAGTCAGGAGACTTGTTGCTACCGGTATCACGGGCTTGACCGTCCATTGCCGAACCACTCCCATGCGCCCACGAGAGAGGGCTATCCGTGGACAGCTGCGCATGGTTGCGGATATATGCCGTAAAGCCGGCGTAGCATGTTTGATGAATGGCGATGTTGAAAGCAAAGACGAGGGCCTTCGTTTGGCGACCGAGTTTGGCACAGACGGCGCCATGATTGCTACGGCAGCCGAAAAGAATCCCAGTTGCTTTCGTCCCGAGGCTGAAGGAGGGATTCTTCCTTGGCGCGAGGTGGTGGCAGAGTATGTCGAGACGGCCATGGACGTTCGCAACCGCGTCGGCAACACAAAATATCTCTTGGGGCAAATGATTCCCGGCAAGGAGGCAGCAATCAAGGATGTTACTCAGTCCAAGACGTATACCGATGTGTGCAAAGCACTTGGGCTTGATAATCTGCTTACCAAGGCTGAGGTATGCGACGCACTGCGTGCACTGCATAACCCCCCTACCAAGTCAAAACCTAACAAAAAGGGCAAGTCAAACCCCACAGCAATGGCCGCTGGAGGCCAAATGGGCCAGTCTAGAGCCGAGGCACAGAAGAAAAGGCCAGCATTGTCTGAACGGAAGGTTAACGGCACTACAGCCGCAGAACCGGAACAAGCGGCTGTAGCAGCTACCTAAGTGGCAGTGTTTGCTGGTACAATAACCTCCTTTTACGATTTTATACAAAATAGCATTGGCGGAGTTTGGGATAGAATTATGCCTAGCAAGGGCGGGGCAATTGATTTGGAGTTGGCAGTTGATTTCTCATAGATATTAACCAGATAGCTGGAGTTTCCATATATAACCCCAGCTCAGCATATAAAACTGGTTCAAAACATAGAACAAATGAAAATATTTCTGGTAAATATCATCTATAGTTTTGATTGATCGTACAGTCGCCGACGCAGGACGTATTCTTCTTCCGTCTCTGTCAAAATGCTCGCTGAAACCTTTTTCACCACGCCCCATTCACACTTGCCGGGTTTATTTCCCTTGCTTTACCCAGCCTTCAACAACCTCTCTAGCATCTGTCACCTTATCATCGACATACTGCACACCAACCCGTCCGTGGGCCTTGGCAAAGCTAAACCCGTTTTCGATACCTTCGCGGATCTTGAGGTGCTGCTCAGCGACAGCTGGGAATCGCTGCTCATACTTCCAAGTCGCGTCCGAGATGTTGCGCATAGTGTATGGTAGCACAGTCCAGCCGGCACCAACGCCTGTGGCCAAGGGAACCGTCGCCCGAAGCAAGATGTTGCGGTTGCGCGTTACGATGCTTCCGGCCATAGCGGCAACAAGCACGTAGATGGCACCGGGCATCAGCTTCTCGCCCGTCTCGGGCGCCGGAGCCAGCGAGGCAACGGACTTGGTGAAGGATTGCTCGAGGTTGAAGGCCGAGTCCATGGTTTCGTTGACCTTGTCTTCGGCAACAACAGCGGTGCGATACAGCGACATGCGGGCTTTGCCGATTTGCATGGCCAGGCGATCGGTAGGTGTTGGGCCACGGTTTTCCTTGAGCTGCTGTTTTCTCTGCTCTTCTTGCTTACGATCGAGCTGCTCATCGGCGTCGACGGTGGCGGGCTCGTTCGGGATAGATCGAGGGACGGTAGAAGGCGGGTGAGGGTTGCCGGCGGCGACGCTCTCGAAGTCGTCATAAATCGGCTTTCGCTGTACAAAAGAGAATTAGGTGACATTCTGTTCCAAACTCCGTGACACTGTGTATCGTTTTAATTTCCTACATACCTTGTCAACGGGGCCCTCGGCCATGACCGTTGCTGGCGCGAGGGCAATACCGCTCAGTGCCAGACTCGCAAAGGTTCGCTGGGAAGAGTCAATTAGCATCCAGAAGTATTTCTACAAGGCAATTGGAATATCGGGACCGTGATTTACCCTGTGTAGCAGTATTCTGGAAGCCATTGTGCTAGGGTTTGTGGTGGGCTCAGAGCTGCTCGAGGTTCCAAGAGCCGCTCGTGCGCAATTGGCAGTCCGTCAACTTCCGACCCAAATCGAACCCGGAATTTCGTTTGCCCGGCAAAAGTCGCGACATCTAGCACGACGGGTTACCTAGCTGGCAGACAACAGTAAATACTTTGGGCTGCAAAATCTTTGAAATAATAAACTTATTAAAGCTTGCTTATTGCGGACAGAAGCTGCTTTTCTCTGATCTAGTTGTTTTTGGTGATTTGTTGTTGGCCGTGAATTGTCTTCCAACGTCATCACTCTTTAAAGCTCACATTGTCATCAAACCGCGTTAAGCCGAAATCGGTAATACGTGTGAGTAGCTCCAACACCGAGCAAGATCCGGAGCTTCCTGCATCAGTCCAGCTATTACTCATTCCAGATTATAGCAACTTCACGACACCGTATCCAATTATTATTCGGAAATTACACATTGAGCATGGCGCCGCTCGTTACGCTCGCAACGTGCTCTCTCAACCAGTGGGTGCTGGACTGGGAGGGCAATCTTACTAGGATCAAGCAGAGCATTCTAAAGGCGAAGGAGGCTGGCGCAACCTTGCGAACTGGCCCAGAACTGGAGGCCAGCGGCTACGGATGGTATGGTTTCCGATTCAGTTCCTGTGAGCCGAGGCGATTGGCTCTTTTGAGAAAGAAAAAAAAACATTCGTTCAATCATGAGAGACGCTAATAATGGACCTTAAGTCTTGATCATTTTCTTGAAGCCGACATATATGATGAGGCCCTGGATCTTTTGCTGAAGCTTCTTACCGACACCTCGCTCCATGGAATTCTTATCGACGTTGGTTTGCCTATTATGCACCGCGGGTGCCGGTACAATAGCCGCGCAATCATACTTGATGGAAAGCTTTTATGCCTGCGGCCCAAGCTCTATCTGGCCAACGATGGGTGCGTTGCTCTGATTCCATGCCCATCTGTAGCCCAAGATTAACAATGTTTGTGCAGAAACTTTAGAGAAAACCGGTTTTTTACTCCATGGCACCGTCCTCGATATGTCGAAGACTTCAAGCTGCCCCCGCGCCTTCAGGAGCACCAAGGAAGACGTCATGTGCCTATTGGTGACGTTGTCCTATCTCTCAATGACACCAGCCTTGCAGCAGAAACCTGCGAGGAGCTTTTTACGCCTCAAGCACCTCACATCAACATGTATGTACTAAAGAACGCTTTCTCAACACACTTCCCTAATACTGATCCATGATCATTACAGGGCGTTGAACGGCGTCGAAATTTTCACAAACAGCTCTGGCTCTCACCATAGCCTGAGAAAGCTTGACGAACGCATTTCTTTAATACAAGAGGCAACGCGGAAAAATGGTGGCGTTTATCTTTATGCCAACCAGTCAGGTAACTTTATCACGGTTTGACTCCTAACCCAACGTTGTCTTACAATATGTTTATATAGGTTGCGATGGTGATCGCCTACTCTACGACGGGTGCGCTATGATCATGGTAAATGGCAAAATTGTTGCACAAGGCTCGCAATTTAGTTTGAACGATGTTGAGGTTGTTACCGCAACTGTTGATCTGGAAGAGGTGCGGGCATACCGTTTCGCACCGTCTCGTGGCTTCCAGGTTGTACAGGCTCCTACGTATGACAGGATTGAAGTCGACTTCGCACTATCCCAAGAAGAGTCTGATATTCCTGGTATCGCGACGGCTGGGCGACCAGCCAGATATCACTTTCCTGAAGAAGAAATTGTAAGTTTTTTCAAGACAATAATATTTACGCGGAATTGCTCACCACTGAATATTAGGCGCTCGGTCCAGCGTGCTGGCTTTGGGATTACTGTGAGTGTCCAACATGCCCAGAGGGTCCAATATGCTAATTTTGCAAAGTGCGACGAAGCAAGACGTCTGGCTACCTGGTACCTCTTTCTGGAGGCATTGATTCGTGTGCAACTGCCACCATTGTGTATAGCATGTGCCGCCTCGTTGTCGATGCAATCAAAGCCGGAAACAAGGAAGTCATTGCAGATGTAAAGAGAATAGCCGTTTTCTCAAAAGAGCTTCCAAAGACCCCAGAAGAATTCTGTAACCAGATATTCCATACCGTTTACATGGGCATGGCCAAGCAGAGCAGCAAAGAGACCAGGCAGCGTGCCAAGGATCTTGCTGATCGCATTGGCAGCTACCACACGGACATGAATATCGACGACACATTCGACGCCACAAAGAACCTGCTAACCCAAGGCACTGGATTTGAGCCCAAATTCAAGGTTCATGGGGGCTCGGATGCTGAGAATCGTATGTGCGCCCACGCCCATAGATTTACCTCGTTGCTAATTGTTTCAGTCGCTCTTCAAAATATCCAAGCTAGAAGCCGCATGGTGGTTGCCTACTACTATGCGCAAATGCTGCCGACCGTTCGGCAGAGACCTGGTGGCGGCAGCCTGCTCGTCCTCGGATCCAGCAACGTCGACGAATGCCTCCGTGGATGTGCGTAGTCTTTAACTTGCAGAAAGCGGACTAGATACTAACTTTTTGTTTTAGACCTCACAAAGTACGACTGCAGTTCGGCGGACATTAACCCCATCGGTTCCATCAGTAAGACCGACTTGAAGTTGTTTATTGCGTGGGCCTCCAAGAATTTTGAGATGCCGATCTTGGACGAGTTCATCAATGCTATCCGTACGTTTAATGCCAGTCCACATCGATGACCATAGCTAATGCCGCGCAGCCACCGCTGAACTCGAGCCCATTACCGAAACATATGTTCAGAGCGATGAAGGCATGTAAACCATAACGATTATCTTGCAATCCTACTGACACACAATCAAGCTGACATGGGCATGACATACGCCGAACTCTCTCGCTTTGGTGTAAGTATTATCATTTAGTAAATTCAGGGCAACGAAGCTAATGCTAGGGACAGATTCTGCGTAAGCAGCACAAACTTGGCCCCTACGGCATGTTCTTAAGATTGCTGGCAGAATGGGGCGTCGATGGTAGCCTTACGCCACGGGAGATTGCGGAAAAAGTGAAACGATTTCATCATTATCATTACATTAACCGCCACAAGCAGACAGTGGCCACTCCGGCTTACCACGCCGAGACTTATAGTCCAGATGACCACAGGTTTGATCTGCGCCCATTCCTGTACCCAGGAGCGTTTCAAAGCTGGTCATTCAAGAAGATTGATGACAGAGTCGCTTCGTTGGAGAAGGCTTTGGAACGGAAGCAGGCCGGTAAACAATAACGAGCTGTTTTGTGCCGTCAGCAGCGCAATGATAGAAGAATCTAGTATCAACTTTCCTGTCTAAATTGCTCCACTATCATTCGTTTATTTGTTATTAAAGGAACACCCTGATTTTTGAGTTCTCGGAATTCCATTGCGCAATACTGATACTGAAGATGTCCGTGCCACGCGGTCCGCCGTAGAGGTCGCAGACTAACATCGGACGAACCAGGCTCTCGGACCCTGGTTTGCTTTAGTGTCCCCTTTATATTTTTTTAGCCGCAGAATGAAACGATTCCGGCATTGTCAAAACCTTCTCAGGCGCCGCGCCCGCAGTATAAGAGCGGCCTTGCAGCTTCTGGGCACCATAGGCACACAGGTGTATGAGGGGAGTATATGTATGAAAGTAATGCCTGTCGAAGAGCTTTTAATCTTTCAAAGAGACTGTTCGATTTCAACTAGCTCAAGTAGTACAAACCGTATTGAAAAGGATGGTTCGAATTGACCGTGCACACATGTTGTATGCAGCTAGAGCGACGTTTTTCACATGCCACAATGTCTTGCAGCACAGCGCAGCGACAAGAACAGCATATCCAGGCACAAATCCGTGCCTGACCTGGACCTGAATGTGTTACCAAAGATAAGACCTCTTGCAAGTGGGTTGGACTAGTTGGCAGGTCGTACTAACTAAAGCGCATACAGCACTGTTGCGCACACGATAAGCTTTTCTGTTCCTCAGCTGTCGTCTGTGCTGAAACACTGGAAAAGGTCCTTCCTGCAAATGAGTCCTGCAACGAACAAACACAGCAGAGTCCTTTTGGCTCGAAATCTGCAGGTAGAGTATTCGCGTTTGAGGCTAATGCGGTTTTGCAGAATATAGGTAGAGCCGCCTGTTTATGTAGCTGTATTGTGTTCAAAAGCCAGAGGCAACCCATCCATCATGTAAGAGTCGGAAGCCAGCGTTTTTGTTACGTACAATTGGTCGTTTTATTTTTTACCGGAAACCATGCAGCTCTATAACTTGGTTTTTGTTTTCTTCTCGTTGCTTTCTCTTACCCACGCTGTGACGCCGAGAACACGGCATGGGCTCATCGGCTATGGCATCATGTTGTACCAGCCAGCATGTGCTCATGCCTGCGATAATTCCATTTCTGCGCCACTGAATTGCTCCATTGGCAGAACTAATGACCAAACAACAATCTCAAAGAAGCTGCTTATGCGGGACGATGATTTACAAACCACGTCTGGCGACGAGTGGACCGTTTCCGCGACGCCCTCACCAGAGTGCAAATCCACGAACCAAAATTATCTCGAAACTCTGGCCTATTGTATCAAACAGTTTTGCCCGGACAAAACCCCAATGGAACTAGAACGGTTTTGGAGCGATGATGGTCCTGGCAAAGCGGTCGACAGTTTGCCGGCTTATGGTGAAATGCTCGCATCCATTGACAGAGTTCCAGACCGACAAGTTAACAACAGCATGCTGCTGAATTATACGGGACGTGTCTCGGAGTACCAGTGGAAGCTCAACTACCAGGCTTTGCGGACATTCACTCTCCTTGAGATTACCCATCAGCAATATGGCCTGGTTGTCTTTTTGAGCTGTGCTTTGATTCCCATTGGCATATCACTATTGCGGTTCTTGCCATGGCCGCCACTCTTGGTGACAAAGTTTCACGGCTATATAGTCGACCCCCCTCTAGTCGGATCGAGACATGCTGAACCAATTGCCGGATTCTTCATTATGCCTACACGGGGTCAGTCGCTTTTCTTGCTTTACATTTGGGGCATCAACATTCTTCTCTCTGGCATTGGCTACGACCTGGACTTGACGAGTGTCTGGTTCCCCGACGACAGAACAAAAGTGTTGACCTTTGTGGGAAACCGCCTCGGTGTGCTGTGCTTTGCCAACATCCCTCTTGTGATACTGTTTGCAGGGCGCAACAATATCCTGCTGTGGCTAACAAACTGGTCGCGGACTACGTTCTTGCTGTTGCACCGTTGGATTGCCGTCATCTGCATGCTCGAGGCCGTCGTACACAGTTTATTCTTTTTGTTAATCTACTCGGCAAACATGTCGGAAATGCCTCTCAGTGCTGCACTCACAAAGCCGTACTGGATATGGGGTAGCATTGGGACAGTGTGCATTGCGGTGCTGATCATAGCGGCACTGCAGCCCATTCGCCGGCGAGCTTACGAGATATTCGTTGCAGCACACATTGTGATATCGATATTGCTGCTCGTCGCGAGTTACCAGCATGTTGTGGCGCGCTTTGGCCACCAGCGAGGGTATGAGACGTGGCTTTATATTGCAATTGCGATCTGGGGTTTCGACCGAGTAGCGAGACTCGGACACTCCCTTCAGAGAGGACTACGAACTGCATACGTTACGCAGATTGATGACGACTATCTTCGGCTCGACATCTTTGGAATAAGCGCGACAGGCCATGTATATCTACATTTTCCATCGGTGAGCTATTGGCGGATATGGGAAAGCCATCCTTTTTCCGTGGCAGGCAGGATCACCGACCGACGATTCATTGCCGGGCCTGTCTCCGACTCTGACGCCTCAATCTACGAAAAGGAAGCTGCTGTGGCATCATCCAGACCGCTCCCCGGATCGAGAGAGCCATCAGGCACTGCAGTCTCCCACATAGATGCACCAATGTCAGCGACGAGCGGTGTCACACTCCTGATAAGAAAACAACGTGGCATGACGGCACAGCTGCAAAAGCAGACGGGACGAATTGGAGGCGTCCCCGTCATTGTCGAAGGGTCGTACAACGAAGAGGTGACGTTCCTGCAGCAGAACCACGTACGGCCAACACACGAGTTTCCCAACATGGTGTGCATTGCAGGCGGGGTAGGCATCACAGGCGTGCTCCCGTACCTGTCCAAGTTTGATGCCGGCATGGCGGGACCTTGCGGGAGCAAGAAGCTGTTCTGGGGAGTCCGCAGCATGCCGCTGGTCTATGCGGTAGAGGACATGCTTAACAACTGTCAGCAGGGCAGAAGTCTGGCTGAGCGGCGATGGGGAGATGTAGACGTCAGCGTGTGCGTTGGAGCGAGGCTTAGCCTGAAGTCGCTTCTGAGACGGCATCTAAGACAGCAGAGGGGCGGCACGGTGGTGGTGGTTTGCGGTCCAGCGAGCATGACTGATGATGTACGAAACATTGTCAGTGCTGTGGCGAGGCATGGGGTTGAAGGCGAGGCGAAGACGTTGGTAAAGCTGTGTGTAGAGAATTTTACGTGGTAAGGTAGGTAAGGTAGGGGCGTGATGTAGGAGGTACGGAGTAATGGAAAGGTACGGGCAGGTGGCAGCATTGGTACTAGGTATGGATTTGGTACGGCAATTCAAGGGTAAAACATACTCTATACCATCGATCCTACACAGACATAGACTGATACCTTATAGAAGATTAATCCTGTGCATAATAATTCACTTACAATTTTCACAATTCGGAGCACCATACACGACTTCTTCAGAGCATATGCACAACGAAGGACTGGCTCATTACATAAACCATGCTGCAATCGAAATCGATATCTACATGCATGTACGAGTAAGTATAGGCTTGTCTTGTCGATTTCCGCGCACCAAAATCGCGCATTCGTGCGGGGGGAGAATACGGGTTCCTTGATTTATTAGCCTGTCCCTCCCTGCCAACTACATACCAAGGCGGCGTTTTGTTATCTACTCGTCCGCGCAAGTCCGCCGAGCAATCCCCGTACATACCCGTAATTCAAGCCAATGCCCGAGTGGCGTTGTTTGGAGTGCAACATTACCAGCGGCGCCTGAAGCCACTGAGATGCATCGCTGAAAGGCGCCCACAGAACCCGCCCCTCAAGGGGCCAGTAGGCGGCAGTTGGCAGGGTTTTAGCGGCTCTCCGCCGAGTGTCTACTGTGGAGCTTGCCCAGGAGAGAGCCCCAGACTAACCGCAAAGGAAACGCCGCAACCCGCCTAAAACGCCGTCGACAAGGCGCCCAGTTGCATCATTGAGCATGTGCAAAGTCTCTCATTTAGGCAACCCGGAGCATCGACTCTCCTTTTTCCCGCAACCCTTTCTCTTACTCTCCAATTCACGCGATTCTCTTGTGCTGGTCTACGCGTCATTGTTGGGCCATTGAGAGTGCCAAACTCGTCTCCTTTCAATCTCTATCCTCTTACCTCGCCAGACTACGCATAACAGCACCTTCTCCAATGCGTTCCCAATCACGCCAGCCCTGTCTCTCGCTCTGTGTTCCCGTCGTATCCCAGTCACCGTCGCAACCATGCTGTCTTCTGGAAGCCGGACAGGCCTCTGGATCTGCACACGATGCGTCCGTCGCGTGACCGGGGCTCCGTTCCAGCGCCAGCAACGCCTGTACGAGTCGACGATAGCTGCAGCCGCAAACGCCGCATCGCATGCCGCAAGAGCCGCCGCCGCTGCTGTCCTCCCCGGCAAGACTCCCGTCACCCATGGCTCCAGCACGGAGCAAGACGATGCTCTTTTGCGCCAAGTCTTTGATGCGCCGTCGAGCACGTTTGCCAACTTTAGCCTCAAGAGGAGCCAGGGCCTCTTCAAGAACCGCTACCTCACCAGCCCCGATGGCTTCCTCGTCTTTGCGCAAAAGAACCTCGACAGGGCCACCCGCATTGTGCAAAAGGTGCTTGCCGCCTCGTCGTCGCAAGAATACCAATCCATTGTTCGCGACCTCGACCGCCTCAGCGACCTCCTTTGCCGTGTCCTCGACCTTTCCGACTTTGTTCGCATGACACACCCCGATACCCGCTTCCAGCAAGCCGCCACCGATGCCTGGTCTCTGGTGTACCAGTACATGAACCAGCTGAATACCATGACAGGTCTGAGTGACCAGCTGAACGAGGCCCTTTCTCGCTCCGAGGTCACTGGCAGGTGGTCTGACGAGGAAAAGATTGTCGCCGAGCTGCTCCAGCTCGACTTTATGAAGTCTGCCGTCAATCTGCCCAAGAGAGCTCGCGATCGCTTTGTCGAGCTGTCCTCTCAAATCAGCGACGTTGGCTCAGCCTTTGTACAGGGCATGGAGCCAGAAAAGAAAAAGGTCACTTTGCCATCGCATCGTTTCTACGGGCTATATCCGAGCCTGGCCGCCACACTGAAAACGCGGTCGTCAATTTCTATCCCTACTGCCGGCTCAGAAGCAGCCGCCGCACTGCAAAGCGTCTATGACGAAGAAACACGCAAAGAAATCTATCTAACTCAGCGCAGCGCCTCCTCGAGGACCATTCAGTACCTCGAGGCAATGCTGCAGCTGCGTGCCGAGCTCGCTGGCTTGGCTGGCTTTCAGAGCCACGGACACATGGCGCTCAAGGACCGCATGATGGCCAAGTCACCATCGTCTGTGATGCAGTTTCTTTTTGCGTTGAGAGAACACAACGCGCCCATGATTCAGCAGGAGTTGCAAGAGCTTGTCGAGCGAAAGCGTGAGAGGTTGGCCATGCCAGAATCTGAACTCTTCCCTTGGGATAGAGACTTCTACATGGAAAAGATACGCGGTGAAATGCGCT
Source organism: Lecanicillium sp. LEC01 (assembly GCA_002242745.2). Lineage (NCBI taxonomy): Eukaryota > Fungi > Ascomycota > Sordariomycetes > Hypocreales > Cordycipitaceae > Lecanicillium > Lecanicillium sp. LEC01. The sequence continues at coordinate 80,512 of NIWZ02000015.1, read as the reverse complement.
CTGCTGTGCGCCACGAAGACCAGCTCACTGCTTACTTCTCCGTGGGCACCGTCATGCAGGGTCTGTCTCGCCTATTCGACCGCCTCTACGGTATTCGTTTCGTGCCCCAGGAAACCCTCCCCGGCGAAGTATGGCATCCCGATGTCAAGAGACTCGACGTAATCTCCGATAAAGGCGAACAGGTGGCTGTTTTGTACTGCGACCTATTCTACCGGCCCCAAAAGTCGCCTAATCCAGCTCACTTTACAGTGCGCTGCTCACGAGAGATCCTGCCCGATGAGGTTGCTGAGGCCAGCGCAGAGCAAATCAGTTCGTCAGACATGCCATATTTTGAATCGCCTGAGCTAGCCGCCAACGACGGCATGGAGACATCCCGCGGCGACGGTGCGCTCAAGCAGCTTCCGACTATTGCGCTGGTGTGCGACTTTCCCAAAAACGACAATGCGCGCGAGCCAGCGTTCTTGTCATTTTACTCCCTGGAGACGCTCTTCCACGAAATGGGCCATGCAATTCACTCGATACTTGCGCGGACGTCGTTTCAAAATGTTTCCGGCACGCGGTGCGCCACAGACTTTGCAGAGCTTCCTTCCACTCTCATGGAACACTTTGCGTCGGATCCGACAGTACTTTCGCTATTTGCTCGGCACTGGAAGACGGATCGCCCTCTTCCGTACGACGCTGTTGCTCAGCGCATCAAGTTGGCTAAACGCTTTGAGGGCATCGACACTGAACATCAGATCCTGTTGGCCATGGTCGACCAGGCCTACCACTCTCCTGAAGTGGCTGATCCATCGTTTGACTCGACGGCCGTGTTCCACGATATTCATGCGAGATTCGCCCACGGCCCGCTCGACCCTGCGACCACGCGCTGGCAGGGTTTCTTTGGTCATCTGCACAGCTACGGCGCTACCTACTACAGCTACCTCTTTGACCGAGTGTTGGCTGAGCGAGTCTGGCGTGTAGTGTTCTCTGGGGGCGAAGATGGGCAAGCCGTCTCGCGAGCCAATGGAGAGCGACTCAAAGAGAATCTACTCAAATGGGGCGGTGGACGAGATCCGTGGACTTGCCTGGCTGAGACGCTTGGAGACGAGCGGCTTGCACCAGGTGATGAGAAGTCCATGGCCCTGGTGGGTAGTTGGGGCATCAAGGATTCCGACAAGGTGAAATAAATGAGCGGAGCAGCATTGGCTGCTTGTTTTTTGTCAAGATACTGTATGATGAAGGGGGCGTACGGTTGGGGTTTTGTTCTCGCATACATATATTCATACAAGGATTACAGCATTAGGCTGCTTAGAGTGTGGGATGCTAGCCCAAACCTGGTACATACATACACGCATACATAGCGACTATCTGAAATTGATACAGCGTCACTGTCTTGTACATTAGATATTTATATAAAAAAAAAAAAAAAAACCCCGAAATAATGGAACCCTGAATGGGAATTCCTTGCTACTGCTCGTCGACGCTGCCATTTATGGCGCTTGCAACGCCAGAACGTTTGTGGCTGCCCTGCCGTAGCTTCTGTGGGCCTGTACCTAGCTAGCATGTTCGCGCCACTTACCTTGGCCGCATGGGCATCCCGACATTCACCCTCTGCATGACGCGATCTGACAACCTCCACAGCTTTGCTAGGTATCGCGAGCGAATCATTCGAGAGTCGAATTACGAAAGAATCCAGTGGCCACAGTGGGACAGGGTCTACGGCGCTGAATGGCACGCATCGCAGTCCTACCGAGACTTGCAGCAGCTTGGTGTAGCTGAAGCGAACTGAACGGCCTCTCGGGGCTGGACTTGGGATAAGACGAGCCACATGCCCCCCGATCCTTGGCTTGCGATTAAAGACGCGCCGTTGCAGTTTGGATACTGCGTAGCTCTCTACTCTGCTGGGAGAAAAGCGCTAGCGACGAGCGAACGACTTTGACAGCGAAGTATACCTTGTAGTGACGGGAAACCGACAAAGTAGTAGAGGTGGGTGATTATACAGACGCTCTGAGGATGCAAAATTGACAACTGGATTTGCTAACGATGCAAAAGAGGGCCTGAGGGGACGCACAGGGACCATGGCCCACGATATCACTACGTCCCGACGCCATCCAAGCTATGGCGGGACAGAAGTTGCACCGGACGAGACGACTGGCGTAACGCGCGGTCACAGTGGTGGCTACCATGCTGTCAGCACGCACGATGCACCCGGTCCGCGAAATTTGCAATCTATTTACAGCTCCCAACCCAGAGAGGGTGTTCTCACAGTCAATGGCGACGACGATGACGATGATGACGACGAGCATCAGTCGTGGTGGAAGAAGAAGCTTTCCACGTTTCAGTCTATTGAGCTGGAGAACAAGGGCAGCGTAGCTCGAGATCACCTCGCTCTTGGTACGTAACCCGTCACTCCCGAGGAAACAAGGTGATTTGATGTACTAAAACGCAGTGCCCATGTTTAGAACGTACATTTCTTGCATGGCTAAGAACCTCGCTGGCCTTTGCTTCGATTGGTATCGCCATTACTCAGCTCTTTCGACTAAACACAAGCTCGTCAGAAAAGAAACATAACCATGCGGGGGGTAATACGCTGCGACAGCTCGGAAAGCCGCTTGGTACGGCATTCCTGGCCATCAGCATCTTCATTCTTATGCTTGGGTTCAGGCGGTACTTCCATGGCCAAGAGTGGCTTGTTAGGGGCAAGTTTCCTGCTAGTAGAGGAACGATTGCCTTGGTTGCTCTGCTTGGATTTGCAATTATGTTTGCTACACTGATTTTGGGAATTGTTATACATCCTCCAGAGGATAATGATGAACTCTAGTCCTTTGATTACAACTCCTGTTTTTTATTGAGCGGCGTTTCTTGGGGGCCAGGTACTGCATAGTCTGGAGTATTTGAAGTGGCGTTTCTAATAATTCTTAATGATCTTATAACTACAATGAGATTACTTTGTATAAAATTTTTCAATACTTTTATCACTGGTGAGGGATAGACTGCTTTTCGAGAATCTAGGCGCGCATCAACGGCTCACACAGAGCAGTTTAGCTTGGTGGGGCACTGTCCCAGTGACGTCGGTCTTCCCAGAGCTTGGTAGCTTAACATCCCACCTTCACCTCAACTACAACGGCAAGCTCTGACGAGAAACGCCAATTGACACACCAAAATGGCGCCAAAAGACCCAATCGACGTAAATGCATTTGCAAACACGCAGCTTGCATTGCTGGACCGCGAACTGCAAAGCGAGATTGAAGAAACGAGCTCACTCATCACCAACCACATCCCAACCGCCCTGCAACGAGCTGGTCTAGCCATTACGAACCTTGTCACGGCGTCGCAACGGACAGGTCTTGGTGGCCGAACAGTGCTGGAGCTGGGTCCCGATAGCGCCACGTCAAGTACAGGAGAGCTTCCAGAGCATGGTGTGCGGACAGGAGACATTGTGCTCGTCGCCGAGCAGCCTGCTGGCAGTGCAAAGAAGCGCGAAATCAAGGAGCTTGAGAAAAAGGGCGCTAGAGGCGTGATTACGCGAGTGCAGAGGAGCGCTGTTCATGTTGCGCTAGATGACGGGAAAGATGAGGTGTCGTTTACGGGGAGGCTGTGGTTGGTTAAGCTGGCGGATGAGGTAACATACAAAAGGTTTGTGTGTCCTGATTTTGACGTGATGCACTATGGATTTTCTTGGATGTTAACTGTGTTTTAAGAATGAATCAAGTAATGGAGAAGCTGCAGAAGATGACAGAGTCTGAGTATTCGAGCTTCATTAGAGTTCTTTTCGGACTGTCGAGTCCATCTCCCGTACCAAGGGATCTATCAGCAGATAAGGAGCTTTCCAAGATTGAATGGCTGGATCCCACATTGAATGATTCACAAAAAGATGCAATCAGATTTGCTCTTGCCAGCCGTGAGATTGCACTGATTCATGGACCACCTGGTGTAAGCCAAACACGTAACCATAAACCAGATATCAAAATCTGCTAACACAGCACAGACTGGTAAAACACATACTTTAATAGAGCTCATTTTACAGTTGATCAAGCTGAAAAAGAGAATATTAGTGTGCGGTCCCTCCAACATATCTGTGGATAACATTGTTGAGAGACTTTCACCACACAAAGTCCCAATCCTTCGGCTAGGTCATCCTGCGAGACTTCTACCATCCGTCCTAAATCACTCGCTTGACGTCCTGACGCAGACCTCAGAGGCCGGTGCTATTGTCAAGGATGTACGTGCAGAGATGGATGCCAAACAGGCGTCGATTAAGAAAACCAAGAGCGGGAAAGAGCGACGAGCAATCTACACCGATCTCAAAGAGCTGCGAAAAGAGTACAGAGAACGAGAGAGAAAATGTGTCAGCAACTTGATTGGAGAGAGTAAAGTTGTACTGGCGACACTGCACGGTGCCGGTGGTCACCAACTGCGTAATGAGAGGTTTGATGTGGTCATAATCGACGAGGCAAGTCAGGCTCTTGAAGCACAGTGCTGGGTGCCGCTTCTTTCAGCAGACAAGGCGGTATGCGCTGGAGACCATTTGCAACTACCGCCAACAATAAAGTCTAGCAATTCCAAGACGGCTCTGAAGCTCAAAGATGAGCTTAAGCCAATCAAGGGGCTGTCGCTGGAAACGACATTGTTTGACCGGCTACTGGCCCTTCACGGCCCAGCTATCAAGCGCATGCTAACGACACAGTATCGGATGCACGAGAACATTATGCGTTTTCCATCTGACGAATTATACGAATCTAAGCTGGTTGCTGCCGAGGCGGTAAAAGCACGCCTCCTCAAAGACTTGCAATACGAAGTCGCTGACAATGAGGATACAAATGAACCGGTCATTTTTATAGATACGCAAGGGGGCGACTTTCCTGAACGCAGCGAAGAAGAAGACGCAGATAATCCGAAAAAGGGCAAGGCCAGTCTTCACGGAGATAGTAAAAGCAACGAGATGGAAGCAGCCCTGGTTCGCCAGCACGTTTCACAGCTAGTTGACGCAGGGGTCAAAGCAGAAGATATTGCAGTTGTGACACCGTATAATGCACAAGTAAGGGAAATATTGAATCATGGCCTGCAGGAAACGAGCTAACTGTTTCGCACCAAAGCTCGCCGTTTTAGCTCATCTAAAGGAACAGTTTCCTGGCGTAGAGCTCGGCAGTGTTGATGGATTCCAAGGTCGTGAAAAAGAGGCAGTGATTGTCAGTCTCGTGCGAAGCAATTCAGACGGTGACGTCGGGTTCCTGGGCGAAAAGAGACGGCTGAACGGCAAGTTTATTCCGTTTCGTCAGGCGTTCCTCATGCGTCGTTAAGAAATTTACGTCATTGGGATGGGGAGCTAATGCGTGTGTAGTTGCCATGACTCGGCCCAAACGGTCACTAACGGTGATTGGAGATTCGGAAACGGTCAAGAGGTAAGCTTATATTAGCAGGTTCAGGCGGTTATGCCGCTCCACCTGAGACGAAACGAGGTGGGCTACCAGAAAAGAAACGTTAACTGACAATTCTTTGGCACTCGAAACAGGGGAAGTAGTTTTCTGAAAAGGTGGATGGAGTTTCTAGAAGACAATGCGGATCTGCGATACCCTGACATATCGACGATAGCAAACCAAGCATGAATAGAATACTTGAGGGCTTGGACCATACAGAGACAGAAAGAGACTGGGCCGCATGGTCTTGTTCCAGTAACGTATTAAATACGGTGAACTAGGAGACGATTTTGAAGCATATCAAAGATATAAAACAAGCGATATACTGGAAAAAGGAATTCACCACGCTGGGAATGGCTGGTGTTGAGACGACGACAGGCTGAGACGAAAGCAAAGACGGGCAAAACTGTAAGCTGAGACGATACTAACCTTGCCCGGGCCAAGTCAGGGAGATCACCGCTAGTGGGCAAGTACAACGCGGTCCACTAATGCCCGCAATGCGCGACCGGTTGGGTTCCATTACAGACAATGCGGCAGCACGCGTTTCGAATATATGCCCGCGTGGAAATGTCTAGCTAGACGTGGGGTTTCGCACGGCGCAACTTGGCAAGTATTGTTTTTTGTTTGAGCGTAAACACACCAAATTATGCATCTAGTCGGCATGCACGAGGATCTCTCATAGCCAACGTAAGTCGCAAGCCGCAGGTAGCAGCGCAAAGGCTGCGCCAGCGTTGCAGAGCTACTCGTAACTAACGCCCTCTGCAGCCATTCGCCGGTTAGGTGGCCATTCGCGGGCCAATCCCATCTTCCAAAGCCCTGTAAGAACGGAGGATTCTGAGTTCTATTGGGTCGCACGCCGGCCAATATGCCGCGTCCTCCTCAAGTCGCTGACAACAAAAGGATGAATGCCCGATCTGCATCAAGGTCGGCCAAGCCTCGCTTTCAAAGTCGAGCATCTCCGAGACCAATGGCCGCATTTACATCCTTTACGGCAGGGCCGTGCAACCATGGCCAGGGCGTGGAGCTGAAGGAGGTTTGGAGGGGCAAAGGCAACCATGTCGCATAATACGCCCGAAGCCCTCCCGCGTCGTCATAAAGTAGCCCACCTGCATGCCAACTGGCCGTATTTACTCACAAAAAAGTAAATGCGGAGCTTTTGCAAGGGCGATGCCTCGCCTACGCCGATGCACCTCAGAGAGGTGGTGGTAGTGGTGTAGACCGCAGAAAAAGGCCATTCGTCGTCCCCTTGGCGAACCCAGCCATGTTTCATCCTGGATGCTTCCTGCGTCGTCTTTGTGTCGGCTGACCATTCATCAGTTGCAGTCCAGAGGGAACCACACCTTTGTGCCTTTTGTTATGTTACGGCCCCCAGTCGGCCAACCCTCATGCCGCCATGCCCGTCATGTTCGCCACGCGCTGGGCTGGCATTGTCCATTCATATATTGCCCTTTGCCATTTTGCCTTTTCACGTAGATCTCAGCCAGCTTTTGCCTCCTTTGCCCTCTTTCTTAGAGCAATATCTTGCTGACCAACGAGGGAGGTCCTGGCTCGCTGTTACCGAAACAGCCCATTTTCCGTCTTGGTTGCGTTGTTTTTGATATGCCAACAAAGCCCTAGTGCCCTCGCGTTGTATAATAAGAGCCTGTACATTCACGGCACGGAATTCCAGACATTGTCAAGGCTGCCTCGACATGTCTTACTACTAAGACTCTGCCAGAGCACTACGAGTATATTTCTCCTGTGGCAGACCCTGCTTCGTCAATAGTACTCTTTATCCCTTCTCGCCATAACGATGCCTTGGAAGTCTGCTTCTGGGGCAAAGTCCGGCAAGACTGGTCCAATGCGTTCCAAGTCTATACGAGGGCAGATTTCTGCCCCGATACCAATTCCGGATCCTTTGGAGGAAGAACTTGTTGGAGAGCGCCAAGGTGCATCACAAAACCAGGCTAATGCTGCACCTGGACCGACAAACAATTCACCCCCGAGGTCACTCCCAGGAACAGGTGCTAGAAACTCCGCAGGGCGTTCCACCAACCCATCAAGTATCGTGAGCACCTCTGATCGTGGCGCCAGTCGCTCTTCCAAGTCGCAAGCGAAAACTCAGCCGGAGAGAAAGAAATCTACCATTCGTACCGTGTTTAGCAAGCTATTTGGAAGGGAGAAGAAGGCTGCAAGCCGCACGAGCAAATCATCGTACGGTGACGCTGTCCCATCACATCCTCAGCATCGCAGTGTAAGTGAGCTACAGACTCTTTTTCTGACTGATGTAACTGACACAAGATCAAGGACCCGACCCCAGATGCCAAGCCCACCGACGGGCCGACAGAGACACGAGCGAACTCCGTACCGGTAACAGAGTACGATAGAGCTCTACGATCTCACTCTATAGGACCAGAAGATGTCCGTGCCATCCAAAGTGCCCGCAATTCAATCGCTGCAGAGTATTCCTTAACGAGGGCGCGCACCGGTCCCGAGGCGCCACATGCTTTCGGAGCCAGATATATTGGAGGTGGTAAGCTGGCTGGGCTGTCTCCCAGGCCTGCTAGTGTCAATGAGAGACATGACGCTTCTACGTGTGACGCGGAAGACCCGAATGAGATTGGCCGAGCCATAACAAGCGATTCTCGTCTGAAGCGGCGATCAAGGAGTCTGTCGGCAATACCCAACTTCGAGACTATGCGACCGCGACGGCACAAGAGCGATGACCTTCAGCTTTGGCGCGATAGCTACGATGTTGACTTTTTGTCGCCTCTTTCGTCCAACTTCCCCGACGAAGGCAGTGACATTCATGAAACAAATGAGCTAGTTTTGCGACCAGTAGCGAATCAAGAGCCAATTATGCCTGCGCAGCAGTTTGACTTTGGAAACATGGAAGTAGCTCGTGATGGGGGCGAAGATGCTGCAGCAGGAGCAGCTCCGTTGGACGCTGTATCTGAGGCCGACGACCGTACGCATCAGCTACAAAGCACCATTGCTCAACTGGATGGAGGCGGTGCCTTATTCGCTCCAAAAGCTGAGTGGACTGGCATGGGAAACAATTCCATGCGGGAAGTGCAAGCAAAACCGTCTGTTACAAGCTCCAGCATAACAACAGATCAACACAGCCGGTTTCTGGACATGCACACGTCTAGCCGACAAACGTCTCACCATTCTTTATCGTCCGTCAACGACACATTGGCATCTAGCGGAATCAATCAAATGTTTCAAACATCTCCCAGGCCAGAAAACCGCCCTATTTCCGAAAATACAATCACGGCGAAAAGCGACATGCCCAATCGCCAGAGCTCTCCATTTACAGAAGAGCACTATGCCACTCTTTTGGGCCTGCTAGAAACAGAACGCTCGGCAAGGCTGGCATTGGAAGCTCAAGTCCGGTGCTTAACTCACCAAGTCAGCGTTCTGATGAAGCAGGCAGCCGGCGAAGATGACACGGTACAGGTAACAACAGGGTTTGCATCTGTGGAAAAGACGTCCGTATTTGACGAAGACGACGATGGTGAGAAGCGTTATAGCAATGACAGTCATTCTCAAAAATTGATGGACGACTCGGGCTTCGGATCTGGAATGCCGGAGGATGACGATGATGATGAGTCGCAGTCGTTTGTGACGCCGCACGAAGACGGTGACCATACGTTTGGAATATATGCCGACGAGCATGAGGCGCTGGATGAACACGCTCCGCGAGCCATTTCATTATCGCAGATGACTATGGGCAGAATGCAGGCTACCGTGATGTAATATGAAAACAGCAATATTGCGACTAGCGGAATTTGACTATTTTTTATATTCTTTATATTTTTTATGTTTACAACTAGGACGGGAATTGGGGGACTGGCGTTTTTGCAACAGGATACAGGATATTATACCACGGCTTTTCTTTATATCGTAATTTCAAGAATTCATTTGTTAACCACTTTTGCTTCATAATTTTTATGATGTTCTTATTAGCTATCTATGTCCGGGCAGCCGGTTTTTACTGTAGTAGTAAACAAAGCTATACATTCAACTTGCTCTCCCTTTCCGGTCCAGATAGAGTGGCACGGCACAACAGCAAAAGGCAACTGTGCAGTACACTGCCCGCTTCTCCACGGGGGAGCAATCTTTGGGCCAGTATACATCAGGTATGGCTTCTTTACTTGTGCCTCGATGCCAAGTTTCGAAACACCTTGCTGATAAATAGCTTCCACCATGGCAGCCACAGTGTCAAAGTCACTCTGTCCAACGGCCTCTCTGTCGACGCACGCGAGAACAGTGTGCACAAACGAAGCATCGTTGGCATGAACCAGCGTATGCCACGCCCGCCAGCCGTGAAGATCAGTCTCAACGCAGCTCGCGACCTCAACTGTGCCGTCTTCGACCTGTGAAAGACCGACGTGCGCGTGCCACTCAACCTCAGATCCTCGCGGGAGCTCTTGCACTTCTACGGCAAAAAAGGGCGGTATGCATGATTCGGCCTCGTTTTGTTGTCTAAGCGGCAATATATCCCAGTCAGGAAGAGGCTTTTGCTTTGCTGATTCGTTCGTCCCGAGACACAGGTACTCTGGATTATACTTCAAGTCCCACGGATCTGGACCGGTGGCCTCGTCATCGTCCTCAGAAGGCTGGTGTATTGAGCTCCACGCGTGGGCAGCCAGCCTGGCATATCCAGGCGTGGTTTCGGGGGATAATGATTTAGAAAAGTATGCGACAGCGCTTGTCCACCATTGAACCCTCATTTCTGATCCGATGCGCCACAAGTGTTGAAGAGATAAGACGACCTGTTCCTCGATGGAAGTTGCTGACGGCTCTGGAAGGGCCATTGAGTTGGGTATAAGCGGTATTTGGCCAGCAATGTAGACGGCTTTTGGCCCAATTGGCTCGCTGTTTACTGTGATGGGAACTTCCACGGCTTGGCTATATGGACCGATGTTTGCGGGCGCCCAATACGACCGAGACTGGACATGGAGCCCATTTCTTGATACTTGGTGTGCGTTTGCTGGTGTCGTGGCATATAGTAGTATATTATGACCTTCTGGGAGGAGCTCGCCGCAGGAGATGGTAACCCTTGAAGGTGGATTTGGTGTGGTGAAAAGCTTGCCATACTCTTCATTGATCTGGGGAAAGTCGGCCATATTGCGGAGTATGATGATGACTGTGGTTATGTTTGATGGGTCTGTATTTGATGATGAGAGTTCCTGTCGGAGCTTCTTGACAACTGATATTGTTTCATCACGGATAGAAGAGCCCTTCGAGGGCTCATCAGCCATGATTGACCATCGGTGCGCTTCTGTAGCTCCGTCTTGTAATGTCAAGGCTTTGTTGGAGAGCGTCTTTGCCTCCATGGTGTTGACTTGGGCCTGGGACGCCGGAGATGAAGCGGAGGCAATGGTATTCAGCACCTCCTGGAACTTGGCATCAAACAGGCCAGGGCGTCTGATTCTCGACTCTGGCTCAGCATCATATGTTTTGTCTATCAGATGAGCCCCTCGAAGGTGCAGCCAACTTGAGCCGCCGCCTTCATATATCACGGTTTTCCCATCGTCGGGCACAGCTATCCTCTTTTTAAACAGGGCACTTGGCCCATCCAGCACGAGCGTCTCGAATTCACCACCTTCCCCAAGTACAGCACCATCTCCTACTCCGAATTTCCGCAACGACTGACGCACGCGAGCCACTCCGGCTTCGCTCGACGCAACTTGCCACAGATGCTCCTCGCTCAGCCCTGCACTGGCAACCTTGATGATGCGGGCTTCAAGCCCAGCCTCAGCCATGTCCAGCAGCAGCTGAGATTCATTTGATGGCGCCACTGGGGGTGGCAGTACAGTATATTCCCAAAGATAGGCAAGCGGAGTGAGGCCTAGGCGCAAGGCGATGGATTCGACTCTGGTGCGCTGATATGTTGAGAGGATTGCGCCGGAGCAGAGCGCATTGGCTTCGGGGTGGCGTTTCTTGATAGCCTGAAGCAGTGGAATCATGGATTCCGTCTCATCTACGGCTTCTTCGGTGGCGTTGTAGGCATAGTCCCGCTCATGACGTACAGCTCCTCCGAGGATAGGCTGGCGATAGAGTGGAAGACCTGTGGCGGCAGCATACAATGGGATGACTTCGTGGCCGACAGTTTGGTACATGAAGCTATTCAGATCAGTTTCATCGCCACTTTGGTCTTTGGTGGATTCGGTATCGGAAACCAGTGACGGCATTCCCGGCTCGATAATCTGGAGCTCATTTGCGTTTGGTCTGGTGTCATCTTGAGGGAACAAATTGGCGAGGGCTACAATGCGATGCCCATTTTCAATGCAGTGCAGCAAGCTGAAGAAGCTGTCCTTGCCGCCTGAGATCAAGGCAATGACATTGAGTCTGTCTCTCGCCATGACCGCTGAGATGACAGTCGGCGTCTAAACTGTGCTTGTCCTCTCTCGTCTACGCATTTTGCAGCCATTACAGGCAGGGCATCTCTAACTAGTGGAGTATTTTCTCACGTGCCGCAAGCAGCTTCAGATTAACGGTCGATTCTGTGACTAACTACGATAAAGGCCTTGATGGCGTACGTAATTTTGCTGGCATTTGGATTGTTTTTTTTTTTTTTTTCGAACAGAAGAAAGAAAAATTACAGACTTTCTCAGATTTTTTTTCTTATCTGTAGATATTCTACAGAGTATACTCGTAGGACGCATGATCAATGATATCATGGTGCAAACGGGCGTGTTGTGGGGCCATACTAAAATGGGCGGTTACATGTCCAATAGACCTTTGTCGAAGAACATGTGTAAGTCACATTAAGTAGCGTGCAGATATACGTCTGTACACAGAGTCGTATTATGCGTACTCGTCGTGGCAGATTCTATTCAAATATCAATATGCATGAGACATGTTCTTTTGATGCATCCACGTAACGGGTAATGTGTTTGTGTTTCTATTATGAATAGTACACGTAGAACACGCCCCCCGTTTAATTGCGCATGTCACAGTACCATTCTTCATGCAGAGCAAGTGATGATCGGCACAAGAGTTGTACGAGTATGCAGACACTTTGTGACAGCACAAATAATAATGCAAAATATACAATACATTACTGGAAAATGTACTCGTAGTCACAAGTGACCAATAAACTGTGGCGTCGAGATCGACAGCATCGACAATAAGCAGATGCCCATTTTTGGTGCAATAAGTCACAACGTCTGTGCCAATAGGCCAAAGCGGTATAATTACCTCTCTTGTGTGATGTGACGAGAAGTGCAGTTGACGGGACAGGGATTCTGCAGCCTCACAGATGCAGTTACCAGATGCGGGAAATGGCCGTGAGTTCCCGATTCCCAGCACTCTGGATCGGCTGCGACATCTCATCAACTTAATAACCACCGCCAACGCGCCATCGTGCACACGTCACAGCGCAGCTCATCATAATAAAGCCCCGGGACTGCTCTGGAACAATCCGGTCCCCGAAAACCGGACAATAAGCTGCGACGATTCACCGCTGAAGCACAAAACATGTCTGCCGGAGAAATTACACTCACAAAAAAACACCCTTCCCTCCTCCCCGGTAGACAGCCGCGAGACACCACGAAGAAGACCAAGACAATTACGACGTTGTGCCTTAGCCCAGAGACATTACGAGGTACAAACTGTCCGAGGACTGAGACCCGTTGGACATTGTCGCCCACCGCCGGGTAATCCTGAGCCGGTACAGCCGAGCCACGTTTTCCTGTCACCTTTTTTGCTTCACCTGAGGAGTCTAGCTTATTCCGAATGTCTTTTCACTCACTTCAGACATTTACTGCGTTGGTTCATGTGCACGTGGGGTGACTCTGGTGACATGTTGCGCTACACACAGTGAATATAGCGCTACAACGATTCATGACATTCCCATAAAAGGCAAAACTGGAGCCGTTTTCTTTTCTCGGTCCAAATCCACTCTGTCCAGGAACGGAACAGACTGGGTGCGATCCACGCTTTCAATCCGGCTGCGGACAGGGCCACCCTTTGCAGTGTCTGTGGTGCTCGGCGATACGTACGGAGTACATTGTGGCATCTGTCGTCCCAAACACCCGGCATGAGCTTCTGAGCAGGGCCCATCCTAGTAAATTATGGGAATATCGACGAGATCATCTTCTTAGATGCTTCATCGGATTGCTATTTCAGACGAGTACTTTTTGCCCAAGGTTTTGTATAGAGGCGACTCGTTCGCTTGATCATCTTGTTTGAATGTGTTACCAAGCTCTCATGAGTACCAAGGCAGCAAGTTTTTGTTGAATACATATGGTGGACTTTTCTTTTTTAGTTTGTGAGACAAATGTCATGACATTTGAGAGGCCAGCTATGGGATCCATCAGAATAATACAACATTATATGTAATGATAATAAAGAACTATTTTGCCACAATTTTGCCGGACAATCGTACCAAGTCAAGAGAGTACAGATATACAAATCATGCTCAAACACCGACCAAATTACAAAAAAATTCACTCCCTTACCAGGATTTCTTAATACAAAAAAGTTTCCACATTTCATCAACAATGTAACCATCCCAATCCACTCATACCAGTGCGGCATCCGGGGCGGGCTCGAAGAAGAAAAGCTCAGACCAGCAGCTCCCAAACACCTGGTCATGTCGGCGTACCGCCAATATGAAATTGTTTATCCATTCACACATGCACACACACACACACCCATCTCTCCAACCGCAACTACCAGGTCAGTACCAACCAGAAAAGGAACTGGGCCTAGGCCACCACGCTTGTTCCTGGACTCCCCCGTCCGCTCCACTAAACCAGGCACGGACCGGGGAAGGAGAAAAAAAAAAGGACAAGGGATCCACGCTTAATCTTCTTTGGATAAACTCGTCAGGGTACCTTACGTATGCAGGTACATACAGTACTGTCAGTTAGGGTCCCCGTCATTGCTGACATGGGGGCAACATGACATGGGTATGAATGATCCTCAGCCCCTGGTCAATTTCGCCACGAGAGTGTCCCCGTCTTTTTTTATTTTTGCCCTTTTTTTTATCTCATCGGCCCTGCAGGCAGTTCTGTTCAGTTCGGACACATGTGATGGGCGCGGGTCTTGATGGGGAGTTGGAATCTTGATACAGAGAAGAGAATTGGATAACAAAGGGGACTATTATAATGCATGACAACTACGTAATAGTACAGCAGCGATATTGATGACGACCCTCTGTCACTGCGGACCAAGGCTATGTATCTCTCTTGCTCTCTCTTACTATGTATATACATACATATATACTTCAAGTACTCAACCGGCGAGAAAACGGTGATCCATGTTGTATATTCTTTCAGTACGAGTATTCGTAGAATCATCGTACGACATATATCCATAAGTACACACCTTACCTAACCCTGGCGGATGGCATTTACGAATACACACCCTCCAAATCGACTGTCAAATTTCCCATTACGGCAAAGCTCTAGGCTCAACCTGCCGGCGAACCGGAACCTTTTTAAAAACCCCTGGTCCCAACACTGCCGCATCCGCTACCCAAATTGAAAGCTGTATGCAGACACACACAGACCACACACTGCCCATGGCCAGGCAGGGCTTATTATTAGTATGGCCTTGTATACCCCGGTAGCATAGATTTCGGCGAGCCCGGACCAAGCACTTGGGTGAAATTCAAAGTACTAAGCCCGCTAAAGAGAAATGAAAGAATAAAATTCCAATGTTCCATGCATTCGTACCCCTCCCCTTCCACTGTCCGTACGAGTATTACCAGGGTTCGCCAAAGAAAAAAGTGGGCAAGAACCTTTCACATCTGTCAAAGTCTCGAGTATCCGTACGGACGTGTACGAGTAGTGTATGTACTAGTAGACCCGAATAGCTTTTTTTGCTGGTGACACACTACGACTAGACTGGCCATGGACACGGAAAGTTCATGCCCACCTTACCCACCCGGGTACCGGTCCGCGCCCGAGAGCT
Organism: Lecanicillium sp. LEC01; assembly: GCA_002242745.2. Classification (NCBI taxonomy): domain Eukaryota; kingdom Fungi; phylum Ascomycota; class Sordariomycetes; order Hypocreales; family Cordycipitaceae; genus Lecanicillium; species Lecanicillium sp. LEC01. Next base: position 65,204 of record NIWZ02000015.1, on the reverse strand, counting down.
TGCGGATGCGGGTTTGAGTGGGCATTTCTTCATTTTGGCCTATTTTGGATAAATTCAGGACAGGCCAAATTATTACCAAGGTGCTACCGGACCTGGTCAGTGGCGAGATGTCATCTCTTTCCGATTAACCACACGGAACAGACGACCCTCGCTTGCCGACGCTTGAAGCAGGTTTTTCTCGGACGGGAATTTCAGGGTTCACGCAAAGGTACGTACAAGCAAAGGCTCCGGATCTCATTATACGAGTTCGTGGTCTTCAAGTCTCGTAGGTAGAACTGTCCATGTCAAGAGAAAAAGGCACTCTTTGATTTATGTCTGTAAAAAGAGAATAAAATAATCAAATAGAAGAAAACCTAACGGCTTCTCTCAGAACAGGTGACTGGCCAGCTGCCTCCTGCCCCAAAGGATTACAACCAGAGTAGCGAGAAACAAAATGCCACCTCATAGTTCACACCATCAAAGACGCCGCTTGCCAGCAATCGAACAGGAAATTTTGCACCCAAAGTCCACCGTAGTGAGCTAAACGCAGAAAGAAAAAAGACGAAAAAAAAAACACAAAATCAGCCAAACACGCCAATGATTTTTGATCCGAGAAATATATCTTCTCATGCCCTAACATTTTGTCCAACTTTTTTTGTAATCATGAAGCGACGGCCATTCTATGGCTGACCGACTGCAATAAAAAACATGTAATTCAAACTTGATACAAGAACTGAAGGTGTATATGCAGTTTCATAAAAAACGTTGCTGTCCCCCACTCGAAAACGGCCTGCCTGGATAGGAGTCGGCCCTCGCTGCCTCACCGTCAGACATGCCATTCACGGTCGTGTCCAACGGTATTGCCGCGAGACTGAAATTGGAAATCGTAGAAAGTCGTGCTGGGTATCCCCAGACCAGCCAAAGCTGGAATTAACTTGGTTAAAGCTCGGGGCTAGTAGCGTCGGCAGCTTAGTCGGAGCGCTTGCGCTTCTTCTTGCCACTGTCACTGGCCTCCTCCGATACTTCGCTGGTGCTGCCAGACACTTCAGAAGCGACTTGGTACAGGACCTCACCGAATGAGTTGTAGCCTTCGGCCGGGACACCCATTTGGCCGTCAAAGCAAGCCGCGTCAGGGTTCTCAAGGAGATTCATGACAACCGCACCGCCAGAGTGTGTTCTCGCATGTTGGGCAAGGTTGTCACTGCGAGAAAACTTCTTGCCGCACTCGTTGCACTCAAAGGGCTTCTCCTGCGTATGCAGAGAGCGATAGTGGCGCTTGAGGTGCTCCTGTCGGCGGAATCGACGGTTGCATAGGTCGCAGACAAACGTCTTTGAGGGATCTTCAGTCAGTGATTGCTTGCGGCCGCGGCGGCTGGCAGGAGCCGTAACAGCGGGCGAGCCTGCATCTTCCGAAGCGGCGTCGTCATTGGATTCCGTGGTGGCTGATTCGGCATTGGCTGGCTCTACTTCTGTCTGGTCAGGCTGAGCAGCGCTAGCGACATCTTCGACAATGGGAGATTCTGCGATGCGAGCCTCCTTCTTGTGGCTCTTCTTCTGCCTCTTATCCTTGTGCGCGTCCTCTGTGCTGGTGGAGACGGGAGGGCTAGGAAGAGAAGGGAAGAACGAGTCGTCATCAAAGCTCAGCTCATCGTCGCCAATGAAGCTGCAGTGGCCCAGGGAAACAACAGAGGAGCCGGTGCACGCGCGGGGGCGAGTGGCGTCATTGTGAGCAGCAGCTGATTCAATGTTTACCAGGTTGGCGAAATCGTCTTCCGAGTCCAATTCATCAAGGTCCTGGAATGTGGGCAGGCCGTGTTGAGCCGCGAAGTCAAAGGTGGGCTGGGAAACAGGCTTAATGTCAATGTCGCCCAAGCTAGTCAGAGCAAGCTCGGGAGCGAGAGTGGGGTTGCTGCTGCCAGTGGACACAGTCAAGTTGCGAGGATCGCAAAAGTCGACGTCGTGCTCAGAAGAAATGGAGCGGGCGTATTGTGGTGTGGGTGAGGGCGACAGCGAGGGGCAAGAGGTTGTTGACTGGAGATCGCTGGAGCTGTGGTGCAGCGATGGTGGCTGTGACGCAAGGTATACTGTGACGGCACCGGTGTTAGCACATGAAAAGGCCCCGCAATTCTATTTTCTGATGCGACGATGGGCCGAGGACTAGGCTATGGGCAAAGCTCCGCACAAGCGCCCCAGCGAGTATGGCGTCAGGCACGCGCGGGCCCACCCAGCGTCGTCATGGTCGCGCACACTTGAACAATTGCTGGATTCGAGGATGAGGGTATTGCTTACCAGGTGTCATTGGGGGAGAGCCGGAGCTGGACCAGTCCAGGACCGAAGTCTCAACAGACTCAAAAACATCCTTCGCACAGAGACCGTCAAGGCCAGAGAACATTGGATTCATTGGGGTCTGCATGGCATCCATCATCTTGGGGCTGCCCATGGCGCTGCCCGAGGTGGACAGAGGCGGGGTGGAGGGGAACTGGCTGCTGTCGTAGGCGTCGGCTTCGAGCATGAGGGCGGCCTTGTGAACTATGCCATTGCTGTAGAGCGTGGGCGGTTGCGAGCACGAGGAACCAGGTCTCGAGTAAACGGGCGTGGAAGGCATCATCTGGTAAAGCTGAGCCTTTCTGGCGTCGGACTTGGAGGAGCCGCGCGATGCAAAGTAAGTGGGCGCTTGGGCCACTGATTGTGAGAGCATTGCTGATTCCATGGTTTGATTTGTTGGCGGGATGATCTGTACACGGGCCTCGTGTTAGTGTTTGGTGTTGCTTGGGCATTTGTAGCATCGACTGATACGAACCTAGGCGAGATCTGTGTTTGCTGAGTGGTATTAAGGCGAATAATAGTAGTTATCGTAGCATGCGTAGTATACAAGGACGGTCTGCAACAAATAGCCGAAGGCTGAAGGAGATGCTGACAGACTTCGTTATGTGGTTGACGGCGTGTATTATTAACCGGAAGGCGTTCAGACGTAGAACAACGAACAGAGCAGGATCTCGGTCGTTTCAGGTTCGGTTCGTCGCAAAGGAATGGACCAGTGGCCGTGGAGAGCAACAACTGGCGAAAAGCAGTGGCTCGAAATTAGTTGTAAAAATTGTTGTACAAGAAAAAGTGAAGGCTCGAGGCTCTGCCAGCGGGGGAAGTCCTGGAGAGGCGCGTTTGTTTGCTTGGTCGACGGTTGTAGTCGTTCTTGTAGAAGACGACTATAAAGGCCAAAGACGGCAGGAGCACACAGCGAGGTACTAATAGTGTAGTACTAGGAGTACCTTAGATGTAAAAAAGGAAGGGAAGGAGACTGGGCTCGAGTGCAAGTCTTGGAGACTAGACGCAGCGGGCGAGGAGAATAAATGCGAGTCAATGCAAGCACAGACGGAGAGACTGCAGAAGAGTCAAGACGACGAGTAGGCCAGACAAGAAGAAGAAGCAAATATAAAAAAGACAACCAAAAGTTGAAGCAGAGCAGAGCGGGCCACAAAAGAAGGAAGAACCGAGGGCAAGAAAAAAGAACAAAGATCAAAAAAGCACCGGTTCCAACCAAGATGCCGATCGAATGGTGAACGGACGATGGAGATGGGGGGACTGTCGAGGCATAAGTAGTCTTTGTACGACGAGAGAGAAGCCGGCTATGCTTGGGGTGGTCTGCGGCGTGAGAGTGGTGTGGTATCCTTCTGGGCTCGGCTGCCACTTTTGCCTCATCTGGGCGTGTAACTATTTACGAGCAATGGGCGTGGCCTTGAAGGTACAGTAGGTACCTGGTCCTGGGTGCGTGCTCCATAACGTTGGTTGGTGTGTGTACGTATGCTAGTACTCGTACCTAATAACAGGCGGGACGTAGAAAAAAAAAGAGAGACCTCTCAGAGAGAGAGAGAGCCGATCAGCATGGCGGCGGGGACCCATTAGGACCACAGAGCGACGACCGATAGGCAAGTGGAAACTCCATCCGTCGCTCTCCACGTCGGCCTTGTCTCACCCATGCCATGCCATGGCCGTGGACAAGAAAAAACTTGGACCACCTCAAGGTACCACGACTACTTTTTGGCACTAACAGAGTACCGGCGTCCAGGGCATGGGGTGTGTGTGATGGGGGGACGTGTGTTCCAAATTCAAAGAGAAAAGTTGTGGTGTGGAGGCTTGGCCTTGCACAATTCAATGACGGACAAGGACACGGGTGCATGGCGCATCATCAAGCGGCGGGACCCCTTCCCTCCCATCCCCAGCAAGCAGGGTAGGAGCACCGTCGCGCGGGCGAGGCGGGTCGGAGGGGACTGGATTGGTGGATTGCAGGGATGGTTGAGAAGTGGAGGGGGGCAAGACAGGCACAGAGCCACGACCGCGGAAGAGGGCAATCTGGGTCGTTACGGACAGAGAGAGAGAGAGAGAGAGACCCCACGAGGTACCTGAGAGTTGGGAGAGAAGGGTCCATCCGACTAAGCTGCAAGCTAGGTACCGCACTGGACTCACTTTTCTGCTGCTTCACATTACCCGTGGTATGGTATGCTGCATACTGCAAAAGCGCACACACACACACAGACACACACTCGATATGCAGAAGTAGTCTCTTCTTTCCTTTGCTTCCCTGTTTACAAATATGTAAGTGCTGTCTGGGGCTAAAGTAAAATAAAAAGAGCACTTTATGTAGGAGTCAGTCTCGTGCGAGGGGACGGAGGGTGGGGTGTGAGCTGGAGTTTTATGCACGACTGGTGTGGTGTACAAGTAAAGTGCAGCCATACATATTTCTTCGTATTGGCGCGGTGGTGGTATGTTTTCACCCTCGACTTTGAACAAAACCACAAGACTGCATTACTACAAGTTGTGCTATGCTCACTGTGGGTAGTTATGGGCCCATACGGCGCTACGAATTGGCCGTCAGGCCACCATGCGTTATACTGAAGCCAATAGCAGCCCCGATTAGATTCGCTAGTTGGCCTCTTTTTTTCTGAGCTTGGATTTGCATCCGTGGTTGGCGAGATTCCTAGCCTGTCGTATGGATCTGTCTGCCCTTGTTAGTTGCGCCGGCGCTCGCCTGTGCTAGTGGCAAACGAAGCAGAAATTTCGTGCCGATTCTAGAGACTTTATTACGTCGTATTACCAGTAGCCTAGCAGTTCGCACCAACGACTTGCACCAGGGAAAAAAGCGAGCTAAAGAGGCTCTACCCGTACTACGACGTATTACGGCGATAGTGCAGGGACGAACTGAACTGCATCTCGTACCTATATAGCTGCGACAATGGGGCCGAGGCGCCATCTCCACCCCGCCGCCGGCGTGTGTGGGTGAAAAGTGCTGCTAGGCTGGTGCGCCAGGTTTTGGTACGGCGAATGGGCGCAGCCGCCACGACAAGCAATTTCTAAATCTGGATATTGCCAGATGGATACCTGCGACGGACTGTAAATTCGTATGACGATAGCGAGTACCTAGGATACTCGCAGAACACTCAATTTTTTGTGCATCGAGGCTGTGCTGCTACATGTGCCACATGCAGGCAGGACGAAGATGGAAGACGACACGAAAGCCACGTCCCAGGCAGATTTATTCCTTCTGTCATTAATGAGCAAAAAATCCTGCAGCAATACAAAATAAGGAAGAAAAAAAAAAGCGAGACCTAACCTTCTTTTTTTGGCCTAGACACGCATTTTGTCAAGTGTCAACTAGACAGACGGGAAAAAGAAACCATTGCGGCGCGGGAGCAATCCGGCACTAGTACCGCCACTAGGTCCATTCCATGTGCCCCGAGACAACCGGTACGCGGGCCAAAGAAAGAAAAAGTCGTCACCACTTGCGTGATAGTGCTGCAACCAAGAATGCTGGCCGCGCGAAAGTACACCACTTTAAGCCTGAGCCGTACTCGTACGTGCCATGGCCGATCAAAGACGTCACTATCACGGCGGGGGATTTAGAAGAGACTAAAAAAAAGTGAAAAAAACAATAATAAGATTCAAAACTACAAAAGACGCGCTCGTCACTTGTCAAGTGACTAGCAAGTAGAGAAGCAGACCGTAAAGGCCAGGTGGTGCATTACTGTGATAGGCGCATCGCGTCGACCAGTCAGTCTCGTTGGTGGCCTGTACAGGGCTTTCTTGATGTGTGGTTGGGCAGCTTCTATCGAGATGTGAAAGTACACCCTGTCGTGATGTACTTTGGCAACGACGAGTCCACAAACAACCTACCTTCAGCCCTGCATTTCATGGCTTGTTTCTGAATAAGATGTACACGCACGCATCTAAGCAAACTGTTCGTGCTAATGCACTCTTTGACTGAACGAGCTGCATTGGTCTTCTGTATTCTGCATTCTGCAGCCGCACCAGCCTCCATTTCTGGAGAACCCACGGCTGAAACCACGCGAGGGGGAGCGACCGAGTGGCACAAAAAAACATAAAAAAATACCTACGAGTAAATGTGTGCCAGCGAGAGATGGACAACAAGTCACAACTCATGCACAAGGTCGCCTTGTGATAGGTCGTCTGCTTGGGCCACCCCAAAGAAGAGGAACCAACCCTAGGGCGTAACGGGTGGCCTCTCTGGGCACAAAGCAAATCTGGCGCACCACCAACAAGAAATGTGCAACAAACAGGCGCCTGTGCACTGCCCATTGGATGTCACACTTGGAGGTGCGCTCGACCAATGCAAGGCACAACAAGCAAAGGGAGCCGCTGACGGCGACGCACCTGATGGATAGATGCCTTTGGCTGTGGTGTTGCGCCCACCAGCCAGCCAACCAACCAACCAACCTATGCGCTTTGCGGCAGATGGGTTTGTGTGTGTGTGTGTGTGAGTGTGTGTGTGTGTGCATCCGTCCGAGCCCTCGTGACGGGGTGTATTCATAGCTATGTCATGGCGGCAAAAAAAAAGTCCAGCCAGTTTAGCCAACAAACACGAAAAGGGAAGAAAAAGACAACATGATACCCGCTTTGACCTTATTGTGGTGGTTTTGCGTTGGCGGTCCCTCATCGACGCCGTAGCCGCCAGCCCAGTGTAAAGAGGTTGCCCGCCTGTTCGCGCAGTGGGTGGTGTGTGCATGGCACGCTATCAAGCGTCATCCTGTCACTACAACTGTCACTGAAGGCGTTCTGAAAGGGACCAAGTTGGAACGGGTGGCGTCGATGCGCCACCTTATTTACACTATAGCTGTTCGTATCAACGGTCTTGCCAATATACGCAGCATGACGATAATGCAAGGCTATGCAATGTTTCTTTTTCTTTTCGTTGAATTTATTGAAATGTATAATACAGCAGTATTTATTTACTCTATCCCATGCGACCTGTAGTATCATGTCGTACTCTTACAGTTAACGTAGGTACTGTAGGAATATCTAGTACGTCTGTACTGGCCGCCTCATCTTGCATCTACCTTACGAGGTAGATTTGTAGGTGGGCCCTCGGGGGATACGAGTCGTTTTCTTGCAGGTGCATCTGTGGCATCCCCTTCGAGCTTTCAACTGCCAGAATACGAACAATGCTCACTCGAGGCAAAGATATCTTCGAGTATAGCATCCTTCAAGCCCGACACGACCAGTAAGCTGCTGCCGAGAGACCCGTCAGCTGCGGGTGTAAGTATTAATTTATTATGCGGCTCTCATCAACACGAAGCCGCCACATTTTACTATTCCCATGAGGGCAATGCACAATACAACACAATACAATCAATGCCATGCCATGCGCAGCTCGATGGCAACGTGCATGAAAGGGTCCCCGCTCCCAGAGGCCTCAAAGTACAACGAGTACTCGGCTCACAGTGGTCGGTCTCCAGAAAGGTAGGTACAACAGAAACTGCCACTGCACCACAGTTCCCGCTTCGTCACCAGGCATCAAGCCAAAGCCTGCCCTGTGCACAGCTGGTCCTCAGCACAAAATTGTGCTGGATGCTAAACCCGCCGATCATAATTGAACAAAGAGGGACCCTGACAAGCCGAGCACAGGGTTTGTGCTGGATTTTTATGTACGCCGACCCTCTTTTTGAGTGGTGCCCCAAACTCCATTCATCCATCATGGCGTTGGTTCTGCGAGATTTTCTTGTCTTTCGCTGGTGGCGGCCCGTTTTCATAGAGCAGCCAGCGGACAATCGGCGGGCTGGCCCGGCCTTTTCTGGTCCAAATGGGGTTGTCTGGAAATGGAACCGTGGCCTCTTTTCTGCGCTAGCCGAGGCTGGATTGGACTCCAGAGCAGCGCCACTTTGAAGCCGATATTCTTTTCCAAGCTTGTGCTCAATCATGGCGACAATTCCAAGCCAGCCCCCGGCCGTGGCGTATATTTGGCACAGCAGCCAAGCACAGATATTTTTGTGCAGATTTATTATACCTTTTTTTTGGCCTCTCTGTCATTCTCTGGCGCGTGTTTCCAAGACCCTTCCATTGTGCAGCTTCTTGTGGACCATTGTTGCATTGTCTGCAAAGTCTCCGGCCTTACGACGTACTAACTAGTAAGCAATTCCCAGCAGCTTGGTAACGACTCACGCCCCTACAGTTTGATATACTCGTAGTCGTATAATTACTCGTACACATGGGCGAACAAATTATTGTACTTGGCATCGTTGTACATAACTGTCAGCAATGTCACTAATTATGGCATCAATATATCCGCGTACTATGGAGCCTTTGTGGCCTATCATATACAGCAACTGTTTCTTCTTACTCGGCGCCGTGGCCAAAATGCAACCTGCTAGTAATGACTTGAGCGCAACAAAACGTCGCCCCATCAGCAAATGTTCCCTCTTTCTGGAGCCAGAGAAACGGAGACAACGGCTCGCCACGCCCGCCCGCCGGGTCTCCCGCAGTGCGCTATGCTACTGAAGGCAGCTGGCTATGACCCCAGTCTTGACAGCGTTTTGTTTCACCATTAGATGCGGAGGCGTCCGAGTCAGCCCAGTCGTGCGTCTGTTGTAACGCATACTCGTGGGCATGCAACAAAAGTTAAAGACTGCAGAGGGCTCTGTGCGGCTTTGGGCGAATGGAGAACGTTATTTGATACTATACACCGTAACACTTGTTACATCTTTTTCTAATGTATCTGTCCCAACTATGGATTCTGGGCTCCGTCTGGCGCCGCTTCTGCTCCCAGCTTCCTCCGCACGCCGTGTGGAGTGCGTGGCGTGTGTGGACAACGGAGAAGACAACTGCTCTGGGTATGGAAAACCCGTCAATGGCGGCCACTACCCGAACAATGGTTGTTGTACTAGAATACGACTATGTAATTCAGTGGTGGAAAGATATGGCTCCCACAATGGCGTACGCATCAGGGCAGTCCACAACGGTTCACAATGGCGCTTTCACGGGTGAGTGTGGTGGTGGCTTTTTCTGAAGCCTGCCCACTGGTGTGCCACTATATGCGGGCAACCTCGTGGAAACAGATAGATGGCTTCTTTTCTACATACAGGCAGAGTGACATCGCCGCAGTGTGGCAGTTTTTGTCAACGGTTGACCTGCCGCCTTGGTCTTACGCCGAACCTTTTTCACCCACATGGGCTTATACGAGTAGCTTGTGGATGAAGACACGAGATAGTCCCTCTTCTTTCCGCTACGTAATGTGCTAACTAGTTGGTGGGGTGGTAGAGGGGCCAGTGACGCAGCCCTCAAGAGTGGAAAACAATCTTTATTTGCTTGCTGCGTTTCGGGAGGCATCGTCTTTTTGCCTCGGTGGTTGTCTGATGTGCATGTCTATCAGCGTTTTCTTGCGCCGCGCACAATCCACGGCAGATTGGGATTCGAATGTTTTACCCCGCATGTCATGGAACACGGCTGGCCGTTTGTGGCGCAATATTACGTATTGAAAGCACAAAGCTGCACCTCACCAACTCTGGGCGTCGTCTATTGAGTTCCGGTTCTGCTTCTGATATCGGACTCTGTAAGGTACAAGATGTCGGGATATAGCGTCACCCACCCTTCAAGTAACCTTGCCGGCGGGTCGGAAGGTTCCCATGCCGTGCGACACTGTTGTATGCAGGTGGAAATCATGAAACATTCAGTTTTTGCGGGTCAGATATGTTTCCTACGACGTAGGATGAACCGATCAATGTACGTTACGTGTGCGGCATGTTTAGCTTTGTCTTCGTGTTGGCAATGGATAAGCTCCGAAAGTGTGAAGGCATTTTTTTGGGCCTTGTAATAGCAATAGAAATTGCTTCGGGTGGCGTTATTAGAGTATGTACAGTTCAGTTGGACCCCTACCGATCTATTCCTTATTAGCGTGCTACGGATTTCTCGTACGAGAGTAGTCCGTAGTCCGTAGTGTATACTCGTAGACTATAGTCGTAGCACCTAGTGTAAAATACAGAGTGACACTTATCTACTTCGTATGGTCCAAAATTGTATCAGTACAAAGTGCTTTCCCTGGTTTTCAATACAAGAAAATAAACCGTCCGCCGGCGGGATGTTACGCTGTTACTTCCGTCGCCTGCCCGGCGTCGTCGTACGAGGAGAGGAGATGGTCCCGTCCGCAGTCGGCCCTTCCGGCACTAATGGCGACTTTCGAAGCCAAATGTTTTAAATCGGAAATAGAGTAGGATCCGGGAAAACGGATGCCGTCAACTACGTCGTAGCGCAGCCTCCAAGTATATCGCTCACTCATGAGCAGTTGTTCGGCCTTGGTATCAGTTGCTACGAATAAACAGGTTACAGTACGCCACACCACAAAATTGGGTTGGGTTTTGTTGGAAAGATTGTGTGTTGAAGATGGGTGGTGGGGTTTTCACACCGATGGCTGCAATCCTATTGGCCAACCCGGAGGCATCTTCTAACCTGAAACTTAGCGCTGCATAAGTCGACGTCCCCCTTGTAGGCACAGGCACAACCTTGTATCCAGGCACGCATCAGCCTTTTGTGCCACTTTTGTGCTTTGTGCCTGGCACCAAACCAAACATGGATCGGCCACTGCAAGCGTGCTCGTAGGTGGGGAACCACCAGCACCAACTACGACGTACGACCTAAAACGACCGCACCAATTGAACGACTTCCACCGTCAAGCCCATCAGTGATAACTAGGGTATACCATAGTGCCCACTGTTCTATCAAAGCTCGAGGGGGGCCTTTTCTTGGATCAGTTGGTACCATTCGCCAATCGGGGCATCCACGCCCATCTCTCACGCCAAAGATCCCACAACAACTGCCACGCTTGGCCAGCGAAACTTGGCCAGCAGGCGACGGACGGACGGACGGTTCAAGATGGCGCATGCTATTAGCTGCGGGTATCTTTCATCAACACGCTCGCCACTGCCACTGAAATCCTTCCCCCGGTTCTCCATCCTGAGCGCTACGTGCCGTGCCAACCCTGCACATATCAACTGGTTTGTGCATCGCTAGTGGGCTAGAATCCAAGTCTAGGGTTTCGCAACCAGGGTCCAAGGGTCTTCCAGTGATTCTGATCCATCTACTACGAGTTCACGGGTAGAGCTACGAGTAACGAACTCCATTCTCTTTTCCTCTCGCCACTGCATGCTTAATTGCTACGGTGTGGATGGAGTGCGGTAGCATCCGCGTGTTCTTCCCGCGCACTACCAACAATGGATCCAGCACAAATTTGAGCGCTGATTGCTGCCCTCGGGTTTCTTTCATTGGTCTAAGTACAATATGATGCTCTTTCTAGCTCCAATGTCTGAAGGAAACTGTGGGCTTTTGACAGCAATTGACAGGATCACTGACGAAATGTTCCATTCTCTAGCAAGAAACCTTTGCCAGTAAATTGGATAATACAACTGACCGAAACATCAATATGGAAACGGAGCTGGTAGGACATTGATACTTCGGAAACCCAATACCTACAGTATAACGTTTACTCGGCTCGTGGCCCTTCCGTAACTGAGATGCTGAATATTTCCAGGCCAGACACTCTGATATTACGAGAGACTTTTGGCTGCAGAATATTGCGCACCCAATCTGCAAGCCTCCAACACACACGATGAGTTATTGGAGTTGATAACTCGTAATGCAGGCACACGTGCGTACTCGTATGGCGTCTTCCTCACATGCGCATCACTCCGAGGCTCAGACGAAAAGATCAACGGTCCAAGATCGTCAAAGTTATCTAAGCAATACACTTAACGTTATGTAAACAGGTTTACGTAGTGGTATGTCACTCTTATCAATCCCGCACAGTAGATCATTGCCGAGAATACATACACAGCAAGGCTTTACGAGTACAGATGCTCGTTTCGATGAGAGGATATGCCTTCCCTTCTGGGCACGGTGGTGGCACACGCTGCTTCCATCAGGAGTTTGTGGCGCTGGGTTTGGAGTGCACCGCATAAGCCTTCCACTGTAGCAAGAAGGCTGCGCCGCCGTATGCAAGTCGCCCAATTTGCACAAAAATATACAGAGTAATACATGAGCCAAGCAAGGCACTGCTTGCATGGTGGGTGGCGTGCCGACACAAGGGTCGCACCTCGTACTAATCAGCGCAGCATAATTACCCCCACGTTTCCATGCAGGAACCATGCACGAAGTCTCTCCACCAACGCAGGTACGAGAACGACCCTTGTCGTCTCTCTGTTCTGCAAGTTTTTCGCTGGTACGTACAGTGGCGTTGTGAGCTTTCAACGACTAATACCCTTCTCCACCAACATCAACGACCTAAGACGCACGAATACCCGGGCAGCTGCAAACGCATGTGTTGCGTCCGTGTCAGGTCTGTACGTTGTAAGTTACTGGACGGTAGGACTCTTACGCCCAACGTGCTCTTTTCTGCATGTACCCTTCAAGTGCATTAGCTCGAGACCCCCGCGGTATGGGGTATCGATACAGACGTACAACATACAGCTACAGAAACCCATACTACTGTTATGTGATGGAGCCGGATACACGCTAAACCACAGCCTTCATCAGTCTTCTTCAGGCCTCGGCAACAGTCTTCGTAAGGCACTATGTATGTAGCATCCTTCACAATTCTACCTACGTCGTAAACCGTTTTGCAACCATTTTCTGGATATTAGGCCGTTGCTCGGCTTCTCTGTTGCCCGAACCTTCTGCGGAGCCCTCTTCGGTGCTATTCCCGTTGTGGCTTGGGAGAGGATATTGCCACCAACACCCATGGCCATGCATTTTGGTTACTTGCTCTCTGCTTCGTCTGGACTTGTCAAGCGTCCTACTTGCTGCTCAACATGTGCTGTGTACATAACTAGTAACGCTCAGATGCCGACTTTCATGTCTTTTCTACTCGCACACCAGTCAACCACGCCTCTAAGCCGTATCCCTGTCACCGGCTCCTCGCCTCGCCCACGAACCTGGGACGTCCTACTGAGGCAACTAAATCCCGCCCGGTAAATAACAACGTGCCATACAACTCGCAAGAGCTCATTGCTGCAGAATTGCGTTTACGAGTATGAAGGCAGTGCTGCATGGGGAAACACTTCCCTCTGAAGGCAATTACGGCAGCCCTTTATCGTTACTCGTAACTTCACCTTTATCAGTGGTGTACTGGTAGCCCTCGCAAGAGGCCTCTTGCCAGATTGGATCTCTCCAAACACCTTTTGGACCTTGCGCGGGAAAGGAAACAGATGAACAGCCCCGCATACCGAGAGGGACGACGACCATCCCTGTCAACACTTGTCTACGGCGAGCCTGACAAGTCCCCGGATTTGGAGCTGGCGTATGGAGCACCATCAGTTGACAAATTGCATTGTGGGCCTGTTGAATTGGCGTCACGTCGAAAGATCTCAATGGCTACCGAATGGCATGTACGAGCATTTTCGTACCGTGATGGTCCTCTGTTGCGGCATCCGTCATCGAATCGAAGCTCTCTTCGTCTCGTAGCAGGCACAACCAATGGCTACTGCATTCACACCGCCGGCAACAGGCAGCTACGGAAGTGTCCGGCACTTCTACGTGTCGAAACAACGAAAAAAACTTGACCGCATTTTAACAAGCATTTTGTACATTAACATGTCTTGAACAGCTAGGGACGATGGGTTGCGTTGTTTAAAGTGGGTATGTCGACCTTGTTGTCATGATAGGGACACCATTGCGTGGGCACTTCTCTTCATGACAATTTTTGTACCAATCTGTGCTTCTGGAAGGTTTCATTGAGCCCTAGTCTTCCCGAGCCAGCGGGCCGGCAATTTGAGCCCATGCCCCCGCGAGACTAGGGTCTGACAAGGAAACGATCCAACCTAACTCCACGGGCGATGGCGCCGCAATTCTAGAGACCCTGGACCCCGTTGGCTCGACCACGACCACGCTGGCCACTGCTTCAGAACCACGAGCGGAGTCCCGGTGCATTTTTGTGGCCACCGCAGCAAAATCAGCCTTTTTTTTTCTACCCTGGTCTGATTCTTGCCTTTAGATGTAGCACGTGCGTTGGTGGTGCTTCTTTAACGAGCGACATGCAGTGATGCTTGGTAGTACAGTCGACACCGGTCAAACCCAAGTCATATCTTTTCCGTTGGCGATCTCTTACAGTTCCAGCTCTTCATTGGTACCTCAGTTATTTGCCTTGCCGCGAGGCTTTGGCTCTGATAAGTTGGATGTTATGGTACATGGCCCATAGACAGGCTCAGACACCGAACGACGCCATGGCGTACAGGCAGCATGATACGGCAACTCAAAGTGCAAATCTCACCTCTGCACTGGCTTGCATTTTGCGCCATGTTCTCACATGTTGACTCGTCAAATCAAATATAAAAAGCACCGTTGCTCAAAAAGGCCAGCGCACTGGCAGCCGGTGGGCATCTCACAGACCGTGCGGTAAAGGAAAAAGCAAAAAAACACGCCTTAACTTGATCAAACTGGTCAAGCTAGGATAAGCGCTGTCTTGCCCTTTGTTTCCACATAAATTGTATTGCTTTTCCTCTTCTTTAAAAAAATGCCACTTTTCCAGCGTTTATTGTCGCTCACCTGGGTTATAAGTGGCCCTACGAATAAGTGAGTGGCCATACTTTGCACTTGTGCCACGGCATCAACCAAAAAGTACTTTGGATTTGACACGTAGTTTGAGCCATGTACGAGTAAAACTTGTCCTCTGAAGTAGAAGATTTGCAAGACATTGTGTAGATTTCTCTTTCCGCATTCTCTGTTCCGTCTTTACGCCTGCCACGTATGCCCCGAGTTCAGGCGTATATGGTAGATTCTTGTCACTTTTCCATCTTGTCGGTTGCTGCATGTTGCTTCTTTTGCTTTCTTTTGCAGGTGAGTTTTTTTGCAGCCGGCTGTATTCACTTTGGATGTAGGTAAGCCATTGTGTATTTAGACCATCTGTGAAACAACTCACGCAAGGGAATTGACTTTGCCTATTTTGCTTTTTTTTTTTTTTTTTTTTTTTTTTTTGGGGGGGGGGGGGGGGGGGGGGGGGGGCGCTGCTCAACTGTACAGCTTTTTACATTTGCTTGATTATATTTTGGCGTTTTTGGAATGGGGACTTTGCTACGGCGGCAGAGGACGGTTATCCTTTTGCCGCTTGATGATACCACGGGTAGTTGGCGTTTTGCTGGTTGTTTTGTATTTTATTTTCTTCGCACTTGCCATTCATTCATGTTTTCTTTTATATCAATTGACTGCTCAGCTGAGCTCTGTTTATGATGGCTCGAACCTGTTTATGGTCCAATTCTGTGTGAAACGTTTCCGCTGAAGAAGAACAACAACGCTTGTAGATAGATGCCAACGTAAGATGAATACATTCTCATGACTGCTCACCTCTTCTCCCATCCCAGAACCCTTTGCCATAGCTAACCAAAATCTCGTCTCCCTTTTTAATCCCACCGCCCTTCTTCTTTCCACTACCACCGCCGCCAATGACCCAAACACCCACACAAAGCTCGCCCCATCGCTCACACCAAACGGTGCGAAACTCTGCATTCGCGCGTTCCGCCACGCCGCGAAAGTCATTCACAAACCGGCCTTCGTTGCCCTCCCTCGCGGCATCAACCGCCACATCGGCCTCTTTGTCCAGCCACAGGTCGTAGTCTGACGTCGTGTCTGTGCTGGTGCTTGTGTGGACTCTCCCCAGGTATGCGAGGATGAATGTACCCGGTGCTAGATCTTGTGCTGCGAAGAGGCCGGCTTGGTTGTACGCTGGGTGGAAGGGGTTGCGGATGGGGAGGATTTTGACGGTGGTTGTGTTTGGGGTTTGGGTTTGGGCGGTGCTTATTATTGGGAGTGATGATGATGATGATGATGATTGTGGACGTTGGCGGATGATGGAGAGGTGTGCGGGTGTTATGTCCTTGGCGTGGAGGGGGGATTTCAAGTAGGGGAAGCCCTGAGGCCAGTTTTTGGGTTGGGACATGCTGGGGCTGGTGATATATTGGGGTTCAAAAAGAATGAGTATTTGGGATGTTGTTGGCGTGTTTATGTTTTCATGTCAAGATTTTTTTACTGTTAAGAGGTTAGATGTTTGGTGGGGAAGAGGGGTTTGAGTCTAGTTATGTGTGTTGGATTCCACGACATACGAGATGAATTAAATATATACCATTATATATCAAGGACAAGTACTTTCATGAGAATGCATACATTTGACTTTAAATCATGTTATATAAAAAAAGACTGTTTCAAAACTAATAACACCCACCTAGGTGAGGCCGATCCCACCGCGCAGGCAACGAATCCTCCACCTTCTCTGGGAGCGTATCCAGATACTTGACCTGTTTCTTTTCCGCAAACACTCTCAAATCAAACCCCAAAGCCTCTTGTCCGGCATCCACTGTAAGTGCATTCACCATGACCCTTGTCCCGCCATACTCTGGATTGCCGCCCTTCTCAGTCGCTCGCCACACCTGTGTCTTTGTCTTTGTGCCGCTGGATGTATTTGCATCAGACACACCAAGTGCAGCGAGGTCAACTTCTGCCGTTTCTGAGCCGCCTGTCAAGCTGAAGCAGCGGACACCGCAGGCTTTGCAAAAGAAGAAGTGAATCTCGCCGTCGTTGGTTGTGTAGTCGCCGAGCTCGGCGAACGGGTCCAGCGGGGAGACGAGGAGAAAGTCGCGCGTCACGTCGGCGGGCTTGATGTGTAATGCGCCCAACTTGTGGCAGGTTGTGCAGTTGCACCGGAGGATTTGTTGGTCGGATGCTGAGGGGGGGTTGGTTTCGGAAAAGGGATTGGGGAGCGTGAGGAAGAGGATGTAGCGGGTGAAGCCGCAGTGGCAGGAGCCGGTAAGTGGTTTGCGAGTCGGGGTGGTGGTAGCGGTGGTGTCTGACATGGCTTCGATACTGGGAACCTGTATGTAATGTATTGAAGTAATGTGTTTTTGACGGAAACAGAAAAAGAGTAAAATATATCATGTGGGATATTGTCGACCTGCTGCATGGAGCTGAGGCTGAACGGGTGTAAGCGCACAGAGAACGGCGTGAAGTTGGCTATGCGATAATGTGCGTAAGATTCACGTAACGATAATACACGCCAGAGTCTGAAACCATTTTTAGTTTCCAAATTTGTAATTACATGTATTTACTTCTTTCCCTATTCGACATCACTACTCTGGTCAGCAAACCAAGACGTCAGCTCCGCAATCGACCGCACCCTCACAACAGACTCCTCGTCAAAAACATCCCCAATTCCTTTCCCTCTGAAGCCCTCTAACCTTTTAATACCATCATAGGCATCCTTAGTATCAAGAAGCACAGCTTCCCACCCCGCATTCCGCGCCCCTTCCACGTCCTTGGCATACTCATCTCCCACATAAATCTTCCGCCAACCGCCCAATTCCGCCTCTGTCGGCGCTTTGCCCTCCCGCACTGCAATGACGCGCGATAGCATAACCTCTGCCGACTTGAATATCTCTTTATCAGGCTTCTCGACGCCTACATCGTACGACATGCAGTGAAAATCAATGTCGTACTGCGCCGCGGGCTCCATTTCCTCCATAGGTGTGCCATATCGCAGCGGGCTAACCTTGAATCCAAACGATGACAAGATGCCCGGAACGCGATCATCAGAGTTTGTAAGCACGCCAATAACAATCTTGCTGTACTTTTGGCGCGCTTGGCGCAGCTTTCTCAGCGACTTGACAATATTGGCCTCTGCGTCATACGCTTCATTCGATGCAAACCGCTCAATTAATCTAGGTACCAACGCAGGCGGTAACGATTTGTCTTTTGGTAGAAACGGAATAAATGTCCTGTTGATAATCTACGAGAGCAGGGCGATTCTTTAGTTAGCAACGCCTCCTCATTCTTCAGCTGTTGTGTGTGTGCGTCACATCTCACATTTGTCCACCACTTTGTAGCCCCTAGTCCGGTGGCTTTGCCATAGTTGGGATTCTGCCTCGACTCTTCTTTAAACGCAGCGTATAGCTTTGGTGCCAATTCTCCCTCACTAAAGCCTGTGAGACCGCATTGTCGCGCTACCTGGACATATTGCTGCGCAACGGTATCCTTGGGGCTGAAGAGTGTCCCGAATGCGTCGAAGATGAGAAGTAGGTTTGGCTTTGCCAGCTGGGATGCACGCGAGACGCTTTGAGATAGCATCAATGACGACGGTTATAAGAAGGGAAACTAACAATATATATATATAATCGTCACGACTTTATAGATTCGGATTCAATCGTTGCCTTTGTTGGATACGGTCGCAAATGATGGATGCGCTTTGGCGGGGCAACTTAATTCCGACCGAGAATTGCTGCGGTTACGTTGTCGTGATGTCTGGCGTCAACCACAACTTTTCTTTCAAGTTGCCACATATTGGACGGTACAATATTAGATTTGGATATATGGAGTCACTACACAACTGTGCTGGAACATTTAGTCAAAGACGAAATAATTACCTACTGTCCTAGAATATCTATCTAATCCGTCTTTTGTCCTTCCTACCAGCTCAATCGCAAATTCCCTTGCTCCAGTAAAACCAGCACCACGAAGCTATCAGATCCAACTTTTCTTACACTCTCCTCAGACATAGTTCGAACACGTTATAGCTGCCTTATAGAAAATCCTTCCCCGCTCTCAAAACCTAGCCCCTAATGCGTCATCACCTCGCGGTATCTATCCAGGCCCAAATCCAAGGAATACGCCAGCAATCTATCTTGCGTAAGCGGCAAATGCAAAATACGGGATCGCAGTTCCATATCCTATTGTAACTCGTTAGCTGCGTCACGTTTAGAATGAAGGCATCCACTCAAATACGTACTTGCTTCTTCTGAGCCATCTTCAAAATCTCCCTCGCCGTCTCGTCGGCCATGTCCGCGACAGCAGCATACCGCAGAATCTCCGTGTCTGAGCTGCTTTCGCTCATGGCATTCAGGCCGGCCAGCAGCCTTTCCAGCAGAGCAGACGGGATGCTTTCATTCTTACTACGGTGCTGGACAAGGTTCAAGAAATGGCTGTATATCTCACCGCCCATAGGCCACTGAACAATGGTATCTTGATGTCCTTGGAACTGAGAAATCAAAGATGACAGACCAGCGTAATTTCGTTCGATTGCCATCCGCGGCGCAACCTGGTTGACGAGCACCCGGTGGGCCTCTTCGAAAGATCCAGCGCGAAGCAAGCACTGCACTTCTGCCGATGCATCCTTCTTGAGGCTTCTCATGTACAGGGCCAATGCTTCCCAAAGCCAGCTAGCAGGGATAAGTAGCTTCTCCGTCAAGATGGTAAAGTTCTGGCCATTGTCAGGGCCAATAAGTCCCGCATGTCGACAGATGTGCTCTTGAATCGCTAATTGGCGAGCAGACTTGTCGCGAAGATGAAGTAAGACAAAGATGGCCTCCAGCCAGTCACCAGAGCTGGTAAGCTGTGATGCATATGCCACCGTCACGGCGTCCATCTTGGCGGCTTCGTTATTGCCGTACGAGACTTTGCCGGTAAACACGAGCGCTTGCCCCAGCTGCCAACACACTCTAACATCCAGTGGCGACAGCTGCGAGTTTTCTGGCCGGAGAATTGCTTCGAGGTCCGCATCAGGGTCAGCATAGAGCTGCAGCAGACCCCATAGCAGATCCTGTCTCTGAGACGAGTCTGCATCATCCCCAAGAGCTGTCAAGCCTTGCTCTAAATACCACGGCCCTGGCAAATCTTCTCGATCTTGTTCAACATCACTCTTAAACTTTTGGACAGCTGTCTTCGCATCGTCTTGTGAGTCGAGCGCGTACCAGAGTCGCAATCCAAATGATTGCCGCCAATCGAATCCAAATTTCCTCGAAATGACAAACGAGTCCATCCGATCCTCAACTGGGACACCTTTCATGCCTTCACAGACGCAGACATTGCCACTGAGCATCTCACAGATGGTTCGAATCGCCTCAGTGAATTCCGAGAGCATTTTAGAGTCTTGCCATGCCTTGAGCTGCTCCTTCATATCCTTCTTGGCTGAGTCGCTGGTTCCAATAAGCGAGACAAGTGTTCCGATGCGGAAATTCTTGCCGTCAAGCAGATACTTGCAAGCCTCTGTGATTCGGTGGCCAGCAAGACAGGAAACTGCTTTTTCTTCGCTCGAGCCAGCTAAGCCGATGGCCGCGGATGAAGCCTGATCAACCAGGTCTGTCCAAAATTCGGAGAGGAGAGCCTTCCGAATTACATGCTCCGGAAATTTAGAGTCGGTAGTCTTGACATTATCAAACAGGATGCTGGCGAGTTCCCAAACACGTCTTTCATGAATGCTTCCTGCATCGTTCATGTCTTGATGATGAAACAACTCTTTAAGAGGGGTCGAGCGAAGGGTTGCGAATGGCACACCATCAACCATGCGAATATCTGTCAGTTTGTCTTGGGACCGCAGATACTTCTTTGACGACTAGAAGATGGTAGTTAGTATTTGTAGAACATGAATGACAGCAGCCCACAAACCTGAGTGGAGAACTTGGCAAGTCGAAGATCTTGCCTGTCTGTCTGAATGCCGGATTTTTGAAAATTGAGGATGTCTGCGTTCTCTCTGACCGGCCGATTGTGCAACGAATGAAGCGTCCGCGTTACGACCAGTGTCTCGGCGGGTCCCCAGGTAGCTCGCGAGGCATTATGAAAGGCACGTTCGCTCTCATCAATGTCGACAGCTTTGTTGTGTCGTTCATAAGGCCACTAGTAAAGAAACGGTTTTTTTTAGCATTTATTCATATGATCAACTAGGTACAAAAGCGCTCTCAGCGACAATCTGTTAGGGAGCGGAAAATCAAGACACAACAAGGGCACCGACCTTTGGAAATCCTTTTGCGGACTGAGAAGCACGAAGATTTTCACGTGTAGGTTTGGGCTTCTCAAACAAGGAATTCATCAAGTCGATACTCGTAGCAAATCCACGATTCTTATCCAAACCCATCGTGCTGCCTGCGAATCCATCCTTCTTGTCTGCTTTCGCGGTGCTTCGCTTACCCCAGACAGAAGACTTTCCAAAGTTATCATCATTGTCAAGAGTTGTCTCGTATCCAGTCACCTTGGAAGGCGATTCGTTCAGTTCTCGAAGAAGCTGTCTGTCACGCTTGATTGGGCTAACAGTCTTCCGCAACATCTCAGCCCAGTCATCTCCATCAGGCACTTCGAGCCTGACAGGACCCGCAGAGTCCTTTACTGCTCTCATTCTGGCTCTGAGGATGCCGCCGGGGGTCTCTCGTTTGATGTCCTGGCCATCCTCGGACGAGGCTTCTTCAAGCTCCGCGGCATGATGCTGCCCGACCGAAGACCTCGCCATGTCTTCGTCCTCGGACAAGTCATATTCGTCGCCCATGTCACCGGCATATTGATCTTCCAGAGATAGTCTGACATCTGTGGGCGCAGAATCCGCGGAGCTAACCCCTAAAAAAGACTTCTGCTGGAGTTCGTTCGCGTCGAAAACCTCCTCTTGGGCATCGAAAGCTCCTGGCAAACCTCTTCTCCGTTGAAGGTTAAACGTGTCATCTTCAGCAAGCATAACAGCTTGCTCATCAAGACCCATGTAATCATCAACATCCTCAGCAGCGGGAGCAAGGTCCATATCGGCATCGGTTTCATCATCCGAGTCGTCGAGGCCATATGTGGTGAAGTGCTCAACCGAGAAAGTCCAAACGCCAGTATCTTTGTCATAGCTTTCGAACGTAGTGTCAGTGATGCGCTTGAGGCGTTCGATGTGTTTGTTGAAGCGCTTGGGGTCGCTAGTGACTCTCTTATCACGACCACCGCGGGGCCATGACTGTTCAAGAGAGATCCTGGACGGCACGTTCAGGCCCTTGCCGACGGGAGGTTTCTTGGCGGCAATAGGATAGACCGTGGCTGATCGCGGTTCTAGCTGAATGATACCTCCACAAATTTCGTCGAGATCGATACTGCTGATATCAACGGGGATCTTAAATTTGATGTAACCAACATTGTCACGGCCAACCGTGAAGCCATCGACCTTTTGTCGCTGGATTCTGTTCATGCTCTGCAGCTCGTCCTTGCTAGGCTGCATCCAGTATTGTCCCGGTGCATTATCGAATCCACTGGCGGCGTACGTTTCGGCGGCTTGGCTGCCGTCCTCCTCTTGAACGATTGCAAGTTCCTTGCCACTGGGCTGATCGGCTTCGGGAGTGTTGTTGCCGTTGGGTCCATTCGGCTTGTTTTGCCGGGGAGTATCTTCAGCCTGAGTAGAGGGGCTGTCCTCAGGGGCGGGAAGTGCGCGAACAGGGGTTGTCGTCTCATCGCTGTCGACGTTGCTCGTGTCAAAGCTGACACGTTTGTTCAATTTTCGCCCGGTACCGTTCTCGCCATCCTGCTTCTCCTTCTGCGGGGTCGTGAAGAGGTCGCTGCGGATTTCTCGATTGATGATAAGCTTCTTAGATCCGGTGCTTCCATACCAGCGAGTGTTGGAGCTGGACGAAAATGCTCCGGGGGCTAGGATACTGTCCTCAGTGTTGAACTGCCTTCTCAAGTTGTTGGTAGACATGCTCTTGCTCAGGTTCCCACTGGAGCCAAGCAGGCTACGGCCAAGTGCACCCGGAGTGCTCGAGATGCTAGCTGGGCTGCCACCGGGGGTGCCGTAGCTGCTATAAGAGAAGCCGAATCCGCGCTTCTGAGGCGTGGCGAAACGAGAGGAAGAAGATGGCGCGAGTTTATACATGGGGAGAATAGAGCTCTTTCTAGGCTTGGAATTGCCATTCAGTGGCGTTGCAAGTGGCCCAGGGTTTGGGGTCTCGTTACCACCGAGTCCGGCAAACAGCGATGGCGTGCCGTAGGCAGAGACGTCATTCAAGTTTGCAGTCAAACCCTGAGGTGCAACAGAGCCTTGCTGCGAGTTTCCAAGCAAAGAGCCACCGAAACCACTACCTTGTTGATTCTGTTGCTGGTTGCCGCCGCCAAAGACAGAGGAGCCCTGGTTCTGGTTCTGCGAACCAAACAAGCCACCGCCCGTCGATTGAGTTGAGCTGCCAAAGAGTCCACCAGGCTTTTGCTGATTGTTGTTCGCGCCGCCAAACAAGCCTCCGCTAGACCCTTGTTGCTGCTGTTGTTGCTGTTGCTGGTTGTTTGAGCCCAAGCCGCCAAAGAGACCACCTCCACTAGTTCCCGACTGCGTATTAGTGCTGCCTCCGAACAAACCACCGCCTGTCGCAGGCTTGGCTGCACCGAACAAGCCTCCACCAGAACTGGTAGTTCCACCAAATCCCGACGTATTTGACTGGTTCGCGTTGGCGGAACCGAAAAGGCCACCGCCAGTGTTCGTCGTGTTTGAACTGGAACCGAAGAGACCACCACCAGTGGCGGGCTTCGCTCCCTGGTTTCCAAATAGCCCACCTCCCGTTTGGCCGGCCTGGTTTTGATTATTCTGCTGGCCAAAGCCACCAAAGCCAGAGCCAGTAGACGGCTGCTGCTGTTGCTGCTGCTGCTGCTGATTACCGAAAAGGCCGCCGCCGCTACCTTGTTGGGTGTTGGACGTATTTCCAAAGAGGCCGCCGCCGCTACCAGTGTTCGTGCCTCCACCAAAGCCAGTGTTTGATGAACCGCCAAAGCCGGAAGTTGTGGTGTTGTTAGCCGTGTTGCCGAAGCCAAAGCCCGTTCCGGCTGGCTTATTCTGATTGTTTCCACCAAACAGTCCACCACCTGTGTTAGTTGTCGAGGAGCCAAAACCGCCCCCAGTGTTGGTGTTGTTGCCAAATCCAGTGCCTCCGGACCCAAACAGACCACCTCCCCCAGATTGTTGAGCCTGATTGTTGCTGCTACCAAAGAGACCACCTCCAGCTGGTTTGTTCTGGCCGAA
This sequence comes from Lecanicillium sp. LEC01, assembly GCA_002242745.2. Classification (NCBI taxonomy): domain Eukaryota; kingdom Fungi; phylum Ascomycota; class Sordariomycetes; order Hypocreales; family Cordycipitaceae; genus Lecanicillium; species Lecanicillium sp. LEC01. The sequence goes on along the minus strand of NIWZ02000015.1, from coordinate 41,182 downwards.
GAGCCCTCCTCCAGAGGTATTGCTGTTTGCGCCGAAGCCGGTATTTGCAGTTTGACCGAAACCAGTGCCAGTGCCAGTGCCAGTGGTGTTAGTGTTGTTGCTTGAGCCAAATAGACCACCACCAGTAGTGTTGGACGTACCACCAAATCCAGAGGTGTTCTGCTGTTGCTGCTGATTGTTGGCGCCAAAGCCACCTCCAAATCCAGAATTGACGCCAAATGCGCCGCCGCCGCTGGCGTTACCATTGCCGTGGCGGCGGCCTTGCGTGTAGTCTACAAGCCTCAACTCTTCAGCAGACCATTTCTTGTATGGCTCCTGAAACAAAATATTTTGAAAGGAATTGGTAGTAGCAGAGTTGGGCTCTTTCTCGGTGAATGCCTGAAAAGGCGTAACAGCTGAGCCAGGAGGGTCTCCGCCACCACCCATTGCGGTGTTTGAGGCTCCAAATCCACCGCCGCTTCCAAATCCGCTGGTAGTGTTTGTAGTAGCGCCACCGCCGAACAAAGAAGAGCCTGTGTTGCTGGTGGAAGAGCCGAACCCAGTCTTATTGCCGCCAAAAAGGCCACCGCCGCTAGTCGTGTTAGCGGTGCCGCCAAAGGGAGATGCAGTGTTGGCATTGTTAGATCCGAAGCCTCCAAAGCCAGAGGTTGTTTGCGTATTGTTGGCACCACCAAACATGCCACCTCCGGTCGTCGTGTTGGAAGAGCCAAATGCGGGTTTGCTGCCGAAGCCGCCGCCGGTGTTCGAGCCGAAACCACCTAAAGAAACGTTAGTAAAATTTTGGCCAATTGGGAATTCGTGCACCAGATCCACTGATGCCACTGTACTTAAACGTGACTTACTTGTCCCAGAACCGAAACCACCGCTGGTGTTGGTATTGCTGCCTCCAAACATACCGCCGCCGGTATTGGAGCCGAATCCAGTATTGTTCGACGCTCCGAAACCTATAAGATGTCAGCATTTTTGTCAAGCGTCGCCGTAAGATTCGTAAACGTACCGGTATTCGTGTTGGTGTTAGTGTTGGTGTTGTTGGCGCCAAATCCACCAAATCCTGAGGATTGGTTGGTGTTGTTGTTATTCTGGCCGAAGCCTCCAAAACCACCGCCACCGAACGACATTTTGCAGGTCGTCGGCTAAGGCTGAGATGGAAGTCGGTTGCTTAATCGTCTCGTCGTGTGCCTCTCGTTGGGTTGAAAAGGCGAGGGTGGTACACTGACGAATGGGTTATGGGACTGCTCGGTCAGCTCAGAATGCGTCGCGTAGCTGTCATCCGATATAGGAAAAGGTCTCTATGCTCGAATCAGAAAAGATTTGGCCAACAATCTGATTTTCGCGGATGGCGCAGTCGGTGGCGTGATACTGTCGCGACCGAATGGCACGAGGCGAAAAGAGATGACCAGCTAATCCAAGCTCCTTTGACGTGGCGAGGATGCCCCAAAAAGGACCCGAGTCAACGAGTACGATGAGAAAAGAGAGAGAATGAAATTAAGAAAAGGAGAGCAAATGCAGAAGCCACGAGCACAGGAGGCGAGTTGGGTGGCGCGCCCTATTTCACCTCGAGCTGGATAACTACACAGAGACTCCAGGAGAGCTTGAGGGTTGAGGTCCGTTCAAGCAAGGCTCTTCAGCAGGGCATCCTTTTCGCGACGGTGCTGGGCTTGGTAGACTGCCCTGGCGGGTGCCATTGCTGCCTCAGACCCAAACTTTCGCCCCGATTGGCTCCGCTGACTAACCACCACCCAATCACAGCACCCAATCGTGGTACTTTGGGGCAGGTGACCTGGTGCCTAGCGGGTGCCTACGGGGTACCAGCCGCTTGTGTACTGCACTAATTGCTCACCAAATCGAAGGCATATTTGCGGGCGGCTGTTCACACATCGCGGCGCGCGTCTCAGCTGGTCGCGTCGCAAAAGTGTCCCAGTGAGTGTCCGCCTTCCCTGCCACCCTTGAGCCGCAGCACTAAACATCGACAGAAGCCTCTCTACCTTGCTGCTGCACTGCGGTGGCTAACAAAGTCAATGACTCTATATCCATAGCTGTGACTTGATTTTTCTTGCGTTTTTAATACAAGCCTTGCTGGCTCAATCGCTCAAGACCGCGCGACGCCTCGGTGCCTCTGCGACATTGGCGCACCCAACTGCCGTAATACCCCTTCTCCTCTTCCTTTGGATACATCGCTGGCCGACATCCTCGAGCTTCAAATATGAATGCGCAATCGACTCCCCGACCATTTCCGCTCAGATCGCTCGCTGGTGCGGGATCCAGTCAGAATCAGCGACAACGACAACCTCCACCACCACCTCAAGTATCGTCCAACGAAGAATATGCAGCAATTCCAGAGGAGGATCGCGAGCATATTGACGAAGTGGTTAGTTTTTGCTTTCGAACGCCCGTTTTGAAAATCGCAGACTTGGCTAACAGCGCCATTTGCCTGGCATTAGTTTGACCTTATGGATATGAAGAAAAAGGGCCACCTCAATAGCTACGAATTCCGTCATTCACTAGCGGCCCTGGGCTTTGATCTGTCCAAACCCGAGTACTTTCGCGAACTCGAGGCCTACGGCACAGTACCGCCAGACTGGCAAGACCAGCAGAGCTGCCCCGTCAACCGCCTACATATGTATCTCGACCAGTTTCGGTTATGTGCCTCGAAGCTCATGGCGAGCCGCGACCCCCGCGAGGAGGCGGCAAAGGTGTTCAACATGTTTGACTACGATCAAGACGGTATAATCTCGGTGGAAGACATGCGACATCTCGCCCAAGATATCAAAGAAGATCGCAACTTGACCGACGAAGAGATTCTCAGCATGATTGATCACCTGGACCATGAAGGCAAAGGTGGTGTAAATCTGGACGAGTTCATCCAGATGATGGAGGAAGCAGGTTAAACAGGCACCCGAATGACAGAACTTCACCGCAAGTACTGTGTATTGGAACTTTCCACTCTCGACATTGCTCTGTCATCGTGCTCAAATGCACAACTATGCGACAGGCGTTCCTTCGAGATGTAGTATCACATTTCGAAGTCGAGCTTGTCTTAACGTGGGGACAATTGACCCCCTAAAACCAGCTCGCGACCAGGAGCTTTGTGTATATTCTATATTGCGTAGGCTTTTGGATTTTGTTGGTTATACATGAAGGAGGCGGTACGAGGGCAGCTGAGGGTTGTGGCGGACTTGGGTTTTGTTTGGTTCTAGTGCATTGACAAAAGCGAGGCGTATTACGGGCAAAGAGGCTGTTCCAAAAGAAAACGTATGGGTAGATCAAAAGGTATTCAGATCTAAAACTCGAATGCGAAAGACGCGCTGTCTAGAAAAGAAGAACATACAGACATAATAAACGACCCAAAAAGAGACAAGATAATCTTCACACTCAGTCTCTAATCCTAAGTGACGCGGCAGCAAAGGAGTAAAACAATAACCTTCCGAGCAAAACCTGCCAACCAATGACCTCAACAGGAAACAAATACGCACGCAAAACAAGATAAAAAGAAAGAAACAAAAAGGTGGAGGAGGGGTGAATTCCGCCTGGGAGTAATAACGGTTTTGAACGAAACGGCGAATCACCTGTTGCATGTCTGTTTGCGCAATGAAGGTGGAAAATGTTTGAAATTTTATGGTTTGGTTGCTTCGTAACTGGTATAAAAGCAGTAGACATGGTACGTCTTCTGTGAATGTGTTGAGATCGGATTTACTGGTGGGCCGTAGCTCATCAGAATTGGATAAGATCCTGTCCAGGGTTCTGTTGTTGTCGTTGAGGCTGCTGCGCTCCAAAGGGATTGTTGCTTCCCTGGGGATTCATGCCCTGCTGGCCACCATAGCTGACAGAAGGCATGCCAGTGAATTGTTGGCGCAAAAACGGGTTATTTCCCGTAGCGTCAGCCTGAAGCTGAGCTGAGCCCGAGCCTGCGCTGTTCATAAACATGCCTGGCGCTGTGTGCTGCGAGGGAATGCGGAGATCTCCAGTGTTTCCGTATGTATCCATGCCGTCGCCTGTCGCGAGAAGAGCATTGAGCCGGGTCTCGTGCTCATTCATCTCCTTTCTAGGCTGATTGAGCTGCTGCTGCTGCTGTGGATTGAATTGTTGAGGCTGGGTCTGTTGGGGCATTTGCTGTTGCTGCTGGTTGAAAGAATTCAGAGTCTTCTGCTCTGGCAGCGCGGAGAGCTTCGACATGGGCTGAGAAGTCTGCGGTCTGTTAAATTGTGCGAACGGGTTGTTCGAGCCCGTAGGTGTTGGTTTCATTGCCTGCTGCTGTTGGGACTGGTTTGTGGCCCACGGGTTGTTGCTGCCGGGCTGAGGTGCTGGCTCAGAAGCCTGCATATTCTGAGGTTGATTTTGCTGCAGATTCTGCTGCATCGCATAAGGGTTGTAGCCTGTAGGCTGCTGCTGGAACTGCGGCATAGGCTGCTGGCCGTAAGGATCCTGGCCCATGCCAGTCTGTTGCATACCGAAGCCCTGCTGATAGTTGGGATATCCAGTCTGGTTCGGTTGGAAGCCGGTGTAGGCATTTTGCATGAAGCCTGTCGGCTGTGGTTGCATTTGATTCTGGTCAACGGGGTTGGCAAAAAAGTCCACCTGATTGCCCTGCTGGTATCCCTGATTGAAACCGGTAGGCTGGGGCTGGCTGGCCTGCGGCGTTTCCTCGCCAAAAAGAGCACTTGCGTTGCTCTCCTCGAGCTCACGGCGTCGTCGTTCATCCTCCTCCTGGCTAAGCTTAATAGCCTTGGCCAAGTCGTCATCGTCCTCATTCACGTTGTGACGGCTTTCTCTGTTCTTTCTATCCTCCTCTTCTTGGTATTTGCTGGCCTCGAGGGCCAAGCGGTATTCAGCGTCCTCCTCGTCATTGGCCGGGTTCCGACGGTTGTTTGTACGTCGATTGGAGCCTTCGATATGGGGAGGCGCATGCTCTTCCAACCCAGTCACTCTAGATTTCCATGATTTGCGGTCGCTTCGCTCGGCACGGAGTCGTTCCTCGTCGATGATGAGAGATGTCAGTTCCTTGGCGGCGACTCGCACTATAGCCGAATTGTATTAGCAGACAGTGATGCAGGGCTTTAACTTTTGAGGGGACATACCATTTTGACCGACATCGCGCCCGTCTTCGTCAATGTACTGGAACTCTCGTAGAGTCTTGATGATGTATATGCTCTGGCGTGCCCACGTCACGACGAGCTCGGAGCCTTCGTGCAGACAGTAGTCGAGGACCTTGAGGGCCTTGAGCACGTGTCGCCAATTCTTTCCCTTGTCATTCAGTCTCTTGTCGAGCATGTCCATGATGTCGTAGAACTCGGTTGAACTGCTGGAGTGGTTAGCACAGCCCCGCACCAATGCACCTTGTGGGCAATTCCTGCGCAAAGAAGGGATTGCACTGTTACGTACGTGTTGAAAGTCATCTGAGCAATCTCGCTCATCTGTGTTCCGGTCGGACCCCATGGGTCATTGCTTGTCGCTGTCCCAATACTGTTAGCGTTCCTCTGTCGCTGCTGCACGGGGCGGGGATAGTTTGGCCGGGGCTGGCGAACCTTCTCTCACCTTGACCTGGGTGCTAGAGTACCCTTTGGTCACATTTTTGACGCTCCTCATTACCTTGGACATGATGGGCAATGTTGGTGCTTCAGCAGAAGACGTTTAGAGCGATGAGAAACTGTCGATTCCGCGCGGTGCGGAGCTTCTGCGTCGTCCCAGTACGAGTTGTTGCTCTTCGCCGATGCTCAGCCGAGCCTCCGCAGTTGACGTCGCAAGGTGTCGCTAAGTGGTCTGGAACTCTGCTCGGTCGGCGCTGGTATGAGACGAGTCCGTGATGCTCGCCCGGGTATGGAGGATTGAAAAGTTTGGTCGATGCTTGACTCGGGGCGCACGGTTTCTGGCGAGTATGCAGCGCTTTGTGCTGAATCGGATGGTGAAGCGCTGACGATTCTGGTCGTGACTCGTGGGGCACCAGAAATGAGGTCTTGCACTGCTTAGCCGTGGCGCTAGTTGTCTTGGACGGAGGCTGGGCGGGTCTAGTAGCTGCTACCAGGTACCGGCTCGTCCTGTGCTAATTCGGTGTGGTGGCAAGTAGCCGGTACAAGACGCCGCGCTTATAGTACCTATTAGCGGTTTTAAGTATGGTACTGTACTTAGTGGAGGCAAATGCGGCAACTGATGACGAGTCGTCCAAACTGGACATCAGAACTAGGTACGAACTGAGCACTACTCAGGGTGGCTGTGTGTTCGTTAATGCAGCCACTGTCTAGTGTCGTTTCTATTATACTCGTATTGCTAGATATCACCCCTTCAAGTAAGCCTCTGCACTTGTTCAATTTGAAGATGCCTCTTGAGACACGGTGCAGATGGTCCACAAAATGTCTCTTGGTACTTTTCGTAGACAGGCCGAGTGGTGACGTCGCCTGACTAGCTGCGTCTCCATGTATTCTGTGTAAAAAGTATAAGTAAATATCTCAGATACTAAACAGCCATAAGTTCGTGAAAAGCCTATTAGGGCATACAAAATAGCCTGAAAAATTCACTCATTCGATGATAAATTTATAAGGACGACGCCCTTACTTGGTTCGTCTGCTTCAAGTTGATATCCTAACCGTCATTATTCAGACAACCGCCAGGCTGTTGATGCAAGTTCCTGCAAGACAATGTGAAAGAATGCTTAGTGGTCCGCGGACCTTGTCAGCCAGGAGCCGAAATAATCCATGTTTAAAAAGTCTGTGTCGCAGTGATAAAAGCAAGTTACTTCGAGTAGAGACATTGTATATTCAGATCCTTCAGAACCGCCAGTATTCAGTAAACTGAAACATTTACGAAGCAAGAAACTCTATTAAAACCACATAAGATTGTTCCGTTCAATTCCATAGTCCCCGAGGCCGCGCGCACATGCGGGCCGTCATTGTACGCCATTAACAACCAAAACACCATAAAAAAAGGCGATCCGTATATACCCTCCCTACTCACTTCTTGCTACCAGCCGTGGCCGCTTGCGGCCGTTTAGGGCCTGGCTTTCCAGCCGGGACGTCTTTGGATCCAGATGAGCCAGGCGCCTCCGGTTTACCAGAGTCTCTGCCCTTGTTTGCTCTGTTTTCAGCACCACCGCCTCGTCCCCCTCTCCCGCGCTTCTTGCTGCCTTCATCTTTATCTTTCTTGTTCTTAAAAGATCGTCCTGCTTCCTCTTCCTGGGCTCGACGGCTCTCCTGATCCCACCACTCTTGAAACTCTTGCTCTTGCTGAATTTCTTGCAAAGAACGTTTGGCCACCGCCTCTTTCACTAGCTGCTGTTCGCGCTGCTGCTGTCCAATAATGTCCGCCATGCTTGCTCCTATGCTTGGTTCAGATTTTGGTGGCGATGTAATGTACGACTTAGAGTGTGGTACCAACGGAGTTTTCTGTTGCTGCTTAGAATTTACTTGATCAGAAACCGGTCCGCGATTGCGGTTCTGCCCAGGGAAACGCGTGTCCGGAGAGGCAGTGCGGCGCCGTGTCGTGTTTTTATCCGTCTCAGATGCCACGAGAGGCTTTGCACCCGCGAGCATTGCTTCGCGCTGTTGCGCATCAGACGACATTGCTTCCTGCAGGCTGGTCTTCGGGATGGGTGTAGCTGATTTCCATGGTGCAGTTTTACCTCCGGCCGAGACTGGCTGCCATGGCTTGGCATTGGCCTTGTCGTTCTGCGCGGCAGCCATCTCAGCTTGCTTTTGCATCTGTTTCTTGCGCTCCTTCTGGGACATTTTAGACTGCGCCTTGGACACTGGCGAGTCTTCGGACGCTTGAGCTAGGCTTGCGGTCAAAGCAGACTTAGGCTTGGGGGAGGCTTCTGACATGATCCCTCGGAGGTCAAGCTTAGTAGTCGACAAAGGGGCTCCAGCCCATGGCGCGTTGGGCCTCCTTTGCTCTGACAGAGGCGTCGATGGCGTCTCCCTGGTTACAGGAGCTTCTGTGCGAGGAATCAGGTTGCCAGGGCTTGGCGATTTTGAGAACGAACTGGCTCTTTTCCCCTTGACGTCTTGCCACGCGGACTCGGGTAGAGGAGTTATTGCCTCCACGTCGAGATCAGCCTGTGCAGAAGGAGAGAACGGCTCGGGCGAGAACGGGCTCGCAACGTTTAGGCCATCTTCTTCCATTTCAAATATCATTTCGTTCTGGGACGGCTTGGGTTGCAGTCTAGGACTGAAAGGCTCATTCCGTCCAGACCTTGACTTTCTTCGCGATCCATCCGGCGTCTGAGAAAGAGGCGCCATCTCCCCAAAACTGCCGACTCTAGCTTTGTATGAAGCAGATAACTTTCGTTCGTCATCCTTCTGTGTGTTCTTGAACGCAAATTCTTTGACACGACGCTGACGCTCTTCTTCAATATCAAGCATGAGATCTGGATACTTTTCGTGAAGAAGCAGCTCCGCCCTACCACTTCGAACAAACGGTAGGCGTGCAAGTTGATTTTCCCTCACAATTTCATCCAACTCTAGCAATATATCCTCGTCCAGGCCATCGAGAAGACAATTCTCTAGCATGGACTCCAGCTGCAAACAAATATACTCCAAGCCAACGTCTTTGAATTCGGTTACCGAACAAGGACTGATCTCGTTGAGAAGAACAGCAATGTTGCGAGTGTTGACAAACTTGCCAAGTACTGACTGACAAGCCTCTGACAACCGATCAAGCATCAGCTCGTTTGCAGTAGCCATGACATCCAGCACCACTTCCGAGAATTCATCGAGCGACGGTACCGCAGTGTCTTGAAACATGTCCTCTCCAACATCTGCATACAGGTACTGCAGAACAAGCATGAATGTTTCCGGATGGACATGTTGTAGATCGATTTCTATTCTTTCGGCAGGATCTTGTTCCATGCGTCGGCCGGAGAGCCATTCGCCTTGAGAGCGACCATTGAACATGCCCTCGAAAAATGGGCATCTCTGGCACAGCAATTGACTGTGAACCGGTATGTCTTCACCATCCAACTGCAGTATTATATCTCCATCTTCAAAAAAGCGCTTATCCGTTATGGCATCTTGAAGGTCGGAGTCCAGCGAGGGCTCGACAGTGCTCTGCAACCTCGCCGCAGTCTCAAGCTTGGGCAATTGTAGTCTGGTTGCAAACTTCATTACCTCTGTTCTGACATGGCGGAATCTATGAGCAAACGAAGGTGCTTCCCTAGTATATTTCCACACAGGAACCGAGGTGTCAAGATAGAGAAATACGACAATGTTCAATAGTGTCATCACATCTGCTTGAAGCAGCGTCACGACAGTCTTTCCGCCGACATTCTCTACCACGAAAGCTTCTTCGTGTGTCTGAATGCCGTTACGGCGAAAGTGAGACAAAGCAGATCGTATAATCATACTTCTTGCAGAGAGAAGCCAGCCATGAACGGGGATCATAATGTCCGGTGCTGATGATGAACGTAACCTCAAGTCAATATCGTCGTACTGGAAAGCGTTGAACTTGAGCCATTCCATGAGGTCTGATTCAACATCAGGCGATTTTAACAGTTCATGTGGAACGGAGCCTGGCTTCTCGCGCACAATCGCCTTATCCCAGGCTTTGCGATGGTCTTTATTGTTGCCCTCCGAGGAAGATGCCTCAAAGCCGTTTAGGCAAAGCAAGGCTCCAAGATCATCCCAAAGGGACTTGCCAGAAACGGAGATTTCTTTTGACATGACATCACTGTCTTTGCGGATCGCCGAGAAAGCGCCAAACGTAGAACTCCGCACCGAGACACAGTTGGTGATGTAAGGAACACGCTCAAATTTGAAGTCCTTTCGCTTTCCACCAGCCATCGCCGATATCTTTCCCTTTGCACGCTTAATTCGCTTCCACACAGCCCCCGATTCGGTGCAAATAAGGACGGAGCCGTGTTCTCCGACACTAACAGAAACTACGCCATCCTTGCGCGAATCCCACATACACTGTGGTTGGGAGACTGCGCCCTTGATCTTAGCTGGGTTCGTTGTTGAACCAGCGACCTGATCTGAGTCGGTCTTTTGGTTCACATGCATGGTAAAAAGGTCGCCGCGAGCAGTTACGGCAGCAATGGTGTCACCTCCAGATGCAATGTAGCGGATACCCCTCCTTCCGGAATCGTATCTGTTAGAATACGAAGTCGTGGTAAGGTTATGGTTCGTAAACACATCTGGGTACGGGAACTTGATGAGACTATAGCCATAATTGGTAAATACCCAGACGGAATTATTAGCCAGCAGACAGGTAGTGGCCTTGTCTATGGCAGAGACCATGGTAATTGGAGCTGTCAGAAGGGATGCTGCAACTTTTCTCGGCGTCACCTGAATATCAAGAGATCGTGAATCGGCATCCATTAACGCCAATTGGCCGACATTCCTACCCCAGCAGAAGAGAGAAGTGCCTGTGTGCGCAACCGAGTGAATAGCCGAGGCTGCGATGCCTTGAATGTATTCCTTCTTCAGCGACCCAAAGACTTGGCGCGGTACCAAACTCATAGGCTCCTCGTCAAATCTGGCAGGCGGAGGTAAGACAAAGCCCAGCTGGGAATCCGAATTGAGACCCCAGGTCCACAACTCGCCGTTGCCGGCAACGGCCATGGAATGGTTTTGACCGAGTGCAACTTGGTGTATCTTTTTATCAGCCAGTGGCCCTTGAACAGGAACAAACTTGAACAGCGTGTTCTCGTCGCCGAGACCAAGGCGACCACCTCTGCCCAATCCAGAGACGAAGAGGTTGCAGACGGGATCCGTGGTGAGAATGGCCGTATGCAACTTAGACATGGCGACATCGTGTATAATAAGCGGACGATTGCGCACCAAAGTCGGGATCTCCTCAACATCTAGTGATGAAGCAATGGTGTCATCGTCCTGTTCATCCAAGTATTCTTCGTAGAATCGACGAAGAAGTCGATCTGGGCGTCGCAGCAAGATGCGTTCTGGATACTGGCGATCATCCTCGTCGCCAACACCAAGAGACATGTTTCTGTTGCTTCCGAAGACGAAGAGCTCGTCGCCTTCAATAACATTACCGAGCACATTGCCATTTTTTGTCGCACTGCGAGATATTAGTAAACAGGTTGTTGACGTTGGGAAATCCTAGGTACACTTACAGATTGGCTCCATCATCAGCGCTCTCACCGGTGTCAGAGTCTGTATCTTCTTCATTCTGTTCAAGACCCCTCCTCAATGCTCGAGTGGCAATTGTCGAGTTATACAAGTCAAAAGGACTGTTGCCCTCATGGTCCTTGGTTTTGATAAGTTGACCGACCCTGCTAGCAGACGCGGCAGTTCCGGACTTGAGGTTGGAGCGCTCCTTTGCCAACAAAAGGCGGGCGATGGAAACATTTCCAGAATATAGAGATCGATGAAGGGCATTCCAGCCGCTTTCCGGGTCTTGTGCGTATATGTCTGTAGCGGGATGCTCAAGGAGCGCCTGAACAAAGCCTCTGGCCAGAGGGTCAGTGGATGAAGCAGCACGAAGCAAAATGGTCAAGCCAGCGTGATCACGGCTGTTGATTTCTGTCTTGCCCAGCGCAGTGGCATCCTTGGACTTGGTCGCGGGCGTCGTGCCTCTTCTCGATTTGCCACCCAGCTTGGGAGACGAGGCGACACCAAAGCTCCCGGGGCTAGGCCATCCGGCGCTCCCTATCACTGGACTCTTTGGTAACGTCTGCGCCGAGGATCCTGAAGGATCCAAGAGACGTCGAAACTTGTCGACATCGTTTTCCCAATAGTATTTCCACAGTAAGTGACTCATCGGCTGCTCGGATCGATTGGAACCAGCTCCGGGCGCTTGTAAAGACACCTCGCTGTGATTCTCGGGGGAATCACGGCCTGTTTAAAGGTGTTGTTTAAAGCGCTTTGAGAGCTAGAGCTCCTTGGCGGGGTGCGACAATGCGCGAGGCGGTTTGCGACGTGGTCGAAGAAGGCGGAAGTTGGCAGAGGTTGTTTCGTTTACGTGGTAGGACAGCAGCAAAAGCCGCGGCGTGATTCGCGTTTGTCAAACACCGTTTGTGATCAACAGCCAGAGATGGTGTTGGTGTTGCTTTGGAAAAGATGTGACGTGGGCGAGGCGTAATATAACGAAAATGCAGAAGAGTGTTGTTACTGACGAAGCGTGCTGGGATTCGCGACGTTACGTGCTTGGAGCTTGATGGTGGGATGGACATTGGTGGGGTTACCCATTTGCGCAGGCATGGCGTTGTGCGCGTTGTCGCAGTGCTGCGTCTCGCCGAGTTATAGTGCTTGCTTAGCGACCGAAAGCACTGCGAACAGGCTGCAGCCATGTGGGGTACAACACCAGTACATGTGGCTGCGGGGGCATCCCGTCTAGGGCAAGGTTACCACATGTCAATGAGCATAGCTGACTGGTGCTGTGGATGGGCCAATTACCTGCCGCTAACGGTGCTTGTGCTGGACTGGAGGGTAGATAGGGCTTGAGGGCTAAACGCTGGTGGCATCGCATCCAGGCTGCGTTTCCCGCAGCCACATGCCAACGGCTGGCGACGTCTATTTGCCAGAGTTCCGCGTCATGACGTTATGAGCGAAGCGCTGAGGGGGGCCTCGTGATGTTTACAGCGGGCTTTCCTGTGATGGAGTCCTTTCAAGCCGTGACGCGCTTGCGATAGTGGTGTAATAGAGGAATGACAACATCGGCAGGAAACGGAACAGTGGTTGTTATGTGAGGTCGTGATGCGGCGAAATGATGAGTAAATGACCTGCACTGAGAACTAGCATGCTCTGAAGAGACGTCTATAATAATGGGCAGACTGAAAAGAGGATATAGAACTTTGTACAAGTATTCAAGCACATCCTCCATCTGCGACTTATTACGAGTAGATAAAAGTAACACTGCTCTTGCGGGACCGTACCTTGCATGGTGGCGTCTGTGCAACCCTGACGCCCAGTGTGAAAAATACCTAGTAACCATAACCAGCGGCATGTCTTCCGTACCATTCCTTTGTACTCCGGGGCTCTCCGCGTATAAATCTAGCCTTCAAACAGCCCAGTCCATGGCCGGGTTGGCATGTTTCGCCGGCAGCAGCCGACTGGCAACGGGATACATGCTGCGCGTACAAAACAAGCTGCATAAGTCGATGTAGAGGAAGGTGATAGTTGACACCATTCATAAACTGAACCAGGCGCCGTTATTGCTCGGTCCCATAGAGCCCTTAGCCGCGTGGCTTCGTAATAGAGCAGTTTCACATAAAAGCCTCTACGAGTACACAAGTGACACAAGTGGCCGCCTGGTCAGCGATTACATCGTGCATCGCGTCCCGAGGAACCCGGTCCGGCGTCAAACGCGGGGAATTCGGTCTTCAGAGAGGCTTGTACGACCAAGAATATCCAGAACCCCATAAAACAGGTATCCTGGCAACTTGACGCAGGCGCATATTGTACCTCTATGGCCCGCAGTATCAGAGACTCGTGCTCCAACGACTTCGCCTACTACCGGCCACTGCGGCGGGACCTGGCGCGGAGCGTGCCCACTCCACGCTGACCGTCAGGTAGCCGGCTCCACGCCGAACAACGTCCGAAATTCCCTCTGGCCGCCTTTTTCCCGCCGCGACAACTCTCGTTTTCAACAATTCGCGAGTCTACATCACGGCCGCATCTCGCTGCGATAACTCTGGTTGTTTCGAAACTCGTTTCCTCCAGACCTCAATTAGCCCGGGATTGTCCGCGCCGCGCAGCAGCATTCGCCCACAATGGCCGACGAAAAGCCTCTTCCCTTCGTCTACCAGTTCGCCGCAGGTTCGCAAGCCCGAATCCTCAATACCAACGGGCCTCTCGTAGTTTATGATTGCTAACATTCTCTGTCAGGCGCCATTGCTGGTGTCTCGGAGGTATGCCGCCCTCGTATTTGCTTCCGCTGATCGTACAGAATGCTGATTGTGCTTCTGCAATATAGATTCTGGTGATGTGAGTTCTTGGCACGCGACCAACAACACGCCCCTCAGATTTACTGACTGACCTTCTCTTAGGTACCCATTGGACGTTGTCAAGACCCGAGTGTATGCCGGCCCTGATCGACAGCCCTATTGCAATCGCTCGACGCTGACCGAACCAATAGTCAATTGCAAACTAGCGCCAGCGCCGAGTCTTATAATGGCATGATGGACTGCTTCGGCAAAATTATCAAGAACGAAGGGTACAGTCATTTTCGCCAGAAGATGTACTAAATGCAAAGCTAATCCATGCTGCTAGATTCTCCCGCCTCTACCGCGGCATCTCCGCACCGATCCTAATGGAAGCCCCCAAGCGTGCCACCAAGTTCGCCGCCAACGACGAATGGGGCAAGGTTTACCGTAAGATGTTCGGCGTAAACCAGATGAACCAGTCGCTCTCCATTCTTACTGGTGCTACTGCCGGTGCCACTGAATCCTTCGTCGTCGTCCCCTTCGAGCTCGTCAAGATCCGCCTGCAAGACAAGGCTTCTGCTGGCAGATACAATGGCATGATCGACTGTGTCGCCAAGACCGTCAAGAATGAGGGTATCCTGACCATGTACCAGGGTCTTGAGAGCACCATGTGGCGTCATGTTCTTTGGAATGCCGGTTACTTTGGCTGCATCTTCCAGGTTCGCCAGATGCTACCCAAGGCCAACAATAAGAGCGGCAAGATGACCAACGACCTCATCTCTGGTGCCGTCGGTGGCACTGTCGGTACTATTCTTAACACCCCCATGGATGTCGTCAAGAGCCGAATTCAAAACACCCCCAAGATCCCCGGCCAGGTCCCCAAGTACAACTGGGCTTGGGCTGGTGTCGTGACGGTCTTCAGGGAAGAAGGCTTTTCCGCCCTTTACAAGGGATTTTTGCCCAAGGTGAGTTACTCAGCCGATGTCAAATATGCTTACCTTACTGATAAGTCAAGGTCCTGCGTCTCGGCCCCGGAGGTGGTATCCTCCTGGTAGTCTTCACCACTGTCATGGATACCTTCCGCACCTGGCATCACTAAGACTCCAAGAAACGTCAAAGCGATATTGAACTTCACAATCCAAACATAAACATACCGTGTGGCATACATAATGCAATGGTAAATGTAACGCTAATGTCCTATGTCAATTCGAAAAACAAACGGTGTTTCACAAGATGGTTTTGCAAATAGACTGATACCTGCGTCGGGAAATTGGCACCAAAGGAGTTTTGACAAACATACGTATTATCTGGGCGAGCACTGCAGTGTCATTAGTGTGAAGGAAAACGAGGAGACTTGGTGAGGGAAATAGACGTGTTTAGCGTTCAAAGCTCTGATCATAGATACGGGTCCATTCTAGACTAAAACAAATGAAAGAAGGCGAGAAAATAATTCAGTGGCGTCGAAAGTGCGAGATGGTTGCGCCCAGATGGTCCATGTGCAGATGGCGTTTGACTGTTCACGACGTTGGCGGCTGTTCCCAGCTGGCGCCCAGCCCGTGTCCACACCACTATTTAATCTCGCGGTGCTTCTCCCTCACTCCTCTTTACAACCTCCACCACAACACCTTTAATACACAACCCTGCGTGAATCAATTCACTTGTGCTTCTTTGCGTGCCATTGCCTTTTAAACGTCTTCTTCTCGTGAATAGCTGCGAGTTATTTTTCCCTCTTCATGTTTTTTGCATAAGCTCGCGCACTTAGCAAAGGCTTCCTCACTTACACCTTTATTTTTGTGCACTGTGACCTCTTTCAGTTGATGCAACCTGCTTACCGTTTCTTACAAACGCTTGCCATTACATTCTACTTCTCGTGAAATATTTGACGCTCTTTACAAGACTTACTGATACAATGGCAGACAACGGGGAAGCTGATGAACAGGAACCCATTGATGAAGAGGGCATGCTGATAATTCATGGAGATGCTGATAATGGCCCAATCGACGTTGATGCCATTCCAGCTCCTCCTCCTCCACCTCCCAGCAATCCTGTACCTCCACATGTTACTAATTTCCCAAATGCAGAGCTCCAAACACCTCAAGTAGGTGCCGGTCCCGTCGCTCCAGCAGGACCGCTGCAGCCAGACGATGATCCCGCAGAAACTGATCCGAATCCACACACGGCTGTATCCGATTCGGAGCCTGATCTCTCGGACTCTGAGTTTCCCCCAGGGCATTGTGCAGAACTCTGTCACCCAAGGTGGCTGCGTATCAAAAGCAGGTCGCATTGGAGAAAAGGACTGTGCCAAGGGTTGCGAGGACAAAGGGATGTTTACAGGCAAAAATGGCGAGACCGTGGGCGATTTATACGCTCCCAACAAGGGCGATTACGCGACCTTGAAGAGACAGTAGCACGTCTTCAGGGTCGCAGACGCCTCAAAACAGCACCGGTAAGTCTGTGGAAGTGTTTACGTGGTGGCTTGCTTACTCACAAACATGCAGACCTGGCAACAAGAATTGCGGCAAGGAAAAGGAATCGGACAGGTCTACAGGTTATGTTGTCGAGAAGAAAACAGTTCACATCACTTACACCCTGACTTGACTCTACGTGCTGCTTTCGAAAACGAGCGGACACCTGGAGCACGAGGCGACGTTGAAGAACCTGAAAATGACTTGGGCCTTGAAGACGAGAACAAAACGAGCCGCAGCGAGGTAAATGACCGGGCTGGGCCTAATGTCGCCGATTGCCGTCGCACCACAGTGTCTAGTCAAGAGCTGAGGCTTCCGGCAAACATGACTCTGCCCATAGAAGCTCAGATCCGAATAGTGCAACACCTTCTCACATTTGAAGGAGAGCCTGTACACACCATCTCTCGCTTAGATCCATACATAACTCCTCGGAGCGGGCCCAACAATATTAATTGGCAACCTCGTCTTCTTCACCGGTTCCACGTCGGTACTGCATCAGTAAGTCTTGTACATGCCATCGATCCCAATGACTTACTCGCGCCACTATTGGTGTGCTCTCAGTGGCACTTCTGGGGAAGCACGATATTCTATGGCGAGAATCGCTTCGTTTTCTCTTCGCTAGGCGAGTAGGGTCGCTTCGCCAAGGGAATCGGAGCTAAGTTGCAGCGCCTGCAGCACATTGAATTTTTCTGGACCGGCAATCAGGAGGTGACGTATCAACCTAATGAACACAACAAGTTCATTTCACGGCGTAGCCAGCCTTTGGCTTGGTTACCTGAAGCCCGCAGGCTACGAACAATTGGTGTGTACTTGCGGGAGAGTAATGAAGATCACATCCGACGCAAGCATGAGCCAAGGGGCCAGAAACGGTTCATGAAGAACCATACTCTAGGACAGCCAAACTTTCGCTTGTTTCGCAACCTTCGCACTCTTCAAGGCTTGGATCACTTGTATTGTCTACGTGGCATTGCTAGGGTCGAGTTTTGGGATTATGACATGTGGCAAACGAAGAAGCAGCGAAATGTCCCCATAAGAGATTGGACGTTTACCAAAGATGTCAATGGACAGGCACGCAAGCCAAAGGACATTGTTGCCAGGAGACTTTCTCAGATCCGAAACCTCGCACCAATGACTGGTCCTACTCCAAATGAAGCGACAATGCAAGCAATTGAGCGAATAGTACAGTCCCAGCCACAGATCACTGTTCAACGAGCTCCCTCTGGCCATGTTATCATGCCAACCGACTCACCATCTTCGCCACCTAGTTCAAACAGCGGCTCTTCCACACCCTCTGACGACTCTGATGACAGCCCACCACCAGTGCCGCCAGTCTCTACGCATGTTGGTAACTCAGTCAATACGCCAATGGTCGTTGATGACTCGGATGATGAAAGTAACAGTTCTGATGATGAGGGTAGCGATCATGAAGGTGATGGTTCAGATGACAATGGCAGTGACGGCGGAGACAGTGATGACGACGGAAATGGCAACAACAATGATGGAGACGGTGACGCTGCAATGCCAGATGTGCCCAGTGAACCTGATACTCCTCCCGCGCCACCAAACACAACACCCCGAAACACGCCACAAAGAAGCTCAAGATCCGCCTCTCTCTTCGTCAGAGCCACTACTACCTCTGCCACCGACCGAGGCACATCCAGGGAAGCAAAGCATGAAGACGAGCAACCCAATGCAGTCTGGAGATTCCCCATAGACCTCACAGGTGACGCAGACACGACGACGATAACGAACAATGGCACTAGCGGCCAACGAGAAAGCCCCCTCTTTATTGAAGACGATGATAATAGTGAGGTGAAGCCAGAACTCATAGACCTCACCAACGACGATGACGAGATGGACGTTGATGACACGGCTCGAACCGGGTATGAAAACGACATAAGTACTCCGGACAACAACAGAAGCAATGTCACGGGTGAAGAAGAATCGCTATTTGTCCCGGAGAGACCTCCAGTCGTCCACGAGTCTGACGATGAGAGACTAAAATGGGAAGACGACATCTACGACATTTAACGACTCATCCAAGTCTTGGTCCACCATACTCTTCACCATATTTTAAAGTTTTTGCTATGTTTTTCTCCTTTTTCTTCGTTACTACTTTTTTCTTTGCCTTTTCAATTTTGTGCCTGTGCCAATCCTTTTCTCAAAAGTGGTCTCCTTGCGTGGCACAAAGTTTGGACAGATTTTACGGTAATGGGTACGGGAAACATTGGATTTAGTTTGATGCGAGACGGACATGAAGCATGATGGTGGTGATGCTGATGATGATGATGAAGATGATGACTTTAACGAGGTATATGAGCAACACTGGAGCAATGATTTAGGGACACAATACAATGATAAATGAGGGAAAAGACCTAGAGACGAAAGGCGACAAATAAAGAGACTACGACTTGGAATTTAAGGGGGTTTCTTGGTGATTTAATTTGCTTTATTTAGCTACCTCATACGTTTGGGCATTCTCATTTTAATATCCATTTACAAATTTACAAACCACGAGTGACTTTTCGCAATGTCTGGAGATCAAAGTGGCGTACGTTCTGTAGGTATTCACCAGCCTCGTCGTGAACTGCCGCGGGCTTCGAAGCCGCGTTTGTCAGATCCGTGGTGTCCTCCTGTTCCAGTGCTTCCAGTGCCTTCTTCTAAGCTGCGGCGACCTTGTGCGTCCATCTCGGAGAGCGTAAACATCAGAGGTTCGTCACCAACCGACTCATCATCTCCACGGACAAGTCGACTACTCGAGCCGATATAGCTACCGCGAGACGACTGCGGAGGTGTCTGGCCTCTACCAGCACCCATTCCGGCATATCGACGCCTGGGGACCGGTGACGATGACTGAGCAATCAGGCCATCCGGTGGTGTTTCTTCTGTAGAGTTTCGCAGCCCTGCACCTGATGCGCTCGATGATTGAATTTCCGCAGCGGGTTGTAGGCTATTTGATTGACCCTCGCGCACTGTGGACTCTTCTCCTAGCTGCATTTGCCGGCCAAGAAGCGTGCTCATGGTCGGTGGTTCTCGATCATCTGCACCAAGACTTATGCTACGGTTTGCAAAAGCCAGGTCTGCCTCATCGTCATCAACTATCGCACGACTTTGCTGTGCGACAGAGCTGGATCTTCGTTGATAGCCTCCGATGCGCGGAGAAAGCGGGATATCGATAGCTGTGGTACCTTCTTGTGTGACAGTATTTTCCCGCCGAGGTTCGGGAATAGACGGCTCCCTCGGACGTCCACTACGGGAAGCTGTTCGTGTGCCCTCGTCGGAATTATCCACTATCGAGTTTTCGCTGAGGCGTGATGGGATGGCCGGTGTGTGTGGTGAAATTGGCTTTCCAGGAGATGATGATGGCGAAGCCGATGCTGGGGCAACCATGCCTGGAACACTCGTTAACTGCCGGCTGGATGAGCTTGATGACCTCTGTAACTGCATGGATGAAGTCATGGATTCGGTCAGGGCTTGGTTCGATTCCTTCATCAAATGGAATCTCGACAGCTGCGCGACTGTTTTGTTTGTGGATGCTTCTCCGCGTTTGGCCGTCTCGAAGCTTTTCAGTGTCCGCTTGCTGTCCAAAATTTTCAAGAATTCTGATATGTTGTCTTCCTCCGCAGGAAGTGAGCCTGAACTGGTAGCATCTGGTTCTGCCAAAAGGCCAGAACCTGGCTGCGCTACAGAAGATGCGAGACTCTGTCTACCGCTGCTGCTTTGTTCTTCATCTCCACCTTTGCCAATCCCACTTAATGATGGCCGACTCCGGCGATGTGTAAAGCTGCTACTATATCGGCTGGCAGATGACGGTCTAGGAGAGCCTACAGGAGTATCAGTAGGCTGAGGTCCACCTCGGAGTGATGCGGGCATACCCGCCGTCAGGGACGTTCTTTGTCTAGGTTGCATAGATTGAAGCGCGGATTGGCGGTTGAGGGAGCTTGCTGATGCGGGTGATTCAGGCTCAATTGTGCGTGGTACTGGGGATCCTGATAAAGAACCAGCCTTGAAGGGTTGAAACGAAATGGATGGCCGCCGTCCTGTGACGTCTACCGGCCGTGACGAGTAACGAGTGGACGGGTTTCGATTCCCAATAGGCATAGAGTGCGGTGCATCGATGTCCTGTTGTGCAGGCAGTGATGCTGGGGGAGAGCTTGTGTCTGATCCAGGGGGTTTGACAGCCCGTAAAGCTGATATGGGGCTAGTTCCTAACGGCCCATCACCATGGAAAGTTGAAAGGCTTCCGTATGTTTGTTGGACATCGCTGAGTCCTGGTCTCGTACGACGGCCTCGAAGAGATCCCACCTCTCCTGTAAGTGGTCCTGCAGAGTCTACACGTTGCGGAATGGAAGGCTTGAAGAAGTCTTCATCGACTCCCATGAATCTGGAGCTCAGCAGGGATTCAGAGTCATCTATTTTGAAGCTGCAGTCGTTTCTGTATGTAACAGACGTGCACAGACGACCGACTGGAACTTCGAGATCACCAAACATGTAGTCGGTAACTGGGTCATTCCTACCATCGATCGGGCTCTTGAGGAAATCAGGGGAGCTCCTCTGAGACTCTGACATGCGGATTCGACAACGTGGGGAAAGGGACGGATGGCAGCCCTTTGTCATACCCTGACTTGTAAATTTCCAGGCTGGTAGAAGCCGGGTTGTAATAAAAAGTGACCGGAAAAAGACAATGGCTTTTTTGTAGATGGTGGGAAGGATGGGTCCAAAGTCTTCAACAGGAATTACACCAGTGGGATTCAAGTCAATTCGCCATCGTTCCAATATGACTTCACTGTTCTTTCTCTGTGAGTTGGGTGATGCGCTGTCTGCGCTGAAGCGGGAGGCATGGAGCTGCTCCATCACATCCCATCGCTTGCCATCGTCGTCGACAAGTACAAGGCTTTGGCTTTCTTTGAGAGTAGAGGTATCAAGGTATACATCAATAATCATTGGCGGCGGCTGGTTTTCTAAACTGCCGCAGCTTTTCCACGTCTTGAGCTCTTCTCGGAAATCGTCGATCTCGTCGGTTTCGATTTGGTACTGTGCTCTAGTTAGCCAGAACTATTGATCGTTAGAATTATAAAGATACATACCCATTTATTTACTTTAGGAGCGCCGCTCGCATTTCGTACAGGTCTAGTTTTCATGCGTGAGTCTAATATTAGGGCAGCAGCCTTTGTGTAGAAGTTCTAAAAGGAAAGCCTCGTCAGTATTCCCAGGGCCACAGAGGAGCTCATTGCGAGGTATTATTTACCTGGACAATTTGATCTAATTTTTTAACGGATTCAGTAGGTAATCCCAGCGTTTGTTGACTTTCGCTTGTCGGTGAAGCCATGGGTTGAGATGCAGATGTGTTGGAGCCGGCACGCTCGCGAGGACTGCCCACGGGAGGATCGACCAAAGGAACGTTCCTCGACGAGGGTATTTGCGGCGATGGCGCCGGTGAGGACGCCTTCCTCTGTGGCATTCGCGCTTGTTGATGCATATTGTCCAGCCGGAAGCCTTAGCGGCCTAGTGATGGTGGCAGGGTCGGGGGCGGGTTTTGGCGGGTGGTCAAGCAGAAGCAAAGGCGTTGACTTCTGCTTCCATCATCGATTACGTGTAGAGAATAGTGGACGGTGTGTTCAATGCTTTGATGAGGAAGTCGAAGATAGATTTGTGCTGCAGTTGGCTGGCTCGAGTGGCGTCGTGACTCCGTCGCTGGTCGATTAGTAGAGTCCGTGTGCTTTTAGGATATACGACCAAGATAAAGCGTCGTGGGGGAAGCTTCTGGGCCTTATGGCGTCTGAAGATATACGGGACCGGTCGTCGTGAGCTATCAGAGTGGTATAACGAGGTCGCAGTTGATCAAACTGGTTGGCTGCGTTGATAGCTCGATGGGTCCGAGACCGGGTCACTTGCAACAGGATGCAAGGGACCTCGTGATGTTGCGCTGGGACGTAGCGTTCGTCATAGGCCGCTCATGGCAACAGCACCAATAGCAGCTAACGAGAGGTCAGGAGCGTGGCTTAAAATAGAGGAAAATCTGGGATTCGCGAGGGAAAATAGAATAAAGCCTGGGACCTGGCCAGCAGAATCACCCAAGCCTGGTTTGTGCAATAACCCAGCGGCTGATGCAAGAAGTGACTCTTAGTTGGGGACGGATAACGCAATGAGGGTAGGTAGGTAGGTACTAGCTCAGGCAACGGGGGGAGCTTGGGGTCGCAGCGGTGGATGCTTGTCTTTGTATTGAGTACCCGGTGGGGTTGCATGGGTACGAAGCAACGCGGGCAGAACAGCCGCCGGAGCCGCAGACGGCTCATGTCTTTATGTATACGTCGTAGTATCCAGTACCTACAACAGGCAGATACTAGGTAAGTACTTACCTTAGGTACTTTACCTAGCTCCGCCCCATTCTGCAGGTCGCCTTATCTGGGGTAAGTTTACTAGGCTTCCAGATCCAATCGGGACAAGAAAAAGGAACATGCACAGCGCAGTGGAAATCAGGGCACTATCGGTGACTTGACCCTTTGCTTTGATAGCGTTTTGTCTCCATCCAAGATATGTATGTTGGTAGTTAGCTATTCTTTGACTGTTCCCGCGCGCTTCACTTCAGCGGCGAGCAGGTGCCGAGGCACACGATCCACCATTGTCGCGCGCCTAAGTAGGTCACACAGAAACACAGCGATTCTTATCTGCCTGGTTCGATGTAGATTCAGTGGCGTGAGCAGGGTACCGGAGAAGATGTACCTGTCAGACAGATACGTAGCGCGATATGGAAATATATCAAAACCCAGACTCACAAATTCTGGTGTAACGGGATTGGAGCGTATTCTGCCGCTACCTTCGTGACTACCCGACACCCGTCACCTTGTGAAGGCACCTTGAGGGTCAGTGTTGCCTAATGGCCCAGTGAGTGTACGAATAGATAGTATAATTTTGATGAGATTCTAATAATAGCGCATTCATTGAATGTTATCTCGCAGGCTGTGGGAGCATAGCGACTAATGGTAGTTGCTTGGCTAAGAAATACACGGCGCATGAATCGTCATCCACGTCAGTGCTGTCGTCACGCTTGTTGCCCGGCAATCCAGTTGATGACGGCAAAACGAGACACGAGTTTACTCCTATAGAGATCCCTAAAGTAAGGAAACCTACGAAAAATTCTTGTTATTGAATTTACATGCGGTCTCCCGTTATTTTTATCTGAGGTGTTCGGATTACCAAAAGTACTAGTGAAGGTCTGCACAGCATACGGAGCCAAGAGGTACGGATGGGGTATAAAACAGTCATCCTTGGTAGAGGAACAACAGTGTACTGTGCCCCATTCACCTCCACCGGTCTGCATGCATTCCTCCTTGATAAAATATTGGCCTAGGACAAACATCGCCGTGTCCCGACAGTGTGCCACGCGGCCTTGTAGGGTCAAGTATACCAAAAGACATGTGCTGTGGCGAGTATTTGTAGTGGCGAGGCTCCAGTCTGGCTGCCAAAGTCCAGCAATCTGCCGCTCTGAAAGAACGCTAAATCGCGGCAAGGAGTGGCTGGTGTGCTGCGCCAAAGACAGTGCGGTGTGGTGCGAGCTTCCCTACCACTACCATCTTGCGCAGGGCAAACCCCACCCAGTGCGCAAGCCTCCGCGTATGATGACGAACCGGGCCCATGCATTGCCTTACTACGAGGCGGGATTCAACCAAGCTTGCCACAACTTCATACATCTTCGCGCATCCGGGAGCCACAACAGCATACAGCATTGCAGCGTGCTTCCTCACCGTGTACCAGTTCCGCGCTCAAAAAACCTCAATAATACACCTACCTTTAGCTGCACTACAGCTCCAGCACACGTCTAGCAGAGAACTGCCAGGAGAAGGAGGCTCACAAGCCATAGCATCCCAGCCATGTTCCGCGCCGCAGCTGCCGGCCCATATGACGATGCCGTCGGTATGTTGGATACGGTCCCAGATACGAAGCAACATCGTTAACAGCACTTCTAGCCAAGGCGACGGACGAGAATCTGACCTCCGAGGATTGGGGCGCCATCCTCGAAGTCTGCGACAAGGTCAGCGGCGACAACAGCGGCCCCAAGGAAGCTGTTCAGAGCATGATCAAACGCTTGGCGCATAGAAACGCCAACGTGCAACTGTATACGCTCGAGGTAAGCACTGCGCGTCTGTTTCGTTGTCGATGATTTTCTCTTGTCCTGCCGCTGACCACAACAGCTTGCTCACGCCCTATGCCAAAACTGCGGCAAACCTATGCACCGTGAAGTCTCGAGCCGGGCGTTTACCGATGCATTGTTGAAGCTAGCCAACGACCGAAATACACACCAACAAGTCAAGGCCAAGATCCTCGAAAAGATGCAGGACTGGAGCGACATGTTCAGCAAGGACTCTGAGCTCGGTATTATGTACGACGCTTACTACCGCCTCAAACAGAGCAACCCGACATTGCAGGCGCCCAGCGCACCTCAGAAACAGGGCCTCACGGCCTCAGACAAACAAAAGGAAGAAGAAGAGCTTCAGATGGCTCTCAAGTTGAGTTTGCAAGACGAGGAACGCAAGAAGACGACGGCAACGAGTGGCTCCTCACAGGCAGGCCCAAGCGGCCAGCAAGTCAGCTCTCCAGCGCCGGCAGTACCAGCCGGAACCACTGCAGCGACAGTCAGCCGAGTCCGTGCCCTGTTTGATTTTGTCCCATCTGAACCAGGCGAGCTCGAGTTCAAGAAGGGTGATGTCATTGCCGTGTTGGAGAGTGTTTACAAAGATTGGTGGCGAGGCTCTCTGAAAGGCAACACTGGCATTTTCCCTCTCAACTACGTCGAGAAGCTGACGGACCCTACCCCGGATGAACTACAGCGGGAGGCTCAGATGGAGGCGGAAGTCTTTGCAGAGATCAAGAATGTTGAGAAGCTGTTGACGCTATTGAGTGCTTCCAACACTACCCCGCGGGAAGAGGATAACGAAGAGATTTCGGTAAGTTCAACGCAAGCTAACTGCTGCTAGAGATGCTTACAATCCGTCCAGAAACTGTACCATCAGACTTTGGCTATTCGTCCGAAACTGATCAAACTTATTGAAAAATATTCGCAAAAGAAGGGTATGCTTCGCCGCTCATGGCTACGACCAAGGAACACCTGCTGACATACTCCACCAGACGACTTTACCCAACTCAACGAAAAGTTCATCAAAGCACGCCGGGACTACGAGGCTCTTCTAGAGTCATCAATGTCACATCCTCCTCAGCATAACTACCAACAGTACGCCATGCGACCTGCACCGCCTGGACAAGGCTATCCTCAGTCTGGATATGCGAACCAAGCGCCTCGCCCGCAGGATCCTAATCAGTTCTACAACCACGGCGCTCAAGGCGGTACGTCAGACTCCCCACACCCTTTGAACCCCAAAGGAGCTAACATATTCATTTCAGAGCATCCATATCAGGCCTCGTCGCCACCACCAAACTTCCAGCCTCCAAACCATGCAGCTGGAGCGCCATTCTACATAGGCGGCGCCGAGGTGCCCTCGCAAGGCGGCAGCCAACCTTCACAAGCGCAACAGCAGCAATACCCTCCTCGCGACCCTACACCACGCATCCCATCGTCGACCAAACCTGTCGCACCAAACAGTACATCACCGCCTCCTGCCCAAAACTTTGCCCCCTATAATCCCCAAACTCAACAACAAAACATGTATCCGCAGCAGCAGCAGCAGCGACCACAAAGCACTTATGGCGCACAAGAGTTGGCCACATCCGTGTATGACTCGCCTATTACACCACACAATCCCAACAGCTTTTACCCAGCCCCCGGCGGTCCTCCAGACGATGGAAACGCCATACAGAGCCCAAGTGCAGGTGGACCATCGGCACCGTACAACGCCGCGCCCTCGCAGCCTTCGCAGCCACAGTACCATAGCTACGCACCTCCAGACCAGGCTCCTCCGCCTGTTCCCCAGGGACAGCCGCCTCAGCCGCCGTCGCAGCCGCAGTATAAGCCGTACGTCCCGCCTGGAGCATCTAACGAACCTAGCGCACCGAGTGACTACTACCGACAAGGCTACTAGTTTGAGAAGAGCTGGATTTTGATAGTGAAGCTTTTGTAGCTATTAAGCATCCTGAAATGTCAGGTCATGGAGGAAATAGAGGACGTGAGTGGGAGGAAGGGTTGGGGTAGTACCATAGTGTGACACGGTAGTTAGCGAACCTGGTTTTTCGGTGAAATAATCAAGTGTATTTGTCTGACTCTACATTAATCATTCATTGAGTGCATCATCTCGTCTAATTCATACGCATCAAAATTCCAATAATATCCATTAAAATATACTCTGATTCGTCGTCTCGAAAGGAAAGGAAGCAGAAGCACAAGAGGTATCGTCAACTAAAACCATTCCGAAAACCACATTAAGACACGGGAAATAACCGCTATTCCTCACTAACCGAATCACCAGCGCCTTCCAAAGAAGGCATTCTCTTGTCTCTTAGTCGGCGCCTTCTTCATCCCATACCGCATGGCAGAATAGGCCCTCTCGCGCTCCTGCTCTGCTGCATCTCCGTCGATACCAGTACCGTTAAAGTGCGAGCCGGGCTTAAACAGGTCAATGAGTTCGTTGAGGCCAAGCTTGAGCGCGCCCTTCTTGGAGCCAGTGTCGATGGCCTGCTCCGCTAGTTGGCGCTTCTTGTCCTGGAGGTCGATGATGCGCTCTTCCACGGTGTGCGCGACTGTGAGCTTGTAGACAATAACGTCGACGGTTTGGTTGAGACGGTGGACGCGGTCGATGGCTTGTTCTTCGACAAACTTGACGGACGATTAGCATGCGTGTAAATGAGATGTGTCTGGGCTGTAAACTTACGGGATTCCAAAAAGGCTCAACAATGATGACACGTGTTGCTGCAGTCAAATTGAGACCCAGACTGCCGCACTTCAAGCTGCATAGCAGAACACGAACACCCTTATCCTCGCGTAGTCGACGCAGACTCTCCTCGCGCTCTTCATTGCGCATACTGCCGTCGTAACGGGTAAACTTGAACCCCTCTTTTCGCATGAATGGCTCAATAAGATCCAGCATTGAAGTGAACTGGGAAAAGACGATAAACTTGTGATCTGCGACTTCCGCGTGAAGAATGCGAGTAAGTTCTCGAATCTTGGCCGAAGCCATTATCTGCGTAGATCCAGGCTGTGGGCGCTGTTCGTCATCGGAAGAGTACAGCTCTGACTCGTCAATTCCCGAATCAGAGGTTGAGTCGTCCGAGTCGCTTCCGCTTGCTTCGTTGTCTTCTGTTGCTGAGGCTTGTGATGGAAGCTCTGGCTTGTCATCGAGTGTTTGTGACGCCAGTCGCTTAGACAAAGCATCCAAAGAGAGCAAAGAGTCATCTTCGTCTCCTGCTCCGTTTCTGCCAGACTCTTTCTTGGCAGCTTCGTCGTCGACGACAAAGCTATTCAAATTGCTTTGGTCTTCACTGTCTTCCGATACTACAGAATCATCCGACCCCAACCATTCGGTGGGACCAGCAGCGTTCTCATCCTCTTCGCCTCCTGCCTTACCCAGCTTCAATGAACCTCTCTCTTCTTCACCGACGAGCCAGCTGCCCTCATCGTCTTCGTCATCGCTGTCTATGATGGCATTGCGGTTCCTGGGCTGTCGTGCAGGTTTGGCTGGCTGTGATGGTGCTTCCTTAGTCTTCTCCGACTTGGTCTTGCCATGTTTTTTCGATTTCTTGACTTTCTTCGATTTCTTTCCAGTCTTCTCAAACTCTTTGAAGTGTACCATGTCCTCCAAGCAATCAGAACATGTATCCTGCTTCTTCTCGACATCGTTCTTTGGAAGTTCCAACGCGCAGACGGAGCATTTCTTGGACGCTATCCCCATATCGGAAAAGAGATCCGCCATTGCGTCAATGTCGTTATCCTGAGATTTTTGGCTTTGAGTATTGTCGGTGGTCATCGCATCACGATCCTTTTCAATTTTGCCTTCCACTAGCTTTGGGTGATTGCATGCCTGTCTCAAACGCAATAGGAGGGTAAAAGCATTGAGATAGCTCATCTTTTCTTGCATCATTGCCTTCATACTTTTATCTGTGCGATCTTCCAGACGGTCGTAAAAATTTCTCTCCGCAGCTGATAACTCAGCAGCAACAGTAACAACCTTGCGCTCTGTGTGCTTGAAGCCGGGACCTGCCGACTCTGAATCGCCTTCTTCAGTCGGTTTTCCACCAGGATTGAGAGCTCCTTCCTGCTTGAGGATATCTTTCGTACGACGCTTCATGAAGCACAACAAAATACTGTGAAGTCTGCGAATGGCAATGTGACCTTTGCCATTCTTGAGGGGTTGGTCGATGTGATCTCGCCATTGTCGAAGGTCGTCATATGGTTTAATGCGCAGAAATTTGACTAATGATTGGAGCTCGTCAAGATTGTTCTGCATGGGGGTACCAGACAAACACCACCGGTACTCGGAACGAAGAGCGTAGCACGCCTTTGTGGTCTTTGCGTTTCGGTTTTTGATCGTGTGAGCCTCGTCTAAAACAATGCGCCACCAGTGTAAGCCAAAACAGCCATTCTTGGGCCCATCTGGTGCCTCAGAAGAGTTGCCATGGTCTGAAACGAGAATTTGGTACGTCGTAATTACGACGTCGTATTTCTTGAGGTCCTCAAATTTCTTTGTTCTTTGCGGACCATGATGGACAAGAACCTTGAGTCCGCGTGACTTTTCCACCTTGTCCTTGATTTCATGCTCCCATTGTCGAATGAGAGCCAGCGGTGCAATGACTAACGTCGCCTTCTCAATCTTGTCATAAGCATTCTTCCAGCCGTCGGCATCTTTGGTAGGCTGTTGATTTGTGAGAATAAGAGATAGAGTCTGTAGCGTCTTTCCAAGGCCCATGTCATCAGCCAACAGACCACCCTTGGGGACAATACCCTTCTTCACCGGGCCAAGCTCACGCCCACGCATCCATTCGACTCCTTCAACCTGATGCGGGAGCAGCTTCACCTTGAGTCCTTCTACCGATCCGTCTTTATTCATTCGTTTTTTCGGAGTTCGTTTAGGTCTCGACTCGTGTGTTGGTTTATCAGACCTGGAGTCATTGACCTTTGGAGAGTCTGCTGCAGGCGCTTGTTGCGGCTCTATCGCTTTCTCATCCTCTTCTTCCTCCTCGTCCTCATCCATTCCGCCCTCTAGTAGGTCCTTCAAATCCGCATTCGCCTTGTTGGGGTCCGTATAAAACACCTCCTGGCCAAACTTGGCAGGTGGCTCATGGGTTTTGCTCGCCTTGTTGGAATCAAACACCGGCATAGGAGGCGGCTTGCGGTCTCTATATGTAGGCGGCTTGGGCGCATTAATCTTTGTGTTGCTAATGTGATGCTCGGGACGAGATTTCTGATGAATAAAGACGTCGGCCTTCTGCTTACGAGACGACATCATCTTCGTCGGGTGCCCAAACTGCGGCTGGTTGGTAGCCGAATGAAAGGCGTCGGCAGTCGTATCGCGTACATTGCTCTTGAGCGAAGCCCATCCACCAACAATGGCGCTGATATCGTCGTCATCGTCTGCCGCAGATTTCGAGCCTTGGGCCCCAAGCCGGCTCGCCAGAGAAGGCCCCTTTGGAGGCGCCCGCTCGTTGACCATGTTGCTGCTGATTTCGCCGAGGGCAGCGGCCGCTTTGTTTGTATGTTTTCGAGACGACTGGGAAAAGTCTGGAAGCTCGGAAGAGGCAATGTTGTTTGCCGGTTTAAATGCAAAATCTGCTCCGGGCTTATGACGCTCGTTTTGACTCATGAATGTGCTTTGCGCTGACTATTGAACGATGTATTCACATCAGGCTGGTAACGTTTGAACATTTTCTTTCGATGTTGAGGCTGGCCCATGACATAATTGCCCCGGCAACTGGAACGTGGGGCGACTGTGCCGCCAATGTGGGAGGTGTCACTCTTAGGTAGGTGGTGTGGGGGACCGTTGATTGTTCTGGTGGGACTTGGGTGGCGTGAAAGCCGGTGACAAAGAGACCGGTATGCACTTTTAAGGCTGCGTCTGATGTTTCATCCAAGGTAATTACGATAGAAGTGACACTTACTGTAGGCAGCAGTTAACATAAGTTCGGAATCAAATAGACAGCCTGCGTCTAGAAGACGAGTACAAGCTCGTGACAGTTCCTGACCTTTCATCCGAATCCGAGTTAATAAGGCTAGCATTAGATAGGTGTCTCACAGCTTTATTCAGTCCCCAACGGTACCACTGCGTCCTTCGCTTACTCACACCAAAGGAAGCCACCTAATGCTGCGTCGCCGTTTAAATCTCGATTCTCTTGAACGAGCTCGTAAGCGCTCTAGCCGGCTAAATTTTGCCTATAGCTGTATACATACTTCGTGGATATGTGTCTTGGAGTTCTATATAGCCCTTTTACTCACGGTCACACTCGCAGAAGTCACCTACTAGAGGCCTGCCGTTTAACCGCTTACACGTGGACCCTCTTGAACGAGCCTCGTAAGCACTTACAGGTATACATACCTGCCTGCTGAGGGCTCTCTCATGTCATGCGACTCAATAGAACAAAATTACTTCTCGTCTACGAACTACAACTTCTACACTACCACCAGAATGGCTATTCTCAAACCACAGTCTGAATTTGGCCATGCGCCTCCACCGCAAACCAATTACAGCTTCATCACCAATGCACCCGGATGGGATCTTCTGCGTCGTGTTCGAGATGGCGACATGGAGCCACTGTCCCGTATTGTGCACATTTACCCTCGCCTTGGGCCTACATTCGCAATTCAAGAGGTACGTAGCTCAGTACAACCCCCTGTCGACAGCGTCGTGATAAGGGTTCGCTTGTTTACACAGTCTTGTAGCTCATGAAAGCAGTCAATCAGAAGCTCGCCATCGAGGACAAGATGTGCTTCCTGTACCTTAACCCCATCATGTGGACTTACACTGCCTCGCACACCCAGAACAAGTTCCGCAAGGAATTTGCCATCTCATCCGAAAAGCTCACCTTCAAGGTCGTTGACATCAACCCAGACGGTCATCGGCACCGCCTCTATGCCGTATTATTTGCACCACAGGATATGATGGCACTAAAACTTAGCTGGGGCACGCCTGGTCTTGGGCTCTCCATCCGAGAGGCGGAATTTCTGCTTTCGCAGGCTGACACCATGACTGAAGTTCCGTTTGACAATGCCTCGGAGCCGCCTACACCAACGTTTACGCCCGAGGTAGTAGAGCATCAGCTCCTTCGGCAGCGCATTGTTGATTTGATTCAGCACGGCGCAATCGACCCCCCAAAGATACAGTGCCAAGGAAAAGACGTCTTCTTATATCCGTCTGGCATGGCAGCCATATTCTACTCTAAAAACATTTTGCAAGACTACCGGCCAGATGGCGTCAACGTTATACTCGGCGTAGTGTTTTACAGTACTGATGAACTATTACAAGAGGAAAGTCGGAACGGCTACAAGCATTTTGGAAGAGTTGACAAGAAGGCACTTGATGAGTTTGAAGCGTGGCTGGAGAGCAATACGGCTTCGTATGCCATCATTGAGACTCCTGGTAATCCAACACTCGAGTTTCCGGACTTGAAACGTGTCAAACAACTTGTAAGCCGTAACGCAGAAACACCCGTGACCGCATTTTTCTAACACGAAACTAGGCCGAAAAACACGGGTTTGTTCTAGTTGTAGACGATACGGTTGGCAGCTTTGGAAATATCGACGTATTCGCATACTCCGACTTGCTGCTGACCTCCATCACAAAGAGCTTCAGCGGTAGAGCCGACGTCATGGGCGGCTCAATTGTTCTCAATCCTGTTTCACCTCACTACACCGGACTTTTCTGTCACTTTACCAAACATCACCACAATGAGCTCTTTGCAAGAGACGCAGGAGTCCTTTTGTCAAACTCACAGGACTACTTTGAGCGCACAGCAAAGCTAAACGCCAATGCCCAAGCCATGGCCGAGTTCTTGCACAAAAGCATCACGACCCTCCCGGACTCACCGGTAACTAGTGTACAATATCCGAGTCTGCTCTTAAGCAAGAAGTACTACGACGCTTTTAAGAAGAACAGTACACCGGAGCTACCAGATCCTGGATATGGCTGTCTTATGACTGTCGAATTTGAGAGTACCGACATGGCCAGGGCGTTCTATGACAACTGCGGTTTTTACTCGTCGCCTCACCTGGGCGGACATGTCACCATAATGCTGGGATACAACATGTTTACCTTTGCTCAGGATCCCCAACAAGCAGAGAAATATCGCCATTATGGCGTCAAAGAGGAAAGTGTACGCGTGTCGGCAGGTCTTGAAGACTCGCAAGACCTGTTGGATACGCTTCAACATGCGCTCGACGAGGCCATCAAGGTGAAGAAGGGCCATGCAACAGCTACCAGTTGAAGTGCATCCCGGAGAAGAACAGATTGAGCATTAAGCTAGAGACAATCCAGGCCATAGGTTAATTTGACAAGGCTATTCGCGTCAAAAACGGGCCAGTCCTCGCCACAAACAGATTGACCGAATACATCATTTTCCGTAGATCTGACACTAGCTGACAACCCAATATGCAGTCATTACTCGTACTTGTATTCTAAAATTCCGTCTCTCTTTTTGTTCAAAAGTCGTCGGCATCGAGGCTGTAATCTAACCGTAGACCAGCTTGAAGACGTCGTTGAAGACAAAGTATTGGCCGCTGGCGGGGTCACGGCCCAGCTGGAAAGCCTGAGTGTAGTTCATGGGGCGCTGCTCCTCGTCGACCTGTGATGAATCAATGTTAGCAGTCTGTCAAAGCTTACGACGGGTTGCAGCTGTTGGATGAAGCGTGGTCTTACCAAAAGCTGGCCGGTGACGAGGATAATGACAGAGCCCTCAGCCATGCCGGGCTGAGCATCGAGGGTGGAGACCTGGTGCTTGACCTTCTCAAAGGGGAGAGACTATAAGAACGTCGATGGTTAGTTTATCCAAGTTGTTGACCACGGGTCGCCGGCTGGTAGGACTTGACGTACGGTGAGCTTCTCGACAATGGCATTGACACCGAGTACAGAGGCCGACTCGAAGGTGAGCATAGACTGGTCACGCTACAAAAGGATTCAGTCAGTAAATCACATACTCTCCACCCTTCTTTCAAGGGTTTTGCATTAAGCATGGCCTGCGCTCGCGACTTACGTAGAGGGCAGACAGAGTCTTGCGGTCAGTGTCAAACTGGTTGTAGTAGAATTCAATGAATTGCTCTGTGTAGCGAGAGGCCCCAAGTCAGATATCAAAGCTCAAGATTCGGCAGGATTATAGCCATCGCAGGCTTTCGGAAAGAGTAACATACTGGCGACTTCCTCAAAGTCTGTTGTGCGAAGCTTGAATTAGCTCTTGTCCTGAAATTGTCGCGAACGTGAAAAGGGCGACGGTGGAGAGCCTACGCTGAAGCTAGGCAGGTCTTGTACGTACTGGTAGCCATTTTGGCGGTATTGATGAGTGTATCTGCACAAATAGAAGCTTCAGGGAAAAGAGACGGGTCGACCCAGGGTATTATAGGAGCTTGTTTGTTGGGTTTGTCGCAAAGGCGGTGCCCAAAAGATGAACGGGATGTGTGAATGGTGGGGGTTCCGAGGAGAGGGGCACAGTGCAGAATGAGCTTGCTGGCGCAGGGGCGCGCTGATGTACAGTGAAGCGGACGAGGGACACGGCGGCCAAATGCTGGGCAGCCAGGGTGAAATTTGACCACCAGCACACAACCCCACCATGCATGCACTGTACAGTCAAGGTGCGCGAGTGCGGCTCGACCCGCTGGGCGTCAGCATAAAATTGGTTGGACAGGGAACAGTGCACCGCAGAAGACAAAAGGGACGTAGGCTCTTATAATGCAGGTAGGTATGGCAGTACTAGTACTAGTACTAGATTCATTTAGGAGAGACTTCCTTACTGATAAATGGGATATTCGCTAGAGCAAGAAAAAGATCAATAGGATTTAATAGCTAGAATATTATTACTGACAGTGAAGCTCTTTGAAGCACCCGTCAAAGAATCGAACACTGTTGATGCTCAGCTACTCTTAGCAAGGGCCTATGCAAGTAGCGGGGTTGGTCTGCAACTCTCCAAACATGATAGCCCAACCAAGAATATGGTGCATTCAAGCTGTTAGGTGAGTCGGCATAAAAGACCTCAATATGAATATGTAAATGAATACGTAATCAAAAGACACAACTGGCTGGTTTGCCATGTCTTCCATGCCCGGGCCTGGACCTGTTGCTGGGCACGGCATTGCACCCATTCTGATATGCATCTGTCGGGAGTGGCCGCACTAAGTGGTCCTTTGTCGGAAATTTCCTCTTCGCTTTCCAGCTTCTCTTCCTCTTCTTACACATGCAGTCTGTACAAACAGTAGCCGGCGGCCATTGAGCATGCTGCAACTCCTCAGTAACAGCTAATTCCAGCTGAAGCATCTTTCAATCATGTATTGAATCTCAAGCGAATGATGCAAATTCGCCTCGCAGAGCAAAACAGCCAATCTGGTAGGTCCTAGACATCATTTCTTCTTTTCTCTTCCTCCAGGTCTATTTATATGCCTCCTCCGTATGATGACACAATCTTCCTTAAGAACGGCCAACTGAATCTCCATGTTGATCACTTAATTATCAAGCTCAACAGTCTGACTACAAACTTATTGCTTCACCCTTCTCACATTTTCAACCGATTCCCTAAAACATTGACTAACGAGAGAAAAGTCGTACAGATATTTCAAACTTCACCCGACCGACTGCGCATACACTCGTAATCACTCAACCTTCTTCCAGATGACTGTACCATCACCAGGCTCGTCGGCACTAGTCGACATTTTCGTCTCCCAGGCGCTAGGCTTCCCGTCCACGCCGCCTACGACCTTGGCTGCGAAATACTGCATCATGATTTCGCTCTTCTCTCCAATGTTGTACTTTGCCATCCAGTAGTCCCCGGAAATATGCTCCAGGACTACTTTATGTCTAAACGTCATGTATGCGCGGTCTGCAATGAGCACCTTTTCGTCCTCGTCCTCTGCGCTGTTGCCGACTCTCAGTGTCATTTTACCGTAGCCTGCATCCTCGTAGAGTCCCGTAAGCTGGTCAATCTCAAATGGCGAGGTTAAACGTTTCTCTGGCAAGTCGGGGAAGAGCTTCTCGATAGCTTGCTCTCGAGTTATGTGTGACTTTTTCACAGCTTGTCTTCGTCTTCACCTTTCGTGTTAGTTGACAGCATAACCAACAGTAATCACAATCGTTGAAAGTATACATACTCGCTATCCAAATCATAACGGTGCTCAGCAGGAATGCCGAGCTTTTCCTCCATAAGTCGATAAATAAGAATCTCTTGCACGTGGTTGGACGTTGTGGCCGTGTTCCCAAACGAGACCACGCCAAACTTGTCATCGGGAAGCCAGTACACCTCGGCACCATAGGCATGCATACCTCCCGAGTGGTGATATAAAACACGGCCATGGAAAGTCGTACGCATCCAGCCAGCGCCGTACAACGTCACATCAACACCGCCACCGGGCGTATCGCTCATAATCGACCTAGGCGTCATGATGTCCTTGCGAACCTCTTCTGACAGAGGCCCACCGCCGTTGATCAGACATCTCACCCACTTTGCGTAGTCCTTGACATTGGAAATCACGGCTCCGGCACCCGTCACGGCAGTAACATTCATGTACTCAATTCTTTCAAACTTTTCCGCTGTCGAGTTCCATGCATAGCCGTTTGCAAAATGTTCCGGGGCATCCAATGCATCGCTCAGCTCAAAATACGTCGCCTTCATGCCCAGCGGTCCCCAGATCCTCTCACGCAGCAAATCTCCCAGCCAGCGGCCCGTAACGGTCTCAATGACGTGACTAAGAGCCACAAACATGAAGTTGCAGTAGACGAACTTGGTGCGCGGCTCGCTCGTCATTCGCAGATTCCGCATGTTGCGCACCCAATCGCGTGGCACCGCGGGCCTGCCGTCGACATAGTCTGGCGCCGCGAGGTCATGGGTGCCCATGCCGGTGCGATGGCTCGCTGCATCGTCCAAGGTGACGTGCGCGGTGGCATAGTCATCAGCTAGGACAAAGTCGTCGCGGATAATGCTGGAGATGGGCGTAGACCAGCCCTGGGATAACTCGGTGTAGTTCTTGGAGGCAATCAGTTGAGAGAGAATGGCGGCTGCTTGTGCTTTTGACGTGGATGCTCCGTACCACAGCGTATCGGATGTAGCCAGGGTATCAGGTAAGGTAGCAATTCCGTAGCCCTGGTCTTGCGAGTAAGTAATATGCCTCTCAACGTAATTGAAGCCGGGCGAACAGAGCTAACTTACCTCGGTGTATATTTCCTCGCCATTTACAACACCAATGGCAATACCTGGCACATGATACACGTCAAGCATCTCATGAGCGTAACGTCCAAAATCCTTTGTCAGTGGATTCCCGGGGCTATCCGAATGGCCGCTGTTTAAAGACTTTTGGCTCGCGTGGACCGGAATACCGGCAGCCAATACAATGACGGCGGCCCGGGTGCAAGATGTCAGTGAAGGCATATTTTCCTTATAATATCAAGACCTCTTGAAGCATATGGTACTCTGACTCGAGCAAGCGCGTCCAGGCGAGTGCAGGTCGTAAATTCAGGACAGTCGGATGCGAATTGTAGGCTGTTTCGCGGCTAAGTGCGGCACGATGAAGCCTAGCCCAAATAGTACTTAGTAGATAGTAATAGTTAGGGTCTCGTACCCGCTGGGAACCTGGACGACCTCAACAAAAGTTCCGCGCCCAAGAGGCCGGCAATGACAGCAATTTTCGCATAAACAGTAGCCAATAAGCAAAAAAGACGGCCAAACATTGAGCGATGGTTCAATTACAAGTTTACCAACCGACTCCAGCTGTGGCGGGGTTCTGGCTTACAACAACCTGGACGAGGTGGGAATCATCGTGTCCCTGCACACAGACGGCATACCTCGTTATTATAGCGGCCACATCCAGCTAAGCAAAAAATTCTGTATTTACACTATCCATGAGAGGGGGCGTAATTGCCTTACTGGTCATAATCGTCTGCTGCTATGCCTTCCTTTTCTGGGCCACTCCTTTACCTACTCCTATGCAGCCCGGTATCAAACGTCGGGCAGTCTGACAAGACTTTGAATTCTTCCAAATCCTGTGAACAAGTGTCAAATTATTTTGACAATGCACTGTGGCTCACTTCTCAACCAAAGACTTTCCATGTTGCAACGTATCGCAGTCGTCGCCTCGCTTCGCATATGCAAATAAGTCGTTCCCTTATATAAAACAGTCAATCGTTTCAAAGTTCGTAACATGGCCGTTGCGCTACAACTCTTCCTCTTCCTCTATTTTCGGATCTTTTTCCGTTGGGTTAGAGTTTGGAGTTGTTGATGA
Source organism: Lecanicillium sp. LEC01 (assembly GCA_002242745.2). Taxonomy (NCBI): domain Eukaryota; kingdom Fungi; phylum Ascomycota; class Sordariomycetes; order Hypocreales; family Cordycipitaceae; genus Lecanicillium; species Lecanicillium sp. LEC01. Next base: position 3,564 of record NIWZ02000015.1, on the reverse strand, counting down.
GCTTCCGGTCACGGCAGACCCCAAAGCTGCGCTAAGACTTTGCGTGGCAGAGTACTTGTCTCCTGCGCTTCCTTGATCTACACTGGGCCTGGCTTTTTTCAGTGGACTACCAACAATAGCGTCGGATGTCACCTTATCAGCCGCATGGGAGCCTCCTCCTGGTGTCGGGATCGGCTGCGATGTTGCTGCCCCAAACTCGCCTGGTGTGTCGCTGTTAGAGCCCAGTTGCGAAGTCTCTGGTGTTGAAGAATCTGGGTCGGCTGAATGGGCCCTCTTGAGCTGTTGTTCGGGAACCGTTAGCATATTGGGCGCCCATGATAGTCAATCGGCATGAAAACTTACTCGAATGCGGTTTACACCTTCTGCCAACTCCCCCTGAGACTTGAGTTCATCCGGTGCCAACTGCTTTTCCTCATCTTTGTCATCCATTTCATTCATTTTACCCATGTCATCGCTGTCATCTTCATCATCATCGTCGCTGTCATCCGCAATGTTGCCGTTGCTCTTCTTCCGTGCCTTTCGTCGTCTAGTCGTGTCGGAAGCTTGGTCACGGAAGGTTGAGAAGCCAACAGTGCCACCTGCCTTGAGCGGCCCGAGGGTTGAGAAGTCAAGCTGTCCAGAGCGTCGTTTCGCTGATCCTGGTGGCGCGTGAGAGCTTTTCGAGTTTTGCATTACACCAATCTTCTGTAGTTGTTCTGTTCAGAGCTTTGTTAGTCGATGACTAGCCACGCGCCATTAGGTATGGCTAGTTGTAACGGTTCAACCTACTATCGCCACGGTAAAAGAAGGTAAACACCGCGTACGGCTTGTCCGGGCCGTCAATGCCGGTCACAGTCTGGGTACTAATAGTTTTGGGGTCGAGCGTTTTCGGCTTGGCAAAGCTGGTAGTGTGCTCAACGTCGGCGTCAATATTGCCGTTGTCATTCGAGGTAGTGTTGTCTTCGTCACTATCGTGGGCATCAAACTGGGGGGAATATTCGCCCTTTTTTATTTCGCCGGACGCTAGCACGCGGAACATGGCGACTTTGATCTGGCCTGTCGCCTCGGGCGGCTCATCATCGTCCGACGACAACGAATCTGAGTCGTCAAAGACGGCCTCTATAGGTGATCCATCGTCAGCGCCATAGCGCAGTGTATTGCGTCGCGTGCTTTCCTCTCCTTCAGCAAGCGTGTTCCCGTCAGTCGCGACGTTCTGCTTCTGGCGACGTCTCTGGAACTTTTGTCGCCGCTTTTCCAGTTTCTCGGCGGCATCGTGACCGGTAAGATCGAGACCGTTGAGCCACCGCTCCAGGCCAACTTCGCGGAAAAGGAACTCTCGTTCAGCCAACCCGCCGCCTTCAGAGTCTGGAACTTGGACCCATCGGCTGTTGACCCAGGTCTCTTCGCCAGGCCGTAGGAGCGTAGCGACCTCTTCCTTGGCCCTGCCGTCAAAGTAAATGTATGCAGCAATCGTCTCGTTTTCCGAGTTTGTCATGGGGATGTACGGGTTGACCATGCCAGAGAATTTGCCGCGTTCGCCAAGTGAGCCTGGGTGCAGGCCGCCCACAAACTGCGGCTTCGGGTACGGGTTCGCATCGGTCGGCTTGGGGGCTGAATAAGGGATGGGCAGGCCAGGAGTGAGGAGAGTAATAGAGATGGCAAACTTTGCAGGCTCAGGCTTGGTAGAGTCGTCGCTCAAGCCCGGCTGCGGGACAGGAATATAGGTGCTGATGCGTGACAGCCGGGACTGCTTCTGTATGCCGTATTCAGGCAGCGGGGCAGTGTTCGCGTGAACGCTCACTGCAATGCCCTTGAAGCAGGGCATCTCGGCGTCGGAGTGAGGAGCTTCTCGAGCTTCTCAGCTACTGCCGAACAATCGGGCACGTAATCTGAAGTAAATGCTACTCGTGCAGCTGGCTCGGCCTCGGGATCTGGGACGTGCGAGGTTGAGTTGCGTGCGGCCGGGTGTCGTTGGGGAAGGGCGGTGGGGGGTTGCCGTGCGGAGCCAGAGGCTGGAAGCTACACCTGAAGGTCGGGCGGGGGTGGAGGTAGGTGCACCGCTAGGGTGCAAATAGGCTTATTTGCACCCTAGGGTCATGACTAAGCGTTCCCAGCGTGTCATTTTGCTGTATGGGTCGGCGAGAATAGCTTTCACAAGTATTTAAACTATTTTAATCCCCTATTTATTTATATATAATAATCGCGCATTACTACTATATTAATATATATATTAATAATTTTATTAGATATAATTATATTTTATTTCTTCAACTGGAGGTGCTGGCGTGAGACTAAAGTGATATGGCGGCCGAGATGGCTGGGAAATGGCTAGCATGACAGCTGGCTAACGAATTGACAGCTGGCCAGCAGCTAGCGCCTAATTTAACTGAATTGCTCGCTGGTTATTTCTGATTCCTCTTCTTTCATTATAATCATCATCAATTTGAACCATGGAGACTCCCGTTGCTGCTGCCGCTGACGCCGCGCCCACTGCTGCGGCGCCCGCTGAGATCGTGCCAAAGGGCGTTGACACTCCGCGCCCGGTTATAGTACGTTTTTTCGCGATAATCCGTTGCCTCATACTAATGACTTAATAGATTCATAAAGATGGCTCGTCTGACTGTGGGCCAGAAAGAATCGTTGCTTATTTGGCATGCTTCTCTGGCCTTCAACAAGGAAGAAGCGACGGCCGCTGCTATTATAGTAATAGCAACGAGGATTCCTGCGCTGGCTGCGTAAAGGCGAAGCAGAAATGCCGCCCAATGTGAGTTTCTTCCGAGTAATAACTAGGAATGGCTCGGGCTTATTCCCTCTTTAGCGACCGCGCCCAGATTCAGCTGGTGCGCCTGCTCTATGCCCTTCGTGATCGGAGGCAGTGGACTGTAAGTTGTTCTTATTCCTACCTCTTTATTATACTTGCCTCGTCGTTGCTCTTAATTATTCGTTATTCACATACTAATTATCTATAGCACTTTCAGGGAGTAAAAAATGCTGCGAAGGTCCTTGGGGAGGTGGCGAGGGATGACGATGATCTCCGCGAGATCTTTTTACAGCGCCCAACGCGTAAAGAGACGGACTTTGAGTTCGTTGGTGATCACGAAGAGGAAGAAGAAGGAGAGGAAGACGATGACTGTTGCAGCCAGGGAGCAGTGGTCAACCTGTCTGACTTTGAGACAGCGGACGAGAGAGAGGAGGAGGATGAGCCAATGGAGGAGGATTTGGCGTTTATTGCAGCTGATGACAGCGAGTGATATCCGTGGTTTGGCTCGGGCTATTATTGTATTGCTTTCTATTTGGCTCCTCGTATTTGAATAATGGTCTGCCTGCGTGCTAACGCTCTTGTGCCTGTGCCTCTAAAATCTCCTGCCATACATGCCGAAGCCCACGATATCTTGTGGCATACCCTTCTCTTTCACATCGTTCTTGTTCCTGACGATCTGCCTCCTCGTCGTCTCTTCTATCATAGATGCCTCTAAAGTCAAGATACGATACCATCTCTTCCTTAGTCCAAGGACGCGCTGAGCTCCCCATGCCGCATTGCTTGCCCATTTGATACAGCTCTAAACACCAGTTGAACTGGGTCTT